>JBAMIG010000019.1:10280188-10297882 GCA_037177335.1 Kiunga ballochi
ACTTAATAACACTTACACAGTGGAGGGACATAAAGATGTAGTCTTGTTTGCCTTTGTTTGTTTGAGCTTGAGAGAAACCCAGAGGAGAAGGCAGGATGGTCAGAGCAAGCAGCAGCTGTATCCACAGATGCTCATGTAAAAACATCCTTTTTCACATGTTCCCCTCCACTTGTTTGTTTCCTGGTAATTTGGCCCTTCAGCATGAGAAAAAAATGCAGCTTTGTTTTCATACTAACAAGGCAATTAGCAATAATTACAATTTTCCACACTGGGTTGCCTACAGGCAGATAACTGGAATGATTTACCAATGCATTTAATCCCCTATTTATGTATGCATTTGTGTGAACAAGTTCATTATCATTAACACAAAAGTAAGGCTATCAATTTATTTTTGACAAACGTTGGTTCTACATCATTTCCCTTTTTGTGTAGTGTATTGATGATACACATGTCCAGGGAAGGTGCAAGCGTTGGTACAGTTAAAAGATACCCAAGTAGGCAGAAAGCTTTGACACCAAAAGAACTATACTGCCACCAACTCCCCAAGGATAGCCCGTCACACTGTGATCCACTATAACTCCACCAAGAGGCTGAGACCAGAGGGAGGGAAGAGGAGGAGAGGAAGAGGGAAGCAGATATTTCTGCACCTAAAACAGAGCAATGCTGTACTTGATGCAACTAGAAAGAAGTCTGACCACGAGTTCTGTGGATTTTATGATCGAAGCACCATAAAAGTAACTAAAAAGAGACTTAGAAATGTGCGTTTGTGTTTTTTTTGCAGACATCTCATGAGAGAAAAATCTGCAGAAAAGTAGATGTTTCCTTTGAGTAAATCAATTTAAAATTACTAAAAGAAAAATCTGAACTTCTGTAATTTGTTTATTTTTCATGCTTATATAAAAGAAAGTCCAGAAAATCCTGCAGATGATTTAAACATCTAAAAAGAAATTTCACCTTAAGCTGTTTCTGTGAGCTGCATGCTTTTAAAACACAAACAATTCCCTTTGCTCATAACAAACTGCTATAAAAACACTACAGCGTGTCGCCTTGTTTTTGTTTAATCAACTTTTCTTATAAATAAAGATTATTTGGTCATTAAAACAAACTGATCACATACAATGATGTCCTGCAGTTAGTGACTAGAGATGAAATAGAAAATGGACAGGCTTTGTAAAAGTTTTAAGCCAATACCTTTTCAATATTTGATAAAGATTAGTTTTTTTTCCCAGTGTGTTAGTTAATAAAAGCTGTTTTTGTCAGACAAAGCAGAGTTTCTACTTTACTTTGATGCATTGATGTCTGAAATGAAAGATTATCTTAACTTTGAGTACGCCAGATCAGAGGCTTTCACCAACAACTGTGGACCACTGTCTAATGTTGTCAGTCCAGATGTCCATGCTACTGCTCATGTCAGCAGTTACGAGGTAGCCTAATTAGCACAGCAAGATGACACAACACACAAAACGGTTGCTGGATTTGTGCTTGGCACTAGTATTCAACATATCTTGCAGATTAACTCTGTTTGTTGTGTACCTCCTTTGTAACCAAAATAGTTCCAAACAGCCAATGTGCCGTTCTGTTTAGCCACATTATTAGTCTTTCCTCTGATTACCAACCGCCATCACAACTCTCAGTCCATGTGCTCTGTTGCAGAGACCATTAGCATCTGCAAAGAGCTGCCATCCAGGACAGTAAAAATCCATCTGATTTGCCATTGACACACATAAAACTATGAATGCACAGCAGTATTTGGAATAGCATCATATCACTTTCTAAAAATGTGCATGTAGGGACTGCTATTTTTTTGCAGTTCAGCCATGCATTGTTGCAATGCAAGGAAGGTTTCAAACAATTGAACAACGTGGTAATTCAAAGAGCTTACAAATTTAACAAATATAAATATAGGAGTGAAATTTACTCTTGAAAACAAGAAAGAAATGGAAAGAAAGTTACATTAAAAACTATTAAAATAATTAATTCCAGCTTGAAGAAATGTACTGATTTAGACTTAAAATAACATCTCATAAAAACTACAGAAATACAGCTGAGAACAGGTGGATCTTTGTGGAACCTGGGTGTGTTTCTGTCTGTGATGGACTGGCAACTGGATGGATGTGCGGAGGGTTTAGCTGATCTGACGCTTTCTGAGAGTTGGTTCCAGAAAGATGGAACATTAAGGCTGAATGCAGCGTCTCCATGTCTGGATCTGACTCTGGGAACTGATAAAAAGACTGCACTCAGGTGACCTGAGGAGTCTGGAAGGTTTTCCAAGTTTTGAAACAATTTTACATGGATAGAGATGCCAACCTGACTCCCCAGTTATTGAAGTTATTCATTGTGGTTAACTGTATCTAATGCAGCACTGAGTGGAAAAAATGTGATCGATAACTTTGATCATAGCAGTCTTGGTGCTTTGGTGCCACTTCAAACCCAATTGGAAAAAATCGTAGTGGCTTTGTGTTTAAAAAATAATTTAGCCGATGAAAAACAACTTTTTTTCAATTATCTTATCTTAATCTTACTTAATGATTTGAGATCAACCTGTAGCTGCTCATTTACATGTCTACAGCTGAAAATGTATCAGATCTGGCGTTCAAAAACCCTGTGGGCAGGATGTCAAAAAAGCAAGAGGACAAAATATCCCACATCTTTGCTGGTAATGGGATAAAATTCTGTCATAGTGTTTAAACTAGTTTTCGTTGGACACTGTATATTTTCTGAACCTGCTTTTGATAAACCAACTACTTGTCTAAGATACTGGATTTTGTCTGATGGAATAAAGTTCAGACACTATTGACACAGAGTGTGGAATATCTCCAAGTAGAATTTTCTTTCCAGAGACAATCTTTACATTAGTGAGAGCAACAGCATCAATACTATCTGATATTTCAGCATTGAAACTAGTGATAAACTTATTGACTGAATCCCCTGATAGGACAGGTGATCCTAGTCCTGTTTTCAGTTTTACTCAGTTAGTTTGTGTTTAATGATGACCGCCACTGAAACTTGTGCAGACAGCGATCTTACTCTAAAAGAAAACACAATAATGACATAGTACATAGATTGAACTGGATGATATTATGGTGAAGTACATTTTCAAGTTACTATGCAGCCTCAGTAATTTTTATCTAAGTTGTAGTATAATCTGCATCCTTTATACCACAGAAGAGACAAGTATGTCACATGCAAACTGCCTTATAAAGACTTATCTTAATCATAATAAGCGCTGCAACAACCCGAGTGTCCACTTTCAAAATGTATTAGCCCTCTTAAAAAGGCACAAAACAGATGTAGCGTTTGCTGTACTTTATTCCGTGTTCATGATCTGCAAGTCTGTATGGCCTCATTTCATATGCAGGTTCATCTTGCTCAGAGCAGCAGTGGCCCTTGCTGTTGAGTGGCCCAATGGTCCCAAGGGCCAAACCCTCTGTTTAAGGTCTCCAGGGGCCAACCCCCTACCCTGCTTACCTGCTTTAGCTCATATGAGCAGCTATAGCTGCTATATATGAGGCTGTAGGAAAGCAGATGTTGTTTTTCCACTTGTGAAATCAAGTTTTTGGAACGCCTCAGTGTTTTATTGGTCCGAGTGAAGTCACTGAGTGAGTGCAGAGGGGAGAGGGCAGTAAAGAGGCAGCGTAGCTCATTCGGTCTGACACTGCAATGTCTCATTATAACCGTCAAGATGTGCTGATTTGGGAAAATAAAAAAGCAAAGTTATACATGAATGCTTGCATTCATTCCCAGAGGTGCATACAGTTGACTTGACACACAGTCTTGATGAGTATCTGTCTGAGGCTGAGCAGTTCCTAAGTCAGTCATCTGCTAATAGACAATACGGGGCTGAGGATCCGTCTCATAAAGGGAAAAGCGTGAATGAAATGACAGATTCTCTTGCCCTCTCACTCATCTTCAGCCTCCATCTCTTGCTGTCCCCAAACATCCAGCATCACCCACAGCATCCTAAGAAGCTATGACAAGCTTGACACCTGTCAGTCATGCACTTACAAGACAGGATGTAGAGGACAGCAGCATTCACATTTCCACATGTTACAGCAGAACAGCACTGAAGTCACCATTCCCCTCACAGCAGGTACATCACGCTGCTACGATGGTGCAGAGTACACTGATGAACTATATGAGGCACTAAAAACTAACTTTTAAACAGTAAATCAGCTAAATGGGGGCAATAAACCAAAGAATGTTTTGATGTGAAGGATATTAACTCTACAGTTAAAGTTGTGCTGACTTGTACCTTGAAAGGTTAGACTACCCCCGATTATATGTCAAAGCATTGAATGACTGCAACAGCTGACTTCCTCTTGGCAACAAATTTCATTAACACACCTGATGTATACAGCAAATGCAGCCACAGTTCAAATGCAGGACATAAATTTCAGCCTCCAGGCTACAGCAGTCACATTACAACTAATCAACAGAAGTCCCTATACTCCTCTTTAGTTCAGATGAGTGAGGGGAGTTAAAGAAAAATACAGTATGATGTGTTATTTCTAATCAAAGTAAATTACCAGCATCCATCAGGTGTGGCTCAAATTGAAATCCCCATCTGACATATCAACAGTAAATGTGCAAGCTTAGTCATCAATCTGTTTTATTTAGTGAATATGAATATGATAGGAAGCCCTAAAGCCAAAATTTCCACTTATGAACCAAGTGCCCCTCTGCTTTTTTTTATTTAAGGAATCATTTAGTATGGAGAATCAACCTGGTTCCAACAAACTCATAACAGAAACAAAACATTGCATCCCATCATCCTATGCAAAGACATCTGCTCTACGTCGTTTTACACAATTAACCAGAAATTTGATCTCCTCTCAAACAAGATTCCTCCCAGTATATCTAACAGAATGCTCTCCCATTACTTCACTCGGGTAAACCAGCTCCATAATTAAGCTGTGCTGCCTTGCACTACATCTCACACATCAAACAGGGCTACATAATAAGTTTATCTAATTATTTCATATCTAGTGGTCTCATCACTGTTGCTGCGGCGATGACTCCACTGGGGGGGGAGATCAACCTGTAGATTTTCTATTGCTACTTTTTCTGATGTTAAATAATGTTAGTTTTTGTGGTTTTTGCTTGTAAAGCATGTAAGAAAACTTAATCAGCCAACTCTGTTTCACGTTGTTAGTCTCTGCACACCAACCTGTTATCATATATTATCAAATATCATAATTTCTTCACACATTGAAGCATAGTGTTTGAACTTGGGAAGCTCTGATACAAATCATTATCATTGTACATTCATCATAATTCATGGAGTCATGACTAACTATTGTTTATTCTTTCAACTTAATCACTAAGCCTCTAGCTTCTTCTCCTCCATTTGTTCCTTTTCCTTCAGCTTTTCCTGCTGTCTCTCCTTCAGCGTTTCCTCCTGTATCTCCTGCACCTCTTCAATGAGTCACTTGACAAAACTAAAACAAGCGCAAGACATGAACAGTGGGATAATTTGGGGTGCCAGTCATCTTTTTCAATGATATAGATATAGAAAAAAATAATCTTTCTATCAGCACTTAATAAAACCTTGTCCACTTTACTTTTCTTAAGACACATGCGGAATTTGTGGGATAAAAACCCTTCCAGCAGAAGTAGCCCATACAAAACAAAGGCACAATTTATAGAAGTATATCAACACGGATACTGACTACATACTACCTGTGTGCAAAGCAAGCACGGTGGGAGAAGAGCAAGGACAGCCAATCACAGAAGAAACATTAGAGCCAATGGAGGAGCTTGTAGGTGGTCTAAATGAAGGGAAACAGGTTTCAGCTTGAAGATGTTTTCCACTTGGTCCTATTTAGTGCCTGACATATTTGTTACTCATAACGAAAGATTGTTTTTGGCAGAGATTCAAATCCAAGTGTCATAAACAAGTAGAAGTCCTGCTATATTTCTGGATCTACTCGTACATTAAGAACAGGTGTTTTCACTAACAGGCTCGCTTACCTGACAGATGAAGTGTGCTCTTTAATTTAAACTGGTTTAGTGACTGGTCAGAACTCTTCAGTAAAAAGTAAAAAGTCAGAGTGACCCAAACAACTTTTAGAAAAAGTGCAGTGAGACATGTCCCCAGTGTCTCCCCTAAATTGATGTCCATAAAATCTTATTATTATATTCGATCCAGACTCCTGACTAAAACTATTAAGTTACGGTACATTTCTATGAATAAATACTGATTATACAAACAACAGGAAGTTCTTTCATCATAACTTACTTCTTTAATATCTAAAATTTGTCCCCTTGAAAATAATATATAATAATTGATTTTATTTATTTATTTATTTTGAGCAAACAAAGTTGAAATCCAACAGAAACAACAAATTGTATAACTATGTGTATACTCTTCACAATGTCATTAAAAAAGGGGAAAAAAAAGAAACAATAAAAAAACTGCTCAAGCAGCATGGCCAGTATGCATATTGTTTACATGCATAGATGTTATACACATATGTATACCTATATACATATACATAAACACAAACCTACACATATGTGTATACATACATACATTAATATGTCAATACTGAGTGATCGCTTGTCGTTTTATAAATGTAACTCCAATTCTGACTAATTTAACAATAATTTTTCCCTAAAAGTCATTTACATTGTGACACATAAATCTTTTTAAATAGAAATACATACATTTTGACTTGTGTCAGTTAACATTGACATTTAAACCTTGATAAAATTGTATTGTAGTTTTTAAATTATTTGGATCCAAATAACATTTCAAATAAGGTTGAAAGATAAGACAAGTTGTCAAATAATCAAAGATGTGCATTTCAAGTACATTTTCTTATAGGTACTTTTCTAACCTAAAATCTATTAATGACAATTATTGCTGATTAATATCAATTATGTAAGTAGGCACTAAAATAGGCACTAACATGGAGTTAATTGTGAAAAGTAAAGCATGTTCCTAACTACATTTGGTTGAATCAAGCAGCTCCAATAGACAACCCCCCAGTGATGATTTAAAAGCCTCATGATTCAGTCCAACTGCTGTGGTGGCCCTGGCCTTATGGCACACAGGGGCCAAATAAAACCAATTCAATTTGGATGAATCTTAAGTACTATTATCTTAACCTTCTGCATGACCACCAGAGGCCTGATGTCCTAGCAGAACACCTAGATAGCTGCTGCTCACAGATTTAAGACGACTGGACAGCACACTGCAGACATCACACAAAACTCCACTTTAGGTTTTTCAATTCAACTTATGAAACTAATTAATGTAATTGATCTAATTATTAGTTTAAGTGCACATATTCAACATTTGTAAAAATGCTTGAAAGTGGATGATAAAGAGCTCTCTGAATCACCTCCATAAAACTTAGGAGGTAAAAAAGGGGGTACAAAGGAACTTGTCCAATTAATCAAATAAGTGTGGCAATTAACTAAGTGAGTGCTTTGGGGCTGCAGTGAAAGAGAGGACCATTGATTTTCTCTGGAAGTACTTATGGCCTCTTATTTTATTAGAACTAAAGACTGAAGATGGTCAAGAGGCTGAATGCAGATATGTAATGTGTAATAAAAGTGCCTGTGGGTGGATTTATAACATTAAGGAAGTGTGGGCTTTGTAGGATATAAAATATTAGCAAAAAGTCAGGAAGAATAGAAAGCCTGTTCACGTACGTAAACATATTGTTATTTGTAAATGATAATATCCAGCACAGATACTAAACCTCATGCAATGAGTTCAGAGACAAGAAATGCATCCAATCAAGATCGCCTTGGAAGCAGCTATCCCTGCCTAGATTAGTTTTATTGAACAGATGGCATTTCAATTTTGAACTTTTGCACTGGTGCAAAATAAGCTTGGAGAGTCAGGCTGTTTTTCTCACATCACTGACAGAAGCTGCGCATCAGATGAAGGGGATGTGTGAAATAGCATTCCCAAGCATTTCTGTCTCCATGCTTAGGACACAAACACTCAGATAGAGACACGGTGCGGAGGCTGGACCATGCTGCTTCATCAGATGTTAAAACAAAAAGATAAAAAAATGTGCAGAATACAGCACAAGATCTCCACTGAGCAGTTTTACTGAAATAAGTTTCCATAAATGCTTCACAGATGTTTTGGCTTTTGTCAGGATTGCACATGCTTATGCACATATGTAATGAAATAACCTAAAAGATGCAGTTTGAGGTGGTCCTGTCATATCAAAAGAAACAGTTGGTTTTTTAATGTCATTCTACTACCATCAGCTGATATTGCCCCACATTAGCAGCATCATGTTCTCAATTTTCCCCCCAGTAGCATTGCTTGTCCTGGCAGCCAGCTTGCCCACGCAAACACGAGTTGAGAGGACAACTGGAGAAAGATCACAGTTCAGGCTCAGTCAGATGGAAAATATGGAAATCAGGCGGCGGACGGACGGACCGCTGTGTGTTCCCCCTGTTTCAGCAAGCTGCCACAGTTTGACTGACAAACTGACTTTTTGAGGGTCCTGTGCCCATTCCAGTCAGAGTTTATTGAAGGTGATTTTGATCTCCTCCATGAGGCCACAGCAGTGGTGCTGCCATCTGTCACCTTGATTGCATGGCGGCCTCTCTAGGGGGAGCGCCATGGCTCCTGATCGTTTACAGATTGTGCTGCTTTCGCCTCCATAAGGGCCACATGCACAGGGCCAGATGGTGAGCATACACGCTTATTATGAGTCTTTATCTCTGTGCAGGAAGGAGTGGAACCATTAGGCCTCCCTCAGGATCTCCACTCCTCACTGCAGCCATGCTGTTCCTCCACAAATACAGTCCTCTTCTTCAGCTGTCACTGGCCTGCAACAATGCATACACACACAGACAAGCAAACCCAGAGCACACAAGACCACTTGTCAAAAAAATAAACAGATCTATTCAGGGTAAGTGAGAGTTATGTAAATGTATAATGCACGCACACATACACAGATACATGCACACACACTAACACCTGTTTCTAATAATAAATGGTGGGGTAATAAGTCATGTGGCAATTCAGTAGATAGCGACGGATGTCTGTGATGCAGTCATAGTTACACAACAACACGGTATCAACATTTTCATTGATAAATGACGTGTATGACAGCTGGCATATTCCATGAGAGTTGCACCTTTACATGATATGTTGATAGCCTCCTGCAGGATCATGGCAAAGGCTGTGCAGCCACATGGGCTAAGGAAAAGGGCTTCTAAAGAGGCATTGCTGCGTGCACCTGGAAATTGTCTCAATAAAATAATCAGTGCACAATGCTGTGCAATAGTCTGGGTACACAAATATCCGTTCATGCGTGAGTCTCATTCAAGCAGATTCAGCCTGGTATGAAACATTGGCAGGAGGCTGTTGTCCCTATCCCTGACATATGTACTGCATGACCAGGAGGGTGAAGAGTATGTTCAGGATTAAAAAATGACATGTGTAACGTCACCACATATTTTTAATGCTCCTTTAGTACTTCAGAGTTCTTTGTTCCTGTTTGATAAACTGGGATTTTACTGCCAGGCAGAGTGAAATGGATTTTTATTTAGACATTTACTGTGTAATGTTTTAATTAGCTTCACTAAGCTCTTCATGAGAGGTAATATCCCACTTGATCACAGATTAACAAAAAGCGTTCTGTTGCGAGTTTTAATGCAAAAACTTCAAGTGCTTGATGCGTAGCTTAATTCGCCTCAATTACATTTAATCTAATGCTTGAAAGGCTTCAGCAAAGATGTACTATTCGAGCGCATAGTTGACCTAATGACTGAAGAAACACCTCATAGCATAAATAATGTCTCAAAATCATCACAGTTGCAGAGCCATAAAAAATGTCTAAATTGCTGCTTGTTCATTGAAAGAGATGCCAGTGGAAAATTAAGTATGCCCTCTACATTGTCCTTTGCTGTCCCTGATTTCCTATCCTGAAGCAATAAAGCAATGTGCTGCAGTTTTAGGACAACAGCCGGCTATCTGTGAGGGTGAACCCCCTCGTCAGTCTCCAGCACAGTGCACAAACTGACATACTGTATGCCAGCCTGTGGTCATATTGCTCAGAGCAAAGCGGAAACACTTTGCGGCCACAGACTGCGACGTGACTTTGGTAAAAGCTTTGCATATTTTGCCTAAAAATGTGCTCCTTATTCCAGATTTATTTGTTCCTTAAGTATAAAGGCGCCATCTGTCCTATAGGATTTTATTTGATAAAGAAAATAAATAGCAACACGAAGCAGCCACCATTACCTGTCAAAAGTCTTTCAGAAAGACAGACTATCTGACCAGTTAAATGACCTCACCCAGCTATGATACCATAACACATAACGTGAGCATAATCGCTCATGAAAAGAGGTCAACGGGGCCTTCAGGGGGTGCTCTGTACTGAGCAGCACCTGAACAAGACCCAACTGCTGATCAGTGGGATATCATGGAAAGTGCCACAAGCATCTGACCCTTGCAGGCCTGTCACTGGCTGAAGGTGTCACCCAGGAAACAGCAGTTAAATTAACCTCTATGGGCTCCGACCAAACACAGCCTGCAGCATGCCAGCAAAGACCAAGAGGGTCTGTTTCATCTCTGCCAGGTCCACAAAGGCCTCGGTGAGTATAATGTAAAGATAGACAGGAAAAAAACCGAAAGACAACATTCATATTCCTCAACTATGCATCAACTATAACTGAGAAGGCATTGCTAGACCCCAGTGGAGAATATCTCAGAGAACACCAGAGCTAGGTTACTTAGAAGAAGCTTCCCCTTGTTTGCATTGGAATTAGCTTTGAGAGCACATCCTCATTTACACACCCGTTTCAGCTCACACTCACTCTCAGCCTTTTTCACCCTTCTGCATCAATCTGTTCCCAAGCTGTTCCCACATTTTGGTGAATTTCCCAGGCTTATTCTTTGGCAGACATGGATACCAGGGCTGATTACTTTAGCGTGAACCCATAATGTGTGCCCAGTTTGCCTCTTCCAAAACCAGCTACCTTGAACTTCTTACAGAAATATTCATTTGTAAGTGCAAAGTCAGAAGAAATCAGCAACCATTAAATATTTGCATCAGTTTAAGTCAAACAATCACCATTGATTTCTTCCAGAACTGCACAGCAACCATGTCGATCTCTAATGAGGAGCAACTATTAGCAACAAATCTAAACCTCATTAAAGAATATAAATTCAAAATCTATTCTGGCACTCAATCCATTGCAGATTTTCTCTCTCTTTATGTCTCATAAATTACAGTTCTGGTGCACTGTGCAAATATTACCAAGCTGTAAGACAGCTGTGCCCCATTAAAATGTGTTATGGTTGCTGATTTCCTACTGCACATGGTCATCTCGCCAAATCTACAGCCAGTAATTAGAGGAGATGAAATGTTTAATTGTGCCTTAATTTTGATAAAATTTATCTGTCAACCATCCTATAATCAGGCATTAAGCTCCCAAATCAACGTCAGCAGATATATGCAGGGAGACATCCACCAACCTGACAGAAATGTCTAGATGTCACGGCCCCGCTCTAACTGCTTACAGGCTTGGAAACAGGATGGTGCGCTCATGTAGATTAGAGTCGTGAGAGGATAAAACACAGGGCTTTATTTTACCATCAAATATAATAGAGGGTTTTCTATCACTGCCCAGACAAGAGTCCTTACAGTGTGATTATGTGTGTGTTCATGCAAATACATGAAAGAGCGATGATAATCAGGTGAATACAAAGAGTCAAAATACAACGGCTTTTCCCGGGAAGAGATAACAAGATGAGAGTATGAGGGTGATCTTGTCAGAATCACAAGACAACAGGAAGAAATCATTCTCTGACAGATGGATGATAGGAGTGCAAGAGTGGGAGAAGGTCAAGATGGGAGAGAGACAAAGCCTTCCACACTGACTAGGAGAGAGTGTGATTTCTCAGGGTGCTAAACTATCATTCTGCCAAAGCACAGTGCAGGCGGGCTGAGAAGGGATGCTGAGGATGAAGCGATTCATGATGAGGCAGTGGGGTCTGCCATGTTTGAGAGAATAAGTAAAAAATAATGTGTACTGATAATAACTTGCCTAAGGTTGAATTTTTTAAAACATTTTACTTCCCCATAAAAAGAAAATGTTATGCTTTATAACAGAACAGTAACAGTGCAAAACCCTGCACAATAAAGGACAACAGCCGTTTTGCATATTTATGATCAACGCTGTCTCTGGGAGAGGCCACCCCCTCCCTCAGGGAATTATGGGTGATTATTGTCATTTCAATGCAGCCAGTTACTCGCCAACACTCACCACATAAAACACATTATCACAGAGGGCCATAACAGGAAATGAGATGTGGGGCAGGGCTCCAGAGCAGCCCTTTTTAATCACAATGGCCAACTGTCTCCCATCGCATCCGCTCGTCTGCTGCAGCTTTAACCGGCAGCGTGGAAGGATTTCACTGCAAACTTTTGAGTGAATCTGCAGTGGTAGGACATCCTGCATAACATGTGGCACCCATGATAATTACGGCAGAATTAACACAGGCGGGTTTATGGCCCCTTCTGCCGCCAGGGGACGGCTGCCAGATAGACACAGGCCTCGTGTTTGAGCAGCATACTTGAGTCCAGACGCCCACCCGTCTCTAACACTTCTCACCACAACAACTGTTCTGGAGGAGAGGACCACTTTCAGCATAGCTGCCTGTCACAAACCCTCTCATCCTTACAGCAAAGTCTGCATAAATTGAGAACAGCTCTTGGAAAATGACAAATAACAAACAGAGGAGCCAAATGAAGATTGTTAGGAGTGGACTTATACTCTGAATTTCAACAAACTGCTTCTGCCTATTAAATGGATGTTTTCACCGACTCAACCACGAAGAGTTTGGCATTTTGTGAGGAAAAATTATTAAGTGTTTTGTCACAAAGGACGTACACATATATACACAGTATATACTGTAAGAGGACGTCCAAAGTCCCAAAATGGAAGACGATCCAAAGGGTGAGACAGACTGACAGAGCTAAGATGCTGTTGGTGGACAACAAGATCCAGACCGGTGAACAGGTGATTGCTAGCTAACTATTTGTGGAAAATGTATATAGATATAAAATGTATAAAAGGGGAAATGTGAAAAAGCAATCAGATGCTGAATGAGAAGGTTTAAAAGAGATGTGAAGGGTGGGGGAAACATATTCCAGTGGTAATCAGAGTGCTCAGGTTACTTTTTCCCTCTTTCCAAACTGGGAAATTTCCTTTAGCACTCTGCTAGCTAAGCTCAGCCAATACATAGCGTAGCCCACACTGAAAGACTGATTGTCCACATAAAGGCCAGTGTGTAAAATTATAATTATATTTTTCATCTAAACACCTTTTTTGTCTTTGTGTCATATTGACTCAACTTTATTGTCATGTCCATCAAAGCTTTTGTGTTCTTCTTCATGGAAACTTCATCTATAGAACATCACAGCAAGGAAGGGGACATCATAAAGAAGAGCAAACCACCCTCATGTCCTTGATTTCTAAGGGTTTTTGTTCTGGGATTAAAGAAGAGCCATTGTGATTTGCATTTAAAACATCATGATCAAAAACAATTATCCTCCTTCTTCTGTATTTCCCTCACAGCAAATGAGTCGGATTACAAGCCTTGGTGAGCTCTGGCTTCTTATGGCCATGTTGCACTGACAATATTTGAAGTTTCCTGCAGTAACTTCATTAGCCGTATTTTGTCCAGAATTAGTGGAGCGTGCTGAAAATTGCTAATGACAGATGTTTCTCCACACTGTCACACTCCTTGTATCATTTGATTTGGAAAGCAACATACGGTGTTCTGCTCCATCAGTATGTTGCAGACTGTCTGCAAACAGCTGGTCATAACTCAGTTCAGTGAAAACCATTACTTTCCAATGAAGTGCTGGACACGTTCCAAATTAGGTTTTGGCATGGCCTCAGCTGCACCCGTGATGCAGAGCAGCCTTGTTTCACAGGTACACAAGGAAGGAAGAAGTAGGGGTGAAGGGAGCAGGTTAAGAGGTTTATTACGATCTCACTTTGACATTAGTTACTCATGTAGTGGAGTCGTTTTGTATGTAAGTAAGGGGAAGCAGGAACAAAAATCTTATATAGTCAAGCTCATTTGAAGTATTCTCATCCAATTAAATAAAATGTGCCTCAACAGAAAAGGAGAATGAATACAAGGGAAGACGTAAGGTACGTAATCTGTCCGTGTGTGTGAAAAATGCGGTTAAAGATGTTTAAAGACCATAGAGGTGTGGCGTTCTCACACCAAAAAGGTTGCTGGTTCCAGCCTCTGCTGTTAAGAAAGAGGGCCGTCACGATGACAAGTTTTGCATTGCAATTAAGTGTCTCAGAAATTATTGCGATAAACAATAATATTACACTATGCAATTGGTGTAATTTTGAGACTATTTTCAACTAATTTAATAAAAATACCATAATAATGCTAAATTTTCTCTTTCAAAGATCAACATGCTAAACATGCTATCTAAAGAACATTAATGTGCAAACTAGTTCACGTTCAACCAGGATTTCAGGGTAACGTCTGCTTCTATGTACAATAAACCTATTCCTGAGAGCAAGCTCTTCCCACTAACACTTTTTTTTTTCCCTTTTCGAATCTCAAGTTTCTTGCTAACTCTGCGCTCACTCGTACTCCTGGACTCTGGCTACAAATTTGTGAAACATTGTAGGCAAAGATACGACTGTCTCTGAATTGGTCTCTTTCACGACAATGCACCATGGAGAAACCAGTTGTCATCCAGTCTTTGTTAGAGAGAGAAAGAGAGCGAAACAAATGAAAATGATTGCAGCCAGCCATTTTATTGCACTCACTTTTTCTTATTGTGCGATGAATTGACTCATTGCAACAGGTCTATTAACTGGTTACTCAAAATTTTCCGCGGGAATAAATGTGAGTGAAGACGGTTGTTTGTCTCTCTATGTTGGCCCTGTGGTAAACTGGTGACCTGTCCAGGGTGTATTCTACCTGCTGATTACTGGGATAGGCTTTAGCCTGCAAACCTGAATTGGACTAGGTGGTATAGAAAATGATGATGTTTATGGCTCTGTTTATCCATCCTCCTGGGACACAGAGTGGTTTTTGAGATCCAAAACTTGATGCTTTGATGGGGGATAAAAACAAGTTGCCATACAAGATTTTTTTTCCCTTAAGGATTAAAAAAGACATTTTGTGATTAGAAGATAAACAAATTAGCAGAGTGAACTCTTAAGTGATCAATAATTAGTGGTTTTTAGCCAGTACTGACATGGAGGGCAATCTGTGTAATGTGGTTTAAGCATAGCTGTAATGGTTTTAGGTCTTCAAGGAAGATTTTTCTCTAAACATACCACACACCAACCAGAATCCCAATGTTCTTAATTCATAGCAATTTCATGTGTATATTCTATAAAACTGATGATCAGCATTTTGAAATGGACAAAATTTGAATCACATAATAGAAAAAATACAATAGGTTTGAGAGTACAACCGCTTTGCTTTCATTATTTATTGAGTGAAGGAAAATCTCTCCCCTGGTTCTGCAGGTGCATAACCCATAGCTTTTTAGATGTTAAGTTTTAACATTTCACCAACATAACCTTTCATCATGTCACATTTCTCTACTTTGAGCTTTCAGAACATCTCATAATCAAACCTCTGGGAAATTCATGGTGTCTTTAACCAGAACTCATCAGAACTCCGCTCCTTCCCAAGCCTGTCAGGGATTGCCTGACAGTTGCCTGCACTCTGTACGTCAGGAGGCTCTGACCCTTCCTGACAGAACACACTACACAGCTCTTGGTCCAGGCTTTAGTCATCTCATGCATTGACTACAGCAACTCCTTACTGGCAGTCCTGCTAGCATGGACTATATACCTTCTGCACATGGTTCAGAACAGCACGTTTGGTTTTCTACCAGCCAAAAAGTGCTCACGTCACTCTGCTGCTAATGAAGCTCCACTGGTGCTTCCAGTTGCAGCAGGCATTAAGCTAAAAGCTTTGCTTCTGGCCTGCAAAACATTAACCCAAACAGCTCCTGTCTACTTTAACTCCTTGATCCAAAGCTGCACTCCCTCTCTACAGTTACGCTAAACCAGTGAAGGACCACCGGTACATGGGCACTAAGTCACTAGCCAGACTCTTCTCTGCAGTTGTTCCTCAGTGGTGGAACGAACTCAATCTGCCAAACCCTGTCCGGTCTGCAGAAACCCTATCCACTTCTAAGAGCAAGCTAAAGACTCAGCTGTTTCTGCACTTAGCTTAACTCTTCTATTTGACTTAGATCTATCCAGCTCTTTGCCACATTTGATGATATTGGGGAAAAAATATAATAAAAATAAATAAAAGAATAAAAATGACTGCCTCTAGCACTACAGGACAACACCTGTGTCCAACCAGACTTGCGTCAGTCTGACCCTTAGTTATGCTGTCCCCTGTGGTTTGACTTGTTGCTTGTGTTGTTCTTATTGTTTGATGTACGTCGCTTCGGAGCAAAGCATCTGCTAAATAACTATAAAATAGATAGCGTTTATCTGGCAACCTTTCTGGGTCTTCCTCCAAATTGGTCCAAAAATAATTAAATGTTTAATGTATTTAATCTGATTAGATCTTAAATGAAGGCTCTTTGAAAACATTCTGCATGTCCTCAAGTTCCTCAAAAAGACAGATGTAAGTGAGGGTTTGCTTCGGTCGCAGCAAGGCTCCAATAATAATAATAATAATATAAAAAGGTGCAAAAAAAACAAACAAAAAATCAATTCATGTACAGAATTTGAACCTATCATTGAAACATTCAAGGAAGAAAAAGCTAAAGATCCAAGTTGTTAGGCTACAAAGCTCTGGCCAGGAAGTCTGTGCTGTGTGCCAGGACAACTCACAGCTCAGCTGCTGCCTGCATACAGCAGAAGTGTCATTGACACCTCGCTTCATCTCTAAAGATAAGGCAGTTATGACGTTGTGTATATCCAGGCTTGTCGAGCCTGAACGTTGGTCACTATTTGGCCCGCATGGTAAACATCTTAACAGCCCATTAGCATGCTGACAGCATATGGTAAATTAATAGAAAAGGATTCTAAAGCAATGCATTTTCCTTTAATGAAAAGGTAGAAGTAAAGCTTTTTATCATTGCATTTTATCATTAGCTGAATAAAATAAGCTGTGAGATAAATAAAAGGAAAGATTAGTCACTTATTTATGCATCACTGTCTTTTCCATTCTTGGTGTCAATAACAAAGCATCCTCAGGCATTTTGGTGTTAACAACACGATAAAATTTTTATTTCATGTTTCTTTTTTGTTTTTGTTTTTTATTTAATTTAATCTAAATTTTCTATTTCATGTTTCTATTCTGGAGCTCTGGCAAAATGTACGCGTACATGTCTTCACTGAGTAACTGTGAGATTGAGAAACTCACAAAAGAAAAGAGAATTGGCTTAACGAAGACAAATGTGAAAACTCGCTTGTATGAATACGGCCTTTTATAGCCCCTTTAGATCGTGTTGCTGGTGCAAAGGCCTGCTCTCTCATTCATTGTAATAAGGTTGATCCCGTTCAGAGCTTTGACAGCTCTGAGATGAGCTTGTCCTCATTCTATGTGGCACGTGAGGAAACAAAGTGATCGAGCTAACAAACTGCAGTCCATCTGTTATCTACATACATCAGTGTATAGAGACTATATAATGTCAGCAAACATTGATAACGTAACTGTTTACTAAATAAAGAGAGCATTGTTTTATGTTT
>JBAMIG010000019.1:10298975-10340134 GCA_037177335.1 Kiunga ballochi
TGTGTGTGTGTGTATCAGGACAGATTCATACTTGCCAATCAGCTGTAATAAAGACGGTGACACTTAAAATCAAACATTTCTTTTTTTTTTTTTTTTTTTTGCTGAATTGAACCAAAGTATTTTTCTTCAAAATGACATCAGCATTATTATTTAGTTGAAGAAGCTGCCACAGTGTCCAGAGTATTATCTCATTATCTCCACTGTTATTGTTATCAGAGCATAAGCAGGACAGTAAAAAAAACATCCCTAAGGACCATTGTCCCATTAGGCTGCTAAGATGTCTCCACATGGCTAAAACCCTTTATTTCTTTCACTAATATTGTTTCTGTGGAGAGTAATAATGTGATGCTGTTTAGCCATGAAGAAGTGAAAAATGAAACATAATTTGTGCTTTCATGGTTGCATAAGCATTGAGCATGCTTACCACAGAGGATGTTACGTCTCTGCTTTTAATGGGGTGTTATTTATTTGAGTTGTAAAAAAGCATGTCTAATCGAGCTATACCACACATTTTACTGTCTTATGTGTGGCAAAGCAGTTGCTCTCTTACTTTATGGTGGTGTTAATAATGCTAAAGTAACTAATTAGTTGTAATGAATGAGATATTTTACCGTTTTACTGTGCTGATCCTTGTCTTCAATTCCCTGACCCGAATCTGACAATTGAGTTAATTACATCTGATGAGGTTAGTTGACACAAATTTACATTTAACTATGTTACAGTAAAAAAAAAGGAAGATGTCACCCTTGGAGTCATCAACTCAATCAACACTAATGACTGTAATTCTTCTTTAGATTTAATACTTATCACACCTAATTATTCCTCAGCCCACAAAAATTAGACAGAGAGATGATAAAAGATTCCTACATCAGTTTCTTTTATTTCATCCAATGTAATGTAATGTTTTATAATATTATGGGTATTAGAGAAAGCTTTTCCACACGTTTTACCATTACTCCCACGATGCCATTTAGCATTTCACTACATCTCTGAAATTACTCTAGCGTGCTCTGATGTGCAACTTTGATTTCACAAAGATCTCCCTCCAAACACAAACTCATGTTTATCTCTGTAATTGGCTTCAGGTTTAAGTGGATAACGTGGTTATGACTGCATTCTTTCTTTCACGTCTTCCCCTCCACCGCTCAGATCTTCCTCTCTTTATTTCTCTGGCTTTTTTTTTCATGAAACTGTTGAGCTGGTAAGTTCAATGCAGAGGCACGTATGCACTCTGGAAAGGTAATCTAGAAGCCAGTTGAGCCATGACAAATAGGGACAGCTGGCCTAATTGAATCATTTGAGCTAAGACAGCTCAACTTGGTTATCCCCTCTGCAGCCCACACTGATATTAGTGCAGAAATCATTAGCCATGAAATCATGTCTGCTCTCTCTGACTGCATCCTTTATGACATGACAGCCAGCCCAGCCTGTCTCTTTCACTGTCACACTAAGAACAGCCCTTCCTCATAAGCAGGCAGAGATAGAGGCAACCAAGACTGATGGGGTGTACATTTGTCTATTTGTGGATGCTTGTTTTTATTAGTTTATTTCACTTGTATATTTGTTCTTGTATCAAAGTCGTATGGTACACCAAAAACAACAACTTCAGGCATGTGTTTCACAAAGTATTCTGTCCTTCCTGTGGTTTCAGGATGATCACTGTTTGGGATACATTTCTATTCTCCTTTAGTTTTAATCTTTTCCTGTCACACCTCATGACCCGAAATGAGATGAAATTATAATCATTCCTGGAGATCAACTGTGAATAATGGAATCAGGTGGCCATGTTGGGCTCCAGTGAAGGATTAGAGGGCTTCTCCATGGTGGAAAGAAGGATGCCACATGTTCTGAAATTTCTCCTGTTTAACAAACAGTTTTTTTTTTCTGGTTCATGCCAGGCAGTGCCATTGGCTTCAATAGTGCTGGTAGGATGAAGAGTCAAATATATGGATAAAATGATATTATTTGTATGTTTTTTAAACATTTAAATAAATTGTTTTGTTAGTTTGTATCCTAAAATATGAAGGAAGCACAAAAAAAAGAGATCTTCTGAATATTTTTATATACATGGGCTAGTGGGACTATAGGATCAATGAATGGTCCTTGTGTTCTGTGTAATACTGTACATCCATCCCAGAATGAGCATGCCTGGCTTAATGGAGCTCAGATTGGGGATACTGTGCAATGTTCAGGCCCATTTCCTTTTGACTCACATTCCAGTGAGGGTGGCATGACCCCAATGAGACGCCTGCTTTCCCCAGGTGGCAGTGAGTGATGCTCTTCCACAACGAAGGGGCACGAGGCGAGGAGACCCCTCTTTGCCCAGTGGGATGGGCTGGAAAAAAATAGACGCCCACACAGGCTTGCAAATCTCTTACGTACACTCAGCTGCACCCTTTTCACCCTCAGGGTCTCAAGCCCGCTTTAAAGGAAATTTTGACACAAGCAATTATTGAGAGTTAGGAAGTGACAGGTCTATTCCACATTTCAGCAGGCCCACAGAGGAGAAGCAGGCTGGCAATTGAGTGGAATTACTAAGGTCGAGGCAGTACCCAGGACTAACTGAGTTGCATGTCTGCCTGCCGCTCTGTTTCCCCCCTTGGGGCTTTTTAGACGAGCGGCCTGCCTTTCCCTGGATGTTTACACATCATTAAGGTTTTCTTGTCTCAATGCGGTGCTGTCCTTTAAAGAAGCCAAGCTGCAGTAGGTTTGAGGTGGAGGGAAAGACAGTTTCTGGTCAAGCATGAAAGAAAACATGCAGAGGAGGCAGCAGAAAAGAGAGTGAGAAAAGGCAGGAGTTGCTTCTGTGCTGTTAGAAAGTTTGTACATAAATCTCAAACTTTCTGTCTTGTTTGCTGTACATTTGTTCTCCTTTGTCATCTTAAACAATAAAAAATACAACTCTGAGCTTTTATACATACATGTAAGAGTAAAATGCATCTTTTTTTTTAATAAAACTGAGGCAATCAATAATTGTTTGTATGCATCAAATGAACTTTAGGGAGAACTTTTAAATCAAAGTGCTGAAGGAAAAAAAAAGTCTGGTGTGTGGCAGACACGTTAGACAACACTGGTAATGAAGCATTGGCAGAAAGTGATAATTATTTTAATTAATGATAATGGTTTTAATGATTCAACATTTTGGCTAATTGATTATGATTGATTGCACATTACTAAACAAGGAAAGTGAATCAGGGAGGTAATCAGGGAGATGACAGCACAGGTCAACACTACAGCGTGACGGGAACATACACTACACATGCTAATCAGACCCGGAGAGACGGAGAGAGGGAGCAGCAGAGATGGGCAGATGGAGGAAGGGATAAAAAGCAGAACAGAAAGAATTAGAATGACTTAAAGACAACAATAAAAGAAATCAAGCTGTTCAACAGAGACACAAAAAGTATGAAACTTTCATGTTTTCCCTTATTTACTGGAGGTAGGAAAATGGTAATGATCGAGGCCTTGTGCTGCATTTAAGCCACAATAAGGGCACACCTTCTCAGTAACAGTAGTGTCTCTTCACAGATACTTGAAGTGTGTTTGTGCGAGTGAGGAGGCTTCGCATCACCTGCATCCTCATCATGCTATACAAAGTCACCTCATGACCCATCCTGTGATTAACATGTAAGGATGCAGCTCCGCTCCTCTTCTGCTGCTTTTCTCCATCATGAAGACACTTGTCAGGAGGATTTTGCTGCTTCTCAGACTCCCCACTCCACCTTCATCATCAGCCTCTATTGTTTAAGCCTCTAGTCAGGGCCTGTAACATGCAAATGCATCCCCTTGATTTCACTTTGGAGAAATGGTGAGTGGAGTGGTGAAGAGTCCTGCCCTCTGAGCCCACCATCCACCCCCACCTCCTTTTCTGTCTGTGGATGGCCCTGGTTTGAGTTTAATTAATGAAATGTATGATAATGTGATTTCTTTAATAGAATGACATAGTCTAATGGTGTTTTGTGATTATGATTAATATGGCACTTTGAAGGGAGAGAACATCAGCCAATAGTTAAATGAGGACCTTCTCTCTCCAATTCCAGTGCTGGACACATTTCAGCTCTGCTCTGGACCTCTCGGAACGACACACGCATCGGTCCGTTAGTTCAGACTTTGGCTGTAGGATTTATTGAACAGTGAACACCACACACTTCCCTGACAGTGCTTTACTTCCTGGTGGTTTTGTTTTTTTAATTTACAATTACACAAATCAGTCATAATGTATAATTAAAGTCAACAGGCTTTTATTATTTACTTCATTGCTGATGTGTGAATATGGAGCTTGGCTAGCACAAAGGGGTGTGACGACAAAGAAAATACTCAAATCACCAATAGCAGGCTGTTTTTGTTTGTTTGTTTATCAGTTAAACTAAGTCAGAGCTATTCAACTCCATCCTATGAGCACAGCAACCATGTAGGTTTAGCATTTTTACCTGCTTCAACACACCTGACTCAAATTAAACAGGTAGCTTATAGTTCTTCACATTATTCTGAGGCAGCTTTGTTGCATCAATACAATAAAAACCTGCAGGATTTCTGAGCCTTGGACTGACCGTTAACTTTCCAACGTTCTTGTTTTTGTTGTTTAGCATGAAGTGACCCATAGTACTAGTTAAGAAGTAAGCTACTAGGTAGCTAGTAACCTATACAGACTAACTCAGACAAAGACAAATCAAAAAGACTAGTTCAATCTTTGTTCTCCATCATACATAGACCTATCGAAATGTCCTTATGCAAGAGAGTTATTAAATAAAGAACAGATTCATACAAGAGCCAAGGCACAACATAATGTACAATGGAAAATGTTTCCTATCCCTACTGAGGAAAAGTAAAATAGCACTAATGAGATGAAAAATGTTCCCCTGTGAAAGATCCCTACTTGATCTGCTTCCCATTAAATGTCCACGCTCCTCTTAAAGGCTTCAGATACACTCCACCATTTATTTATCTGTTTACAAAAAGATCAACTGCGTATTAAAGACAAGGGACAGGGTCTTTATGTTGATGGCAGCACAAAGATTTGCAAGAAGAAGGTAAACGAAGGTAAACTAGACATTTCTCCTGTGGCTTTTTAGACCTTTACACACTGTGGAGAGACTGAAGCTCAAGATCCAAAGGGAACACATCAGTTATGCAAAGTCATTTGTGAATATATATAAAAAGCAGTTGCAGGAGTTTTAACACATTAATTTTAGCTTCATAACCTACAAAAATTAGCATCACTAAAGCATGCATAATTTTAAAGAGGAAAATTGTTATGATTATTACTAATTCTTGGCCAGGTGTTGAACTTTTCAGAGGTTGTGGGTTGTATTCATTTCAAACAGATTGATCTTTTTTATTTCACAAGCATAAACTCCTCCTTTGTGACCATCATATATGAGACTTTGTTTAACCTCACTGTTTCTATCAGTAAGTCCTCTCACAAGTCAGTATACATTATATTTATAAAGCAACTGATTATATCTGCAAAGAGCTGCTCATTGCTGCATGATCTATAACCTCAGATGAACAAGAAAAAGATTAATGTCTCAAATCGATCATTTATACTTTATGGACTATTTACAATGATCCCATAGGTCAAAAGTCACAGTTTTATTTTTTCAGACCGGTGAGACGGCAGTGATGCTTGAATCATATTATCCTTAAAGAGATTAATGTGGCTGAGTGAAAGAAGAGGGTAATGATGTGGAGAAAGAGGGATTTTCTTTGGTTTGTGATTGCTGTAACTGTGTTGATGCGCGTCAGGTATTGACCTAATTTTACCATATGGCAGGAAAACTTTAAGCGGCAGCGTCAAACTTCAGAAATGACATCCATCTCTGAGAGTTAATCAGCTGAGGTAAATCACGGTAAACTCGTCTTCTAGGTATTTTTCCATCACACACACACCTGTCTGAAGGTTGCTTGAAGGACAACAATGAAGCCACTGCCTGGAGAAACAGGAGGTTCAAGGCAAGCGCTTCCCCACAACCGTTTGTCACTCTGATATCTGGTAAATGTGATAATTAATACTGTAATTTCACTAAACCCACTCTGTGAGGTCTGTAATTAAAACTGATGTACCTACTTAACACACCAAGCATCACAGGTGGGCCCAAATTAATCTGCAAATAGAGCTAAATTGCCTGTGCTTAGCGTTTTCGTCAACGTCACTCAGTTTAGGGGGAAATATCCGTAATTAACTCTGATATAACAAAGCCATAAATTTGAGGTTAAACACAGCCTTGACAACAGACGTGATGACAGCAAGAGACCTCAGACGTCCCAGATGGGATCCGAGAATTTGCTTTCTCTCAAGAACTTGGCCGAGACCCTCTAAGACAACTGTGTTCTACAAGCAAAGAGACGGTGGGAGCAACGAGTTTCTTTTTGTTTTCCTCTTTCTGTCTAACAGAGTAAATTGAAATGAAGTGAGATGAAATTTGTCTTTCAGGCAGCAGAATGGAAAACAAAGTTATTAGTTCTGGATGGAAGCAAAATGAATGAGTGCATTTTTTTATTTTGACGTGCAGTGAAATTAAGCTGCACCGCATAAGATTTAGCAAGTCTGCGTGGTTTCACTTTATACTCCTTCCTAATACTTTAGAGCTCTTTACCACATATAGGCTGCATGCAACATATATCAAGTTAAAACATATAGTAACTAAATAATAACATTTAGTGTTGATATTATGAGTCTATATTTTACACCCTTTAACATATGAGTTCATCAGAAACCTTTCTGCAAATAGAAAACATTCAACTCTTAGTCTGTGCAATTAGCATACAGACAGTGTGAAAATGAAGGTGAAATTAAATTAAAAGTTCCTACTATGAATACACAATATTTTTCATTGTTCTTTCCTTCACTGAGCACACAGGCAAAGCTATCTAGCTATTGTTGAGGAAAAATATCAGAGTAAACTAAAATGGCAGTCAAATCAAAGAAATAATTACATATTTATGAATATTTAATGTGGTCATGGCAAATAAGGCAAGTAATTAGGAGATTCCGTAAATTAGCAAATTGTTATTTTATGTTAATGAGAGATCTTCAGCTTTTTCTCATGAATAATTTATGAAAAAGCGGGAAAAGTTTAGCAGGAAGGGATGAGAAAGTCGAGTTATCAGACACGTGCACAAGTGCCGAGGCGCAGAAAAACACAGATTTGCTTCACTTGCTATTGTTTTCCTCAGTTTATCGCTTGATATTTTAGGATTGGAGATGGTAGCTGAATGCTTAACACAGCCGGCTGTGGAGTTGTTTTAAGAAAAGAAAAAAAGGTGATACTGGCATCATCAACAAACGCCTGTTCATAGTTATTGTGTTCAAATAGTTAAGTGTTCTTCTATCCAGTAAAGTTGCCTACAAGAAAAAAGGTAAATAATTTTTTTTTAAGGGAAATGTGCTGTCAAATGCATCAGAGTGCCAGGATTTAAGTAGGAAATGCTAAATTGAGTAAACAGTAAAGATCCTAACATTCAGCAGGGGAAGGGTTCCCTCCAATGGGGTTAATATGAAGGTGTATGTGTGTGTGTGTGTGTGTGTGTGTGTGTGTGTGTGTGTGTGTGTGTATGTGTGAGGGTTTGGGTTGGGAGGAGGCAGGAAGGGCAGCGAGTCAGAAAACAAGAGCAAAACAAATCTGTGAACTGGAACTCAGAGAGCAGCCACTCAGGAGGGATTAATGAGAAGTAGGAGGCTGTGAAATTATGTGGCCTTTGAGTGGGGAGAATGGCCCTACCAGAGCATGGCCCTGAAATGAGGTGAGACAAACTTCACCTGATCCACAATTAATGGCATCATGCGGATGGGTGACACAGAGTCACAGCAGGGGTGGGAAGGTGTAAGGAGGGGGGGAGGTAAAGAAAAAGACAGAAAAATTACCTATTCACTTTGTGGAACCCATCGTTTCCCAGTCCCTCGCTCCAAAAGAAGCAGCCATCAGGAACTGGGACTCAATGAGGATAAAAAAGGATTTCACACACCTGTCTTTTCAAAAATGGTTGCGGTGGGAAAGTGTGGAGAGATTTACGTTTAACAAGCACAGATAGTAGCTGGCAATGGCGACAATTAACAGAGGAAAACATAAATAAAGAGTAAAAGACTGAGAGACGCATGAGGAAAACAGGGTAGAGCTGATTGCACACGGGGTGAGGAGCAATAACAGGAGCACAACTGATTAAGTGGTGTTAGGGACTGGGAACACTTGTTTGCAAGGACAATCTTTGTGTGCTTTTGTTGTCTGCCGGCCGCCTTTATCTTTGTGTAATTCTCCGTCTGATGAAATGTGTTTAAAGAGATGAATTGGGATCGGAGGAGCCGTCCTGACATGATTATGAGGGATTCATCTGCAGCCATCTGCCACCCTTATGAAGGGGGGGGGGGAGGGGGGCTCGCAGAGAGATAGAAAGGGAGGGAGGGAACTGTAGACCTTCTGTTCAGCAGGCCTGCCACAGACCCATTTTATCACAGGCCTCTGGCTTTCAGTTTAACACGGAGACTTGCTTCTGTCCATGGATGTAAAAGGTGAGTTTTAGATGTGATAAAAAACGATGAAGATGGGTGATAAAAATCTTTCTGTTACATGATTCAACAACACAATAAAGCACAAGCGTTCATATGTAGAAGCATGATGAATACTTAGAATAAAGTACCATAAAATCAAATATTATCCTCCTTGTAATGTTTCCTGCTTGTATGAGCTTTATTGCGGCTTAGAAATGGCACCTCCAGACTACATCATGTTAACACACCAGTTGGAGGAGCGGGCACAGCAGATGGGTCCATTGCTCATCACAACGTCCACTTGTTCTAAAGGGGAAAGCGGGGGCTTTAGATAGCATGTCTTAAGTTGTGTAATAAGCTTTTAGTGTCTCAAATGAAAATCACACATTCATTTTTTTTTGCTTTTTTTTCTCAGGTTGCTTGTTTCTCTGAAATATTACCTCGTGCTGCTCAGTAATATGAAGGCGAGGGAATCTGAGGGAATTGCACATCATATAACACAGAAAAGTACAACTAAAGGAAAAAACGTGTCTCAGTCTCCTATGTGTGACAGTTGCCACAGCATCTGGCACACAGTTATTTCTTGAATCACACGTTGTGCTATTTACATTCATAACTGACAGCTTTCCTGTTTCACTTTGCTCCACGAGGAAAGAAAAACTCAGCCAGTTCTGATGTGTTTTAACAATCTGAGTCACAATTCATATTACAGGTCAGCGTTACGGTGTTTAATTATGTGCCGGCTGCTTGGGGCCCTCTAATAACCTGTCATTGAGGGGAATTTGAATGTCACACCACTGTGTTGGGCCCTAATGGCAGCAGGCAGATCCACTGATGAGCCGTTTTGGGACAATTACAGCAGATATTCAAATCACAGGTCCGGGTGTGCCGAGAGAAACCTGACAGAGGTTTGAGCGAAAGTGCACGTGCACACGCACATTCACACTTGTTGTATCTTAACCCTGCAGTACACCTTATTTGACACGCAAAGAAGCTGTCCCACCCCCTCTGCGCCCTCTCTCACACACCACCCATGCTGCTCAAACAGTTTCACTGTAGCCTGAAAGCTTTTATTATCCATTTAATCCAGATATCAGCGATTTCATCAAGCCAGGAAGATATGCATATCATGAATTATTTTGACACTGGGACCTTTTAATTTTCGCCGGCAATATTTCATCCCACCAATCAGTGCCTGGAGTGGTTGTCGCCGGGGCGGATGCAGCGGTGTCAAAGGATGAGACTCCCTCCGGTGGATCCAAATCATCTGGGGGACAATAATGAGCTATGGCCACAATTATGAGTCGTCTGTGTGTGCATGCATTTCATCAAGGGCCTCATGCAAGCTGCTGCAAGGCAGGGCAGCAGGCAAAGCAAAACAAGACATATATCCTACATCAGATTTAGACTGTAAATAACAGATTGTTATGACAGGTCAGATGACATGAGAATAAAGGGAAAGGGAGTCAGTTTACTACCTGCATTTTACTTCTTATCCTGTTTAAATTCAGAATAATCAATCAGTTTTATGTTCTACATTGAGGTATCATTTAGATTTAATTTACTATGCATTTTGCATTTTATCCTGCAGATTCAGAAAAAGATTAATGATCTTTGTTT
Organism: Kiunga ballochi; assembly: GCA_037177335.1. NCBI lineage: Eukaryota > Metazoa > Chordata > Actinopteri > Atheriniformes > Pseudomugilidae > Kiunga > Kiunga ballochi. Next base: position 10,309,081 of record JBAMIG010000019.1, read on the forward strand.
CATAACTGCATATCATTTCACAATTTCATGAGATTGCTCAGATTATTTGTCCACAGCTTGCTTTTATAAGAGTCCATCATCTGCAATAATTGAAAGGTGTCATTTATAATATGTCTTGCTTTTAATTTAAGCATGTTTCTTTTAATGTTGCATGTTATGGATTGTTGATTTTGGCAAATACCATTGAGGTACTACTTCTTAAAAAGGCATCATAATAGGGGAATTGACAGCTTTTGTGATACTTATTAAAGCTGTTATTGTGAATGAACCGCTTTAAATAGTGCAAATGTAAAAGCTTATTGGAATGTGAGAAAGTATTTTAGGCATATGATTGCTGGATATATTTTATCAAGCATCAGTAATTTTAGCTTAAAACATCCTACTGCTTCTAGATTCAGAAGCTCAGAGATGCATTACATTCCTATATAGCACTGGGCCTCCACATCTTTGTGTGCAGTGTGTAACTTAATACTCTTCGGCTCCTTGTAGAGGGGGTATTACTTGAGCAAATTGGATGCTCAAACAGTCAGTCCATGACCTTCCCTCATCCTGGATGTTGACCCCCGTATAAAGAGAGACATTACATCTCGTTGCACAACAACACGGCTCCAGCACTTCTCTCCAGATAAAGAAAAATGTCTCAATTAAATCTTCACCGAGCCCCCCCCCCCCATGCCAAAGAGTTATCGCTGCCCTGGTAGCACTGATCGCTACACTCTCACATCCTCAAAAGTTATTTGACATAAATTGCCGGAGTCACATCATTTCCTGCCACACTGTGAGCGGGATTTACGGCTGATCCCATTGACTGGGAACTGAACCTCCAATAAAACTCCTCATGAGCCTGCAGGGCCGCATGAGACGCACCTATCTGTACTCCTCCCTATCAGATCCCCTTCTGCCAGCGCAGATTAGCCATGCAAATACGCACAGGTGGGAGGGTGATACCGACAACACTGTTATGCACATGTATGCAGCTGGGCTGATATCGGGAAGAGGAATATGCACAAGAGAGTGTGATTTTGTTTTATCAGATGATAGGAGGAGAACACTGAGGCTTGTATGATGGCTGATCAAAGAGCTGATGAAGAGTTCAAATTATCTAAAAGCTTTTATTTAAATATGAGGTGAGTGATGCCTGAATTCTTTAGAGGGCCAAAAACTTCAATAAAGTAATATTACAAAAACGCATTTTGATCCCCTGAAGAAAATATTTTTATACTGAAAACTGCTGAACATTAAAGCTCACTGGAGAGAAAGCTGGACCCCATATCAACCTCTAAAAACAACGTATGATTGCATTATTTCCATTAGGTCCCATTGAGGTGAATAAAGCGTTAATGGTTATGATGGTTCTATTTCAAAGCCACCAGATGGAGTAGTTGTTTCAGCTCGACTTCTCAACAATCATCTCAGGTCATCTGATTTCAAACAAGCGTTGTCATCATGTGATGAGATTATCATGTGGACAATTATATGTTCCCTTTTGCATCCGCTTGATATGCATGCTGTCTCTCTCTAGTGGGGATGTGTGATAAACATTAGCCCGAGAACAGTTTTTTATTGGAGAATCCGATCCACACATATCACGTGTTTAATTGTGATTGCAGAAAGTACAGGAAGGCGCAATAATGACATCTTAAGACTCCACTTATTTTCATTTATAATCATTCTACACCAACATCATTTAACGTTTTTTCTTAATTGCAATAAATCCTCATCAATGTTTGCCTGCGACCAATGTGCTGATGGTTCCTAAATACCAAGCATTCTCAGAAATAACCCAGAAGCTATTATTTAAAAAGAGAAAAAAAGCAAGCCTTAGTTTTAACGTTTTTTTTATCCTGGTAAAACTAAAGGGTTCATCTAAAAGCAGCCTCAGGAAATCCTGACATGTTTTGTCAGCATTAGCATTAAACGGTCTCTCTAGTCACCATCTATCCGGATGATGTGGCAGATAAGTGAAGTCCTTCTGCACAGCTTGGCACCTTTTTCATTGGAGGCTCAGCAGCATCAGTGGCTCCAGGGCTTCCAGCTGGGGGTGGCTGCTGCCTCTGTCTGCCTACCAGCACCACGGCTGGGGGAAGTGGTGGGCAAACTAAAGGATTGCCCCGAGCAAACTCGCATATGCACCAGTAAAGAAAACTGAATTTTGCCTCTCTGTCTGGGCTTCCCTCAGCAAATGAATTTCATAAAGTGAGAGCTGATGTTTGGATGCTGCATGCTGTCTATAATAGTCTGACATGAGATGGTACCGTGAGATGCAAACAAACAAAATCAGATATAAATAAAAAGCACAACAGAACCAGTTTGTTTAAGTTTATCATCGTTTGCATTAACAGTGTCAGGGAATCTACAGTTTCAGTTATATTACATCTGCTTACAGTGGAAGTCTGTACATAAGAAGTTACATCTTAAGAGGACTTGGTAATTCTGTTAACTTTAGTCATGTTAAATGACTTTATCAACACAAAAGGACAACTTTAAAACAATTTTCAAGTATTTCTTTGCAGTATGAGCTTAAACCACCTAATAAAAAGAAACTACACAATGCAACAAAGACAAACTGCAAAAAATGGACAAATTAGGAAGATGTAATACTGCTGACCATTCTTAGTTTCAACCAAACCTTTCTGTCCAATAACATCATTTTTATGGTGTTTTTTAAACCATGAATACATAAAATACTAAAAAAAATTATTGCTCAAATTATAGCCACAAACTGTTAAGGCTATTCAGTGCCACTCCCCTTTTTGACTTCAACCAAGTGTGACGTCTCTGCACCACCAAACAATAAAAAAGGGACCTGGTCAGCACTGTTTGTAATAACCGTTAATGACACACGTCAGAATAATTAAACCTGGACTGAGCCATGAGGTTGTACGCACTAAAGAGCCAGAAAAATCCTCACTAAAACTATCAGCTGCTACCTCTTGTGGTGAATTACTACCTAAAAAATGCAAACCAGTTATAATAAAACTGAAAAAAAAAATCATTCACATATCAGGTCTGAAAATTTTAGGGAATGAGGCACCATTTACAAAATGTACTTATAACTCCCCCAATGCTCATATAATAGCATTACTGAGTCATCTGAATGTGTGAGATTGCATCATAGTGATATTTGCTTTAAGGACACTATTGGCTAAACTGAAAGTTAAAATAAAGCGCTTACGATACTGCAAAATGTCAGCAGAATTTCATTTAACAGTGGGGATATTTTTTACAGGCAGGCAGCTAACAAGGTTGTCATGCTTTTTCTGGGATTGTTACTTAAAAATGGGAAAACACAACGATACTGATGTGAGATTAGAGGTTGTGAAAACAGAGGTAACCCAAATTCTGTGCAAATAACACAAAGGGCTGTCAGTCAATTCACAGCCAACCTTTGATTTCTCCTGCATCTTCATCATTATTATCACCAAGGAGTCCTGATTTCTTACACAAACAACGAAAGACATTGAGAAGCTGTGCACTTACCAACCAACAAGCCCACTAGTTGCTGTAAAAGATCAAAACTCATGTGAGCAAGTGGCTGATCTCTTGCTGGTGTCTAGTATTCTTACAGTGACCTAAGAAAGCACAAATATTACACATGCTCGGAGCTCTCTAATCATTTAAATGAATGATGAATAAATAATTACATCGAAATGTCAAAAAAGGCACACACAACAATCACGGATGTAGGCTGCAGGCAAGATTGGCACAAAAGAGTAACGGCATGCAAAAACAGATAAGGGATGGAAAAAGTGACACAATTAGGAAATTAATAGATAAAATATATGTTGAGTAAAAAGGATCATGAGCGTAAATAGATGTAAGCAACCAAAAATTATGCGCACACAAAAAAACTAAACTCCCAATTTTTAGCTTCAGAACAGCAATAAACACCTCTCTTGTGTCCACTCAGACAATGTTGCATTAAACATTTCCACAAAGCTATTTGGTTCTGCTCAATATAAAGTTCTTGGGCTGTGTCTTTGAAATACATATGCAGTTGTTAGATATTTGTGCACACACAGCCAGTACTGGGATTTGTAGCTCAATATATACATAGGTTTAAGTTACTGCAGGTTCCACTTGGCAGTCCATTTGTTGCACACATGACTGAATTGTGTGTGCTGGAAGGAGAGGGATCTAGACTAGGGGGACCAGGCTTAGTCCAATACTAGGCTGAGAGATGCTAAGGCTGCAGCTGGAGGGTACCTTTGACATTACAGGGAGCAAAAGAGGACGCGCAGGAAGCTGTCACCAGTAGAAAGAGCGCGTGAGGAAGTTGGCGGCTGTGCTGAGCCACCCCATGCCATCTGTGATAGATCCTACACGTGTAACAGCCTTGTCCTGCTCCTGGGCTGGACTCTCATCCTCAGGCAGGTAGTCTGGGATGTCAGTGTTTTCTTCCACCATCACTGCAGAGTCCTCCTGGAATGGCACCATCAGCTGCATAGGCAGATGAGTAAATAATAGTTTTATGTTTAAATTCATGTCACTTGTCAAAGAAGTAATTAACATAAAAATCAGAGTCAAATACGAACATCAGAAATTAAGCTACATGACTGGGACTGGCCTGACCTCTGCTGGACACATGGTATATTGCAGCTAATGTTACCTTCTCCCCCAGTTATTTAGGAAAAATGCATTCAGTTCTTCTCTTTGGCATCTAGTATTTTATCCAGCTCGGGTTTTACACATATCAGACCTGGAAGTGCTTTAAAAATGTCCAGTTAGGACTAGCTGTGTCTGCAGTAAAAAGTAACTACCCCACAGACTGAGGCAGAGATGTGACTAGCTAATCATGCCACTGTGAATAAGTCTCAGCCAGAGGCAGGGGCGCTACATTTCCTGTACACAGATGCATACAACATACAGCAAGCACACTGACCTCTCATCCTATTTCCTCTGGGTGGATATTAATGTACAGCAGTTTAAAGGAAAAAGTCCTCACCTCTCCTCCGTCCTCTGTCTTCACCACCTGCTGAGCAGTCATTACTTTGGTGGAGTTAATTGCTGTGCCCAGCGCCTGTGAGAAGAGATTTGTTTTCATTTGCATTAATCTGCACATGCATCTTAATGAAGCATATTGAAAAGATTCAATGCTGCTGTTTATCATTCATTTGAAGTACAGGTGAAATAACAGCTGTGTTCTTATCACACATACAGTGCACAATGCTGCAGATGTTATTTTGTTACAGAAACCTAAAGTTATGTTTTATTTTCATCTATTCTAGATGAGCAACTTTTAAAGACTAATATATTTTTCAGTGTTTTAGCTGCAAGTGAAGGAACATAATATCATTTTAACTTGAAAAAACATACAAGTAATCCATCAATGGCGCTTATAAGAAGCCCAACATATCCAATAAACTAAAAATAGGCTCAAGTTCTTTTCTGTGTTTGGAGAGATGCTATACTTACCTCAGCTTTAAGGTCAGAACGGATCCTGACAACACATCGTTTAACAGCCATCTGGAAGGTGAAACTGATGACTCCTCGAATCTTTAACAAAGCTTCCTCGCACAAGCTCCTACGAGTCTAACACAGGGAAGGTGCAGGGCAAGGTTGTGAGCCAATGTGTGAAACAAAAGTCTTTAAAGAGTTCAGAAATATCTGCTTCTTGAAGGCATATTGTAAAGTTGCAAGTATGAAACTAAACAGCTGCATTCAGCTGCAAACTTGCTTTATAAATCTGTAGATTCCAGCTGTCAGTGTTGTGTGCCCCTGCAGCCCACCATAGGCTGTAATGTAACCTGGCTAGGTGCAAGCTTCCTGCAGAGTCGCATTCAGGTTTAATCTTAACATCCTGCTGTTCAATGGCTGGCATTTACAACCTGAACCCTCTGCCTCCTATGAGATGCCAGATATACACACCCAAAGATGCACACTCTGCAATGCAACCCTGATAATGAAAGCAGTAAGTGAAGTGATCTGAAGGGAGACTTTTGAGCATCAATAGATGCCCAGTGTGTGTGAGTGGGACGTGCATTTCAATATACTGAGTAAGGTCATGAATGCAGTGTGAATACTCACAGAATCATCTAGCCCATCTATGTGCAGCACCACAGTTTTGGCCCGCTTGTTGTTGGAGCCTAAGAAGAACTGGGCTTTACGTCGACAGGAGGCAGCAGCAGCCTCAGCCTGTTCAGCCTGTTCAACACCAGCTGACTGCAAAATCTCATAGATCTCAGAGGCTAGCAGTTTGGTCTCTCCGGGTGATGTACTCCTTTGGTGCGAGAGACAGTAAAACAAATAAGATTGATAGATAAAAAACATCTTAATATAGTATTTGTATATGTGGCTTGTGTAAAACTCCTAAATGCTGCTGCACCAAATAGAGTTATGCAGTAATAAAAGCTGACTGACAAGTGTGAATTTATATCTGCAATAATACAACTTCAAATTAATCAAAGCTGCACGATCACAAAGAAATCAGACCATTTATAAATGGTCTCTCCTGGCTTTATGAACGTCTTTCAAGATATTCTTTGCAGTGGGTGCTTGTTTCAGACCAATCTTTGTACTTTAACTTTGCATTTGAATGTATATTTTGTAGTTTACTTATGATCCATTTAAGCATTAAAATAGGTTGTCAGATATAAGTCGTTATAGAGAAAAGCATCAGATTGCAGAATAAAATAGAATAGAACCACAATTCAAGAGATGAACCACACATAACAGAAAATCATATTAACCCATCTTAATCTGCATTTTTAATACAAGCAGCTTGTGGCAAAATACTAATTTTGCTTAAATGTCTTTGGTAAAATGTCAAACACAGTTGTATATGTGGACCGGTAGTGTTGTTAGATAAAAACCTGACATCTCTCTGCATAGTATGCACCATGTCCTTTAAAACTCTGAGGAAACTGGACAAAAGGAGGACATAAGAAGCATCAGAGCTTTAAAATAATGTTATAAAGCTCTCAAACTGTACAAGATGGGAAATGTCCTTGAGAAATAGAAAAGAGGTATAAATTCAGTGGAGATATGACAGGTTGAAGGGCCAGATCTGTTCAAGAGTCATCAGATATGGTCTACATGAAAGGAAGGCTGTCAAGAAGTCATTTTTAAGAAACGGAAAGTAAAAAAAAAAAAAGTCTGAAGCTTCTCAAATTATAAAGACCTAGCCTCAAAATCAGTGTGGATCTACCTCTGAGCAGAGATCTTAATGTTACTGAAACAATGTGGGATCACGCACATAAAATAAAATGGAACAAAGGTCAGTCAACATCTGAAGAGCTTTGAAATGTTCCTCAAAAAGCCAGGAGAACTTTTCCTAAAGACTACTCAAAAAATAGCAGGAAATCTTGTCTAAGAATATTCAAGCTGTGGTGAACAATAAAGATATTCTTACCTAATGCTCACTTTAAAGCCTAATAGAAACTAAAAAACTAAAAAAAGGAGCTGTGACTTAAATACGTGTATTTTTATATTCAGGCACCAGTAGAAAGCAGACAAACTGATAGTATTTAAGCATCTGACTGAGAGAAAAGCTAATTAAGCTCCCATTTTTTAACATTTACACGTATTACCTTCGAGTGTCTTCTTGAAACTTCAAACAACAGAACAGACTACACCCATCACACTTATTTTTGACATTCTCCTGCTAAATAAGCCATGGGGAAACAGAAGGTTTTAAAGGGTTGCAGCCGTTTCTAGAGAAAACTATGTGAGGTGAGCGAGTCTCATGCAAGACCTAATATTTTATGAGGGACAGTGGGACAACCCTGCAGACCGCACTGCAGTGTCTGTCACCAAGTCATCACTCCTTCTACTGTAACCTCATCCAACACTAGCTGTCAAGCATAGCTGCCCTCCAGCAGCCTACACAATACATTCCCACTGCTGCTTTACAGAATCCTGTCAGCCTTACAGCAAAACCTAAACTCTTTCACTTTGCTTGTTTTCTAATTCAAACTTTCTGCATAGAAAAGACGACAAATTCTGAAACTTCACATGTGAAGTAGCTGAGGGACTAAATATTACATTAACACGCGATTGTGCAGCAATGCAGGACTCTGCCCTTTAGTCATGTGTTACCACTCTGGCCAAATCTAACCGACCTCTATCTAATGTGAACATGCAGCAGTGTGAACAACTCTTAAAGCTAAATACAGGCTAAGTGAGGTAAAGGGCTTACTTTAGGACAGGCTAGGTCACAGGGTAGAAGGTCATGCCAAAAGCCCTCAGATAAAATTAAGCTACTTGCAAGTATAATGCCTTGCTATTACATCACATAATGTCTGCATTATCCCCACCCCCTATATCTTACGTCTTTCTATACTTCTAAATCACGCACAGTGAAAATTAAACATCTTTCAGCATTAATCAAGCCCAGATGACAAGATACATTAATGTCTTTATCATGCAGAAACAGCATTTTCAGGTTACTTGAAACAAATTTATAATGCAAATAAAAGGATGTCATCCTGCCTGGATATCCCAGGACTTGCAAGCAAAACAAAAAATAGTGGGTTAAGGTTTTTATGAAAAGAAAATGCATTGTTAGCATGTGCGTGTGTTTCAGATGCGGCGGTAACGAGGACTTGCTTCTGCATGACATTCTGCAAACTCAGCATCATGCCCAGCTCGCCCTTCATCTTTTCCCTGTTGGCTCGACATTCTGCCAGGTAGCGCACAGCCTGCAAGGACAAGGGCAACTGTTACTTATCCCATGTTAAAAGCTTCCAATCACTTTATTATATTAAAGCAAAAAGCCCCTTTTAAAAGTATCGCACATGTGCACTGGTATTATGTAAGGACTACAAATGCACACACAATGACTTTGTGTTTACACTTCACAGGTTCCCGTCAAGGAGCAACTGTTACATAAAGCCACTTAACTGTGTACTCGCGTCATGTACTGTACAAGAAGGTTGCTGGAAGTAAGAAGAAACACTAATGTGTTTGCTGTATTTCAACACAAACAGTAAATGTTAACATAGCACAAACATGTGGCCATTTTAAACTATCACAGGTCAAATTACAAGGAAGAACACTGGACTTGACTAAAGCTTGTTGTGACACTCCTGGACAGTAGGGGGCAATAAATGGCATGGAAAGGAAACAAACAGCAGAGCTCATATGAATCCTTGAAAAGACAAGCTTCAACAGGACACTAAAAGTATTTCAACACGTAATGCTAATTTATTTCTCTATTTGAATTGAATTTATTTATTGTCACATGCAAAGTTATACAGTGTACAGCCCGCAGCGAAATTTGTTTCAAGCTAAGATTACACATAACATACAAACAACACATGACAAAAACAGGCTTTGAATGATGGGAGTGAAGAATCAAATGTAGATTATTTTAAACACCTAGAAATAAATGCATATTGCTTACCAATAATGCAGAGTAGACAACCTGTGGATTCGGATGGTCAAAAAAAAGGATAAGACCTGGTAGACAGCCTTGGTCTTCTACTATAGCTCTTCGGTTTAAAGGGTCTGCAGCAAGATCTCGCAGCTGGTTTACCACAGTCAGAGCATCCACCTCTGCACTCATAGTGCCTCTTGTTTTGATGACATGCACATCAAACCAATCTTCTTTCTCTTCTGGAAACAGTAAACAGGATATTTGGTACGCTGGTTTACCTTATCGATGGATAATGAATTAAAGCTTGCATTAGCAAACTGGTAAGATGCTTTTAACCCTTGGAGAAAAATAAATGGAAAAAACTAAAACTATATTTTTAACTTTTTGCTTTATAAATGACATAAAAAAAATTATAATATTAACACAACATAAAGGCAATTTTGGTGATTGAAATGACTAAAAATAATTTCCCCACTAAGCTTTAAAATAATTATACTGAACACATAATTGACTTTATTAGTCTAGTGGCAGCAGATTAAGTTTACTAGACTGTTTGAATTGTTGTGGTATATCTCTTTTATTTGACCGGTTTAATGATATTACTGGCTTTATTTACACAAACTGGTTAAACTGCAAACGCCAGTGAAACAGCAAAATAGCTAAGCATGCTGTAATACATTATTCTAAAATATCAAGTTTAATACCAGTTTTCCACTAATTACTCATTCAATAAATTTCTTAAATTTAAAAACAAATGTTCATTTTTGCCCAACATACCCTTTTTTGACCCCCAACCTCACCTCAAATCCAGCTCTGTGGTAGCCTACACAGCCGATTCAACAGCTAGGCTAAGCTAGCAATCGTTACTTGGCAATTATAGCATACCTTTTTGTTAGTTATCATGAAGAACTTATATCAATTTCAGTTTTTTTACGTAGAAAATATAATTAAATGGTTCAAGAATAAGTGGTTACGTCCCGATACGACCTTTAAAAAATATAACGAAAGAATTTCAATATTGTTAGGCCTGCGCCCCTTTCTTTGCTGTGCTCGTTTAGCTAGCAGCTGTAGACAGTGTTTGGATTCTGTGGCACGCGAAAGGGTGCAGCTGTTTTGTGGTTTAGGACATCCCAGTGTTTCGTCAGCTTCCTGACAACTTCATGGGATATTCCCCCACCGGGAAAAGCAGGACTATATAACGAACATCTAAAGATTCACTTCAATGTGATTGGACATTATACCTTGACTGACTGTAATATTAACGAATAGCCGGTTAGTTGTCTTTAAATACGCAACGCTGATTGGTTATATTGATAATCAATCATCATGACAAACCAATGGCGTTGTTTTGTAGGTGCATGTGAGCCGTATGTAACTCCTATAATCCAATTGGCTACAAAGACATTCCATAGCTCTTCCCACACTAGTCAACTTCAGCGGTACATATTCGTCAGCTTGGCAAGGTGACAAAACTCCAGAAAGTTGTCAGGTAGCGGTAGTTTATTAAACTGATTTAACAATTACGTTCAGCGAATGTTTCTCGATAAATATGTTTAATGTTATTGTTTTAGTCTGTTATGTACCATAGATCAGTAGCAGAGTGTGTGATGAAAGCAAACCCTTATTATCGGCATCGCTGGTAAGTTGGATTTAGCTAGTACGCTATCGTTAGCACCAGTTAGCCAAGTTGCTTGAGGTCATCAAAACTGTTTAAATTGGTCGGACCAATACAGCAAAAATACTTTGTGTATACTATCACCTTTATAAACTTTAGTTTTACATTACGTTTTGTGATCCAAAACCTTAAATAAACGTCAAAAACCAACGCTAGCTACGCAAACTTTAACTTGACGGTATAATAAAACAATTATTGTCAAAGTAACGGAAAAGTCGGGTTCTTTATTTCTTCTACTAGATACGTGTAATTGGAGACAACAACATTTTAAACTCTGTTGTTATGAACCAAAACAATTAACAGTATGCAGCCTATTGAATTCGTTGAAATGAAGAAAAAAAAAACCTACCATGTAAATATTAACCCAATTCAATTGAGTGCATGTTAATGGGGTCACACATTGTGCCTCACTTGAAATAAAATGAATTGAGAAGAAAAAAATCTGGGTCAAATATTGACAGCAGTGATAACATTGAATAGACAATTGTATTGTTCATAATAAATATTGGCCAACAACCCAAGTGTATGGCAGTGCATTTTACAATGGATACACTGTAGAGGAATACATTGTCTTTGTTTCTTACTTGAAGGAGATTGATTGTGAAATTCCTTGTTTGCTGCTATGTTTCTTTTAGATACCACTTGTTGAACATGATGCACGAGCCTCTTGGCAATTACCAAACTGTTTGACAGAGATGAGTGAGAAGCATGCACGGTTTGAAATGGACCAGGTACGTGTTTCTATTACTGTCTTCCATTTCTGCAGGTTTATCTGCTGATAGGTTTTATCTGTTGTTATTCCACATTTTATTTTTGATTATTTTGTGGCAAACTTTCCATTTGCAGGCTTTCAGATCAGGAAAGCCATATGGATCTTCGAGAAGCATTGTAAGAAGAATAGCTTCTAATCTTCCCATTAAACCCTGTCCAAGGGCTCATTTTCAGGTGAGGAAAGATTACCTGTATCTCATTTCCTCAGTTTTAAAATGATGACCTTCATTTTTTTTCTTGTAGTAAAATCTTTTTCTTGTAATGAATGATTTCACCTTATTTGTGATTATTTTTCTATCCATCTGTCCTCCCTGTTGGAGTCACTTGTACAAAAAAACACCTTTTACCATTTCTTTGACCTAATCTTGTCTGTTTTCATTTATGAACCATACACAGTGAGTGTAGTCATAACAAGAGCTACTTCATTATGAGAAAAACATTTTCCAATGGAGTTGCACGTTCAACCTTTTATCAATGCTATCTCTTTAAAAACAACTACTTTTTAAACTTTTCTGTCTTCAACACTGTGCTATTTTCTTTTCCTCTTTGCTTCTATCTCCAGCGACCCTCCCTAGCAATGAGGAATGCAGTTTGTCTGCTTTAGGTCAGTTTGCTCAGCAACCTTCTTCAACCTTGAGACTCACTGGACTGTCCAAACCTTTCATTACCTCAAACTAACAATCTGTAGTTTATTTTTCACCTTTTTTTTTTTAATCTAAGCTGCTATTTTATATTTTTTTCACAAAATACTGTTTACTCTAAACCCTGTTTCCAAAATAAAGATTTTAAATGGCTTGAATTGATTAGCAAGCAAGAAAACACACAGATTCAGTGAGGTGTCAATGGAGTTTTTGGACATGTATTACTTCCCGATGCCATGTGGACCAATGTGTCTCTCGGCCCCACAGATTTAGTTTGGAACTATGTAGTGATAATTTGGATTGTCCTTTAATCTTTAGTCCTGTGGTTACCATGTGGATCTTCTTTATTTATTATCATTTATTTTACATGATAGAGCTGAAAAATGTAGACTTCAATGTTTGCTAAAGTTTTTTTTTTTATTATTAAATGTTCATTTTATAATATTTGGTATCTACATTATTTCCAGTTTAGAGTTCAGATCTCAGCCATTTTCATTTGGTTTCATTGTAGGGTCCAGCATTTTTGGAAGCAGGGTTGTCGCTGTTTAAATGTAGCATGTGCTTTGTGTGTGTGTATTATATGTGCATGTTTTTATTGAACTTTAAACTCTCAAATGTTTCTAAACATATTTTTTTCTCCCTCTCTGACAGCTTTACCCATACACAGAGAATGTTGGTGTCCTTATTAGTACCAGAGCGCAGAATGGCCTGGTGGCTTCTCTGGCTGATGTTGCCTGGCTTGATGAGGAAGAAGAGGATGACAGAGATCACTTTGACAGACCTAGGTGAGACTGACTGGCTTTAAGGGTTCACAAGTTTCTCTGAGAAATGTTTAAAAGACAGTTCATGTTGCTTGTGTTTAACACATAAATAAATTAAAGCAGGTCAGGGATTCCACCTGGGTTTGTGTTTCGAACCCAGCGTCCTCATCCTCGGAGAATCCTTACACGTCAAAGGTCGCTACCTAGCCTGCACCAGAGCGCTCCAGATCCTGAGGGACCAACAACTGCAAACGATGAGGCGATCCAGAAGATCAGTGCGCTTGAGACTGAACTTGCAAAACTCAGAGCTCAGATAGCTCAAATTGTGATAGCCCAAGAGCGAACTGCACAGTCAGGTACCACACTTCTTCTGCTTGGTATGAACTAGTAGTACAGTCATTTATCCTCTAGGTGGCAGCAGAAGCACACTTTATGTAACAACTAAAGCCATTTCTTTTTGTTTCACAACAGCTGCTCTCACAGGAGGGCCTCCACCTCCCCCTCCACCATCCTGCAACCTGCCTCCACCTCCTCCACCACCTCCACCCCCACCTCTGAGTCTACAGCGAACATTTTCCGCCATTGATTTGATAAAAGAGCGCAGAGGAAAGAAGGCAGACGGTCAGACAGTTGTGGAATCGAGGGCAGCAGAAATTCCCAATATGCTTGAAGTCCTGAAGGACATAAGCAAAGTTAAGCTGAGATCTGTGAAGAGGTTCGTTTCAACTTCAGCTGTCTTTAGTCGCTGTGTCGCATGTTTGTCAGATGCCGAACCCATCAAGCATTTCTCTGAAAGTTTGGATCTGTTACGGTTTTGTGTGATCCCCCTCTCCTACCTGCTGAGTCAAACTCATAACTTCATAAATGCCCCTTTTACCTCATCTTTTTAGTCGTCCAGTGGAAGATGATGCCAAAGCAAAGTTGATGGAGCCAACAGACGCAGCATCTCTGATTGCGGAAGCGCTGAGACGCAAATTCGCCCATCGCCATCGGCGCGACAGTGAACAGGATGACAAAGAAGATCTCAGAGTTCCCATTCAAGAACCAAAGCCTCAAACCAAATCTCCGCTGGTAAGAGATGCTGGATTCATAGGTATAAGGTCAAAGCTGTGCTTTCATCTCCTTTCTGCGTCTTTCATGTGTTCACAGTTCGGGCAGCACATGCTGAAAGCAACTGGAAGGAGGAAGTTGCTATGAACTGGAGAACATGGGCCTTTGGGGTCCAGATGTCACTTTGAAGCATTTCATCGGTTTTCTGCTTGACTCGGTCAGGCAGGTCCAATCATCTCATAGTGTAGCACATGCTTATCATCCTGACTCTCCACTATTGCACTTTTTTGAATAATACCAGCTCTTTGTTTTAATGAGGACTTTTGGGGGATTCTTAGATGTAAATGTTAGAGGATTAATGATTTTGGTTTCTAATCATTCCTAACAGTTTTTGCACATAGCATGGGTGATTAGTGTCATATCCCTGTTTGGAAGGGTGTCTAAAAGCTGAATTATTCTTTTTTTTGGCATGGAAGAAACCCTTTTTCTTTCATGTTCATCGTGTATTTAAATACATGTTTGACTTGTAGAGTAATTTATGTTTTAGATTTGCTTATTTATGTTGTAGATGTAGTTTTGGTTTAATTTTTAACAGTTATTTTCTACATAGGTCCTTAACTACAACGGGCTCGGTCAGGTCTTAAAAGGGGCCTTTGCACATCTCTTTACTTTGTGCTCCTGTGCAAGTTGTGTCCCAGCTCTCACTTTTGCCTTCTGTTGTCATTTTGTACGACTATATGCAGTTTTACTTTTTTCTTAAGAGCCAAAGTTATAATGCTCCACAAAGTTCTGCCTTGTCCCACCAAATGAAGCTTTTACGTCTTCCCGTTCTTTTCATTTTAGGTTATACTTAATTTATTGAGCATTTTAACTATATTGGAACATTTCTCGGTAGTTTTCAATCACGTGTACTTATTGGTCTATGGAAGTTACCTTGTGTTGTCTGTATTGACAGCATATTAAAATCTAATTGGTCCAAAGGGACGCGCTATCTTTAGTTACCAAAAAATGCTGTCACATCAGCAATAATCACATTTTATTTCTCAGTTTAGAAACTTGACAGTTAATTGAAACTTGAATTATTTGATTTTAATGCTGTTATGTTAATTTGATTTGCTGCATATTTGTACATTGTTTAAACCCATGTCATGTTAACACTATTGCCTTTTTAAAAAGGGAATGAGAGCTGAATGTCAGTAATGGTTCCTGTTTCATTCTTTGAGATGTTAAAGAGTTGTCACGCAAATTAAATCATTAAACCTCAATGAAAAAAGTCTCCATTGTTTTATTTACATTTGAAGAACTGAGGTTAAGTTGTTTAGTCGTTTGTAATTGTCAGTTAATATATTTTAAATTTATGTGAAGTTAATTTATAATTTCTCTTTAGAGATCAAAAATCTCTAGAAACCAATTTCTTTTTTAGGTCAGATCTTGTGCATCTAATAATTTACGCAGCTCCGGTCCTGTGTGTTTGGAATTTCCCTGCTGTAACACACCTGATTCATATTAATGGGAATTGGCAGACTCATGCAAAGTTTGAAGTGAAGCTCTACAAAAAAGTGCTATTAAATAAAAGAAAGCTTAAAGACAAGACTTGCAGTTGCCCATCTCTGTCTTAGTGTTTCCTAAAGGCTGGGTTTGGGGTCCTCAGGAAATGTTAGGAGCCACTGGTGTGGGGCTAGTGATGCAAACAGTAGCAACCTAGAACGTTTGTTTTTGCAGTGGATATTCAGAAGCCTTTTCATGCTTTTTGCCTATAATCGACAACCATTTGCAGGTTAGGAATTTTATCCGTTAAAAGATTCCTTTCCATGTTTCTATCATTCTTTATTTATAGACTTACTCTAAAGGCAACAGATTAAAGAAAAATGTTAACCTTATCTGAACTTTTAATGTCTTTCCTAATCAGTATAAGGCTACAGACTCGACTCAAAGTCAACAACAGGTTTTATTATTCAAACTGTAACTGCAACAGGCATGTATCAAAAAGGTCAATACAGCAAAGCCTTTACAAAATCTGGCTCGACACTTAAGTCGTCCCAAAAATGGCTGTCGCAACAAATTGTAAACAGTTTTATCAACAGTCTTACAGCACTTACAGCAAAATACAAATCAGCTAAAGTAAGAAAAGCACCTGTTATCGTTCAAAATGTTTCAACACACACAATCTGTGCCACTATACAGAATCAAATAGACAACCAAAACACAAAGAGGTGGAATGTTCTAGTTCACTCGACCATATGTTTCCATACAGAAAAAAAAAAGGACAGCTGGAGTTGTTCCTCACAACAAGAGGGCAAAGGGACAGTGCATTCAAAGACAAGCACACCATGCACTTGATGGGATCAAGAGTCGGTTTGGTCACTTAGCATAGTTTGTGCATAGTTATAAGGCATAAGTCAAGCAGTCCTTTAGGTTTCATGTGGCTGTGAGAGACATTCTGCAGAGAGGGAGTCTCCTTCAGCGGATCCAAGCCAAACTAAAAAAAAAAAAAACAGCCACCTTGCATCATCCGTTGTCACCTCCATCCCCGCGTCCTCTCAAGAAACAGGCAAAACCCTGAGCGAGTAGAGTTGCATGGAGCGAAATTCCAGGTTAGATGCATGTGCAGTGACGGACCAGTATCCAGTCTGGCCAGAGAAGCTCCCCAAGGTTAACCAGCACTGGATAAACACCCTTTACAGGATATCTTAGGAAGGTCATGGAGACAAAGCAACATCATCATCATCATTTGGAGTGCAAGAACACATGGTAGCACAGGTGGAGTCATTTATGGCATCTGGTGTGTTTGAATAAGGTTCTGCTCATGGCTTCAACAGTGGGATGACAGGTCAAACAAGTGGTTCTTTACATCTGTGCTTCGAAGGCAAACCGTGGAGCTGAAGAGATTCAGGGAAAGATACACGGAGATGCGTAAACAGTCATCGTAGAGGCAGCAGAAGGACTGGGCTTGTCACATTTTTTTTTTGTCTTTTCACATGAGGAAGAATCTTCAGTACAAATGCAACACATCATTACTCAAAAGTCTCAGGAGGGTCTCGTATGAAAAACTCCAGTTGTCTCAGTCGATTTAGTTCAAATCATTCTTCAATCTTAGTTTTCAAATGGCACTTCAAAAGACCAGAAAAGAAGTCTTTCAGTTTTTATACTGCTTTCCCCTTAAGGTTCACACCCCCATTAACACAAAAATATAGAAAAAAAGGGTGTTTAGTCAGTAATGCCAAAACTACAGTGGACAAATAAATAAAACAGAGCAAATAAAAGAAAATACAGCAGTAGCCAAATGAGGTATCTATGTATTGCTCTATGCCAAAAGGATTTATTAAAAAAATTAAATAAATAAAATAATAATCAGTGGTTTATCAAGATGGGAGTCCAAAGTAACTAAATATAAACAAGTTGTTGGGATCAGAGGGGGCAGCGACATGGCTGCAGGCTGGTGGGACCCCCACCAGGCCATCAGTGTGTGGTGAGGCATTTACGCCAGGGTTCAAGAGGTGAAAGGGCACAGAAGGAGTGTCAGGATTCTCTGCTTCCCTGAGGTATTTCTTTGGAGCTGGTTCCTCTTGTGTCTGCGCTGGCTGTGCTGGACTCTGCCTCCTCAGAGACGTGGGTTTGTTCCTGCTGCAGGCTGCCCCAGCTGGCTTTGTTCAGCCCCATGTAGCCCAGCATGGTCTGGGACAGACGTGTGTCAGAGAAACGGGCCCATTCTGCAAACAGCGGCTCCGCCACATATGTCATAAAGCCTGGAGATTGGGGATGGGGGGTGTCAGACGCAAGTTAGGCTATGTATTCATTACATCTATAAAAAGCATATATCCATACTTGCCTATTTGAATGTTGCCAACTGTGTTAGTCTCTCTGTCACAAAGTGGGCTGACTTCAAGTTTGTGCTTCTTCTCGATGTCTCCTGCACAAATTCAAACATTTATGAGCCGTTTATTTAAAAGGGAACAATCTATTAAAAAATAAAAAGCTCAAAACAAATGATCGGACAAAAAGAGAGGAAGCAGATCAATAACCTTGTTGGAAGAACTCCTCCGTCACTTTTTCACTCCACTGTTTGCTCAGCTCCCAGGGTCTGCAGGGGTTGCAGATGTCTGCACACTTTAGAGCCATCTGCATGCAGTGGGGATGACAAACATAAAAGGCATCGGTTTGCCGACGTGCTGGAATCAAGTGCTTTAATGGAATAAAAGAAGCGGTAACCAACCTGCAAAACAAAGTGACGGTGACTGGCGTGGCTCAAACACAGGTTGCTCTGGTCCAGGTGCATGCGAAACCTGGACAGATAGTCGTTCTGTCTGCTGATGTCTGTGGCCAGGATTAAGGAGCCCAATTCCCTCTCCATGTTCAGACTGGTGTGCCAGAAAGTACAATTATTTAACAGTTTCAAAAAGGAAAAAACATCTGAATATCCCCAGATCAGTTTTTAGATCTAAAACATGTCCAAGTGCCCCACTGACCTGTCCTCAGCAGGCAAATGGGAGAACAGTCCAGTCTCTCTAAGGAGACCCACTGCTGACTTCCAGTGGTGATTTTCCAAAACTGAGGTATTCTGATTGGTTAAGGAAATAAAAAAAAAAATTACACACAAAAAACATTCATTTCACATTACATTGATCTTCTCTTACTCTATAGAGTGTGGCTAGATAGTGGTCAGATTTAATGAGGAAAGGCTGGTTGACCCCAGGGTGGTCCAGGTCATGCGTGGCAGCTGCTAAGATCCCCAGTAGGATGTCACGGGACGTCAGAGACTTTGCAAGCTGCGTTCACAAGACAATGTCACATAGATTATGACTCATCATTCATGTTTCAAAACGTTAGAGACAAACCTGGGAACTATCAAACTCACAGTTAAGTGTTAATATTTCCTGAAAGCCCGTACTGCCAGTTGATTCTCTTGTTAAGCAAGAATCTTTAGCAAAAGGGTGACGCACGAAAGAATAAAACATTTAGGCAGTCATGTTCCTGGCTGACAGCCAGCTGTGTCAAAGTTAACTATGCACTCAAACCTAAGAGAACCCAAAGGTCTCATAAGCGCGACTCACCATTGGCTCCTGCAGGTAGCAATGCATGGCCTGTGTGACATCTGCAGCATGGACAGCGTTGTGGTACGGGTTGTCGTTGTGGTAGTCTTCCTGAACCATGACTAAAAACCTCCAGAGTTTGACCATATCCAGCTGGAAGAGCTCCACCAGGCCATACTGGTTTAGCAGGTGGAAGGTCAGGGTGATCAAGCTGTTTCCTGAGCAGGAAGAACTTATCAGATACCATCGTCACGTTGTCTCTCTTAAATGCTCATTGGGTCATTTTGAGTTTTCTTTCATTTTAAAGCTGTGTCCAGTGTCGCTAAATATGTTTCAATACGGTTATAGCCCACATTTCCACAATGCACGTTTAAAAATAAATAAACCTGCAGCTCTGTATGTTGGGACCTTTTTCCTCAGATACAGCTTTCATAGAAACCAGCTGCCCAAAATGTTGCACCAAATACAATTAAGGTCCAAAAAAGCATCACATAAATACAGTGTGTTGTACACGTGTTAAATAACTTCCTGCTAGATTATAATAATCTAATCATCTCGCCATGTTTTAAATGGCTTTTTATCTTTAACCTCAGGTCAAAGATGGCAAACTCTGTTCTTTTACAGCCGCTGTCCTGCAGGTTAAGAAGCTTTCCCAACTCCAACACACCTAAATCTAATGAAATGCATCATAAAGCTTGTTGACAAGTCCTCCATAATGATGCACTTATTTGAATCAGGCATGTTCACCTCGGGAAACACCTAAGACCATCTCGGTCCTCCATCCTCCCTGCCCTAGAGGTTGCATATTGGATTTTGAGCATATCTTGTATTTTGGCCAAACGGTTTTCAATCTTAAACACAATTAATGACTTTGTTAACGTCTTAGTTGTTAATCCCAATGCAATGTTTAATTCCAGAAACACGCGTTATTAACTGCAAACAGATATATTTAGATAAATGACATCACCATCAATAACTCTACTTAAAATCAAGCTGTTTATTTATTTGTTTAGTTATCAAATAATCATTTCAATCAGATTATCTGCTCCAAGCCTAAATGCATGTGGTTGTGACACAAGGCAAGACGTAGCAACTCTGTCCAGTAGATGGCACCAGTGGCTGAAGCAGAGCTTTACAGTTAGTAATTTGACTTGAAACAACCTGTAACAGTATTTTATATGATATTTTACATACCATTTGTGAACTTATCAAAGAGGAAAATGTCAAAATTCCAGTTGCCAACTTTTTCCAGCATGCACTATGAGGAAAGGAGGGGAAAAAAGAAGTTATAGGCGTGAAATCATCTAAAATACGGACTTCTTGATATTTTAGCATTGTGTTATTGTATGAACGGCCGCTGTCATACTCTGGCCTGTCCGGTGTAGTCTTCATCAAGGATGGGAAGGGGGATCTGCTGAGGGATTCCTCGCAGAAGGCGGGATGAATGCAGGTATCTCTGAAAGCTGAGCAGCCTATGGACCCTCCTTTCATCGCCAGAACAAGCAGATGAGGACCCGTGGCTCAGCCGTGCTGTGCACACAGACGCGTAGGAATATTTTACAAAAAGATGGAAACACGTGGAATAGGAAAGTAGTTGCAGGACTATTATTTTCACAGGCTTTATGCATTTACAGCATCATTTGGCTCAAACAAGCTCGGTGGGGATCTGACACCAAGAGAGGGGTATACAAACAGTTGCTGCTGACACAGCCGCCCACTCATAAGCCTTTCGTCTGGAATCACACGGCAGACATGCTTTGTCAGTGGTCTCACTCACACACACACACACACACACACACACACACACACACACACACACACACACACACACACACACGCACGCACACACATGCTACAAAAGGCACTGTGTTTGTATAAACTATAGCTGCAATCCGGAAATACATCAGCATGAGGTAGGATTACTTTTGGGTCAAATTGACAGTGTTTCTCTAACAGTTTCACAGTTTCAACAAAAGCCATTTAATCTCACACACAAAACTTTTGACAAACAATTTTTGGTCAGGTTGTGTACAAAAATACATCTTAAACACATAAAAGTAAACATAAAGTATGTCTTTCAGATGAGGAACGAAATAAAGCTGTTTATAAAGAGGTTTTATATAATAATGATAAAAGAAGGGAAGAAAATCTGACTCTGGTCTTAAAGAGCTGAAGTGATCATGCCGTCATGCACACTCACTGTGAAGTGTTCGGAAGTCGATGCAGAGGTATGGATGGGAGCTTCTTCGTTCCGGTTCAAATCCAACCTGACTTCTCACTCTCACATCTCCTGGAAGAAATCCACACTTATTACCTCAAGATTCAGACGAAATGATAAAAAGAAAAGTGTGTGAATGTTCTCAAACAAGCTGCAATTTCAATCATTTATTATAAATGAATTTGATCAATTATTAAGACTATGTTGATATTCATCTTGATTTAAGTGCCATTAAGATGGGACTTACCACAAACCAATGAGGACAAATGCAGTTTAAGTTTAACTAACAGTTTCCAGCTTCCATAATCTTTTCGGTAAACTTCTTTTTCAAGTTTCTGTTGGACAGAAACTTAGAAAGTTTCAGGTTTTCTGACAAAATCCAAAAGACAGGTTCATATATTTTCTTTTTTTATTTTTGATTACTTAATTTGTAATTTGTTGCTTCTCTGTATGCTTCCATCAGGCTTGTTTGATTACATACAATATTAAGAAAATAAGCTTATATTGTAAATATTATTATAATATTATATTATATTGCACAGCTCCTTGTCACATACTACTTTAAATGCTCCTTTTTAGGTCCCCCCCCCCCCCCAAAAAAAAAAAAACAACAACTTTTTTTTCTGAAAAAGGACCAGACTAGTCTGCCCTGACTGGTAAAGACAAGTGTAGAGCAAAACAGCCATTCGATTTTTAATCAAAATGTGCCATACGAGGACCTAAGATCATGTTTAATTGTGAAAATATCAAAAGTTAAAAACAAATTTGACTACAAATGAAACATTTCAGACAGTTTGCAAGCTGTCACCAATTCAAGATGGATTTTAGGCTTTCATGACTGCAGAAAAGACAACTTAAGCCGATGTAGGGAGATTGGCTTCTGTAAACTTTAAAAATTAAGTCAATTTCTTTTGATGTGCATATTTTTAAGGGGGCCAAATACAGAGAACTACTAGGTTGCTCTGGTGAATGGTGCAGGAGGAATCTTCTCTTTAACAAAAATTAAACAATGCAATTCAATGAAAGTGAGCCAGTAGAGGAGTACGTGTTGGGGGCTGGTTCAGGAGAGAGGAAAAATGTAATTCCATCCATTTTCTGCTGCTTATCCGGGAAGGGGGAGGCAGCAGCCAAATTTGCTAGCTCACCGGGGGCATGTCAAGGCATTCACAGGCCTGCTGAGATATAATCCATCCAGCATATCCTGAGTTTCCTCCAGGGTGTCCTCCTGCAGGGACATGCCCTGAACATCTCACCAGGGAGGCGTCCAGGAAGCATCCTAACCAGATGCCCGAGCCACCTCATCTGGCTCCTCTTGAGGAGTAGCTGCTCTACACCGAGCCCTTCCCAGATGACAGAGCTTCTCACCCTATCTCTAAGGGAGAGTCCGGCCACCCAGCAGAGGACCGTCTTTCTGTCCCCACAGCTCATTACCCTAGATGAGGGTAGGAAGATAAATAGACCGGTAAATTGAATCACATCATCTGCAAAGAGCAGAAATCCAATCCTGAGGTCACCAAAGCGGATTCCTCAACTCCTCGGCTGCGCATAAAAATGATGTCCATTCAAGTTATGAACAGAATCAGTAATAATAGGCAGATGTTGATGGAGTCCAACTCTCACTGGAAATAAATCTGGTTTACTGCCTGAACCGGTCATACAGCAACGGGACGGCTTGAACAGGGGGTCCAGTACTTCATACTCCTGAGGTACACCCCGAAAGGAGCCCTTTGAATTGATCAAATTCACAAGCAAGCCCCCCACAAAACCCTAAAGAGGGTAGAAAAGCTGGTCCACTAATCCACAACCAGGACAAAAACCACACTGCTCTTCCTTAATCCAGGGTTCAACAATCCCCTCCTCTACATGACCCCTGATCAAACTTCACCAGAGAGACTGGGATCCCCCTGTAGTTGGAGCCCGCCCTCCAATCCCCCACCCCAGCCTGCTGGTCCAGAGGAGCTGTCCATTCAATGCTGCAAAGGTGTGTCCGGCAGGACAGTCCAACAGCAATCAGAGCCTTAAAACACTCCAGGAGAATCTCATCCACCTCACCTAAACCCAGATTCAATAAGAACCAAGACAGAAGGTCATTCCTGCCCACATTAATGTTTTATAGTAATTTCCTTAACAAGGAGAGTTGATTTTTTTCTTTTAGATAAAATGTGCCTACAGTCTTTTATTATTGTTTCCAGGATTTCCATTTAAAAATGGCTATTTTTTCATAAACACGGCAACAATTTGATTTTCTTGTGTGATTAATAACTATAATTCAGTTGAATACAACATAATGCTTCATCTAATTGTTCAAACTCAACAGCAGTAAATCCTGCTGTAAATGAATCCATAGCTATAGCTAAACCTTTGCAAGTTTTAAAAGAAAATAATATTTCTAAAAAGATCTTTTTCCCCCAGGTCAAAAGCTGTGGCCGATAGTGATGTTAATGTTCTTTGAAGTGTTGACAGAAAACCCAAAAATTGTGTTTTAGGTTGTCAGAAGAAATAGAAAATCTACACAATAATCACATTACAATGATGCAAGTTAAACAAGTAATAATGTGGTAAAACCAATCAATGTGGCACTTACAGAAAACTAAAATGAAAAATAATTAAATGTATTTTATATAACATATAAATATACAAACAAAATAAATGGCCGGGTGTGTATTATCACTGTGTGGGAACAGTCACACACAAAACATCACATTCCCACGTCCCCAGAAGAAGAAATGGACATAGAAGTGAACAGTTGAGCATGCAATGCCATGTCAGGAGGACAGTCTGCTCTACCATTAGTACTTAGAGCCGCTGATAGCAATCTAGAGTCGAGCTATGACTTGTTTTAGTAGTCAAGCAGAGAAACAGGCTCCAGACTTGGACCCCGCAGATGGTGCTTGTAAACTGCCGTTGGAAAGGGTGAGAGCATAGTGTGGCGACAGGATGGTGCTATGACACTGATGCAGCAAAATGCTAAAATATTGCTCCAGGCAAGACTCTATATGACAGAATACTGATCAAGGTGCTTAACAGTGCAGTGTTACGCTTCCAGCATGGCACTTCAGGTTGTGTCATGTGCATAAGAATTAAAAAGCAAAGTCAAAAGGGTGCGTTCCCACAACCAGCATGTTACTTACTTGCAGACAGCTGTTTGAATACTACACAAGCTCCTATCAAAATACCAAAAACTAAGCATTAAAATCCAAAGCATTACCACACTTAACATTTTAAAAAGCTGTTTGTAAAGGTTTTTTTTAAGAATATTGGTGTAAAACCATGCAAAAATAAAACATATGCATTCCTGGGCAGCCTGTGTGTGCGCCCACATGTTTATACATCTGTCACATTTGCAGATGCATGTGCTGGGGCTTAGCACGTGTGTGCGCGCGTGTGATTAGTGTGTTTTGAGTGTCACAGGGTCCATGTTTCGCCTGCAGCGCATTACAGCTAGTGCTCTGGGGTGGATGTAGGTCATGTCGTTATAACTGCTGTGGCAAAAGCTCGCAGTCCTGCTATTTGAAAGCACATCAGCATTAAGTTAGTAGACAGGAGCCTGGCCCTGGCAAACACCCGTTTGCATTAGCATGCCTCTCCTCCTTACACTCAAATATAAAATATACAGACACAGTGACGTAAGACTCTGCAATCATGCTTAGCAAAGTAAAATGATTAAAAGGCTCAAGCTTCTTCACTGAGCTCAACAAAATGATGTTACTGTGACTAAATACACGTTGCAGCGGTCATGATTAAGCTGGGGAAGGGAAAAAAGGATAGCTGTATAAGACAAAAGTAAAGTTAAACTAAGATGCTGGTTAATGACTTTAACTCACAAACAAATCTGATATTTTGATATTTTGCAGTGAAAATGATCTGGTGAGACTAGTAAATGAGATTGTACCAAATTGCACAATTACAGTCATGCAGACTGCTCAAAGCACTTTACACTACATGCCACAGTCAGGTATTTACACAAATGCACACTCATTTACGCATCAGAGGGAATTGCAAGGTTTATCGTCTTTCCCATGGACACTTTGGGGAAGCAAGCCACTGACTGACCTTACCCATTTCTTCCTACCTCTCAATAAAAAGAACAGAACTACTGCTCAAAGTGACAAAAACTTCCCACAAATGCATTTGGATATTAAGTAGACGGATCAGAGGAGTATAACCAGGCTCTAATCGCATCTATCCCAAACAACCTCATTGATCAGGAAGAGCCACAGCTGATCTGGCTGCTTCCCAGATACATCCATTTGACTAGCAGTGCTACAAGCCGTCCATGCGATCATCCATTTTCTAAACTGCTTACTCTGTTTGGAGTCGCTCAGGTCAAATGGAGACCTGCACACACGCAGTATGTTTACAAAGCCACATGTACACAAATACAGAAGTACACTCTGCACACCCTGTACTTCTAGCAAATCTGATCAGACCTCCAAGACTCAACAGTACAGATACACACAGTTTAAGCCTGCTGTGATGATGATTAAAAAAAAAAAAAAGACTGACTGGATTCAAAACGTGCACTTTGGAGCGCTTTCTCCTCTTCATAATCTCTCCAGCTCTTAATCCATTCCCCATCTCACTGCTTTTTTGAGCCACTGCATATTAAGAAATGGACGCGATTTATAGGACGATAAACCTTCGGCTGTCATGATAAGTGTGTGCATTTGTGTTTATTTATGGTGCATGTGCATCAAGAGCAGGGAGACACTTACCTAGCATACGAATATACAGCGCTGTCTGGTCAGAACTGTCGTAGGAAATAGCCCCTCGCCTCTGAAAAGAAAGAGACATTGCAGCGATATTACAGCCATGTAGAGCCTGTTGTTAATCACACCTAAACATGTGTGCATTTTATCTCCACATCACACACAAAAGCAAGCTTTACTTTTACAATCTTATGTATACACACAACTTTAAAAATGGAGGATGGCGTAACGCTGCTGCACTGGGATCTTATCTAAAGCGTGTGAGCGTGTGTATGCACATACATAATGTGCTTTTGCACTGATAAACATGTTCCAGCTCGACATCATTGGCCTGATATGACACTACTATCAGTAATGTAAGAAACACACATGCTGTGCAGACACAAACACAATTTCGCACACAAACAGCGTTTTCCATAACAGGAATTCATTAAGTCCAATTTAAATCTGACCCAGCCAAAGACGTTTTCTATGATATGCTTAACTTTCTGTCAAAAGGCAGATGCAGAAAAGATTATATGTAAGAAACAAAGACAAAAAATTCCATCCAGTGACGTCAGCTGGTGATTATTTGAATGAATTCAAATAAAAAGTGGAGGAATTGACAACTAAGATATATTCAAACCATCTACCAGTCAATATTTACAACGCATTTCATGCATGATTTATGAATAAAAAAGTGACTTTTAAAGACAGTTCTCATAAATAAACTAAAATCTGCACTACAAGAGGCATTTTCTAAAAAAAAACAGCTACAGGAAAGTTGATTGCACCAAGTTTAGTGACCATCTGCTAACTGTTAATTCAATAAAAGCTGATCTAAATCTAGATTTGAACATCTGATTTAGATTTTTTTTCACCCCTCTGACTGTGTACACCACAGCAAAACAAAAAGATGAGCAACTTGCAGAATGGGAGGATGAACATAATGAGTAAATAATATTATAAACCATTTTATACAGTTGTGCTGGGATTCATCTTAATAACCTGAAATCTATCACAGAATAAAACCAGGGCAGCCGTGTAAATATTAAATCACCACGAACAAACAAAACGGCATCAGAAACTTGTAAAAGCAATTCATTAAGTCTGATTTATAGAACTTAGGCATCTGTGCTATAGGAAATTAGTATAAGTCCTCATGATTCAGCATCCTGCAACTTTTAGATGCAACCCCTTCCAAACACACCTGAAACAAATGCATGCAGAGGCCTGGTAACGAGTCAGAGGTGAATGACATGTAGAGGAGGAAATTCAAACATTCGTTCATTCAGGTGAGGAAAGGGTGCATATTAAAGGTTGCAGGATGGTAGATCTCACACCTGTGCCGTAGTGTTGCATTAAACCCTTTAAGAAAGCATCAAATAAAAATTCTTTGCATTTCTGGAAACACATTTATTCTCTCAGTACCCACTTTTGTGCCAAGCCCCAACAACAAGAAAGCCCACTGAGCTTTACTCAGCACTCTTTATGTGTCCTCTCTAAAAGTTTCATTTGAGTGTCTGAAATTTGCTGCTGCTGTATTTGTAAGAAGCACCTTATCAGGCAATCATACGAGCAGAACACATTCCTCAAGTAAGAAATAAAAATGTTGAAGAGGCGGTTTTGGCTTTTTTCTTTCATTCTTGACCTGTAATAACTTTCAGACAGAAATCTCTGCAGCAACGCTCGCATCTGGGACCCACAAACTGAAGCTGCTACTAAGCTATGCGATATGGATATGCATGCATAGAAGCATCACTTTGATGAATCACTGAGTTTGAACTCATGCATTATTTGTCTGCGTCAGAAACACTCAATAAGGATAGTTTTCCCCCCTTTATAGTTTATCTGGTAGTTTTTGTGTCTTGAAAGAAGTAGAGACAAACTCAGAGTGTCTCTCTAAAATATAAAGAGGAACTCCAGCTAAATTATTAATGCTTGCATGTGAAAATACCCAGTGCCAACTAGCTTCCCTGTGCACGAGGAAGGAACGTCACCAACACCGAGGTAGCTGTAGGATATTTGACTGTGGTAACTACATATTTGTTCTGTCGGCAGACAGCTGCTCAGGGCTACACTGAGGTGTCGGTTCACCTCACTATGCACTCTAAATACCCACCGGCTAACTCCTCTCTCCCTTCTAGGGCTTCCGTTGTCTCGCGTTACCCATTCCACAGGGAGCATGAATAACTGGCAGGTTGACTGACTGACCGACTTACTGCCAGACTGATGGCTGTCTAGGACAGATTTAAAAGTATGCAGAAGATGAGCTTGTTGGCGATGTGGTTGGTTAAAAAACAACAAAGGTCTGAGAAGATAGTAAAACCAGTAGCTCATACTTGCAACAATGCATCTGTCCAGGAAGCATAAAATACAACCATTTAAATCACAACAGTCTGGTCAGATCAAAAACAGACCACATGCACAATTGGACTTGTTCATGTGCTCACTACTCCTAATTCAACAATTACTGTGAATTTACTTTGAACACATAAGCTTATCTGTCTGCTCTCAGTATTCATGACATCCACCAATCCAAGGATAATATTTTACCAACTAGCAAACAGCTCGGCTTGAGTTGGCTAATGTGCAAAGCTGTATTTTAGTGTCAATAACACTCTGTGTTTACACACAGAACCAGTGTTTAGTGCGAGCATTATAGATTGTGTGTTTGACTGAGTGTATCTGTGTGTGAGTGAGTGTGTGTAAGGAGGTGGTATTAGCTGTCACATGCGTGGGAACTGAATATTGCTGGCTCTGGGGCTGGGAATTAGGAGTGACCAGCTTTTCAAACAGTTGCCCAAAACAAGCCTTTTGGATAGATTTAGCAGAAAACAAACTTTATGTACAGTATGTAGGCGCGGACGACATTTGACTTGCGCCGCCTCGTGAACTGAGCAAGCATTAACGTTGCATTCCCAGCGTGAACAAAGAAGAAAGTCATGCTTTACCCTTGAAATCTGCATCAGTCAGAACACACCCTTTCTACATTTTGCAGTACAAACACAAAATCACACACACACACACACAGTTCTGTCATGGACTATTTATGCTTCACAGCTAAACATGATAAAGTAAGAACATTGCCAAATTCACGGCTCAATGTCACAGATGCGCAATAAATGTACAAACCCCAAAACATTTGATAAGTTTCACCGTCATCCTCTGCAAACACGTCACAGATTTTAATAACCTGGAATGTTATGCATAGAGTCTCGTAATGGTTGCTTACCTCTATATAATATGCATTTATGTGGACATTTTAATGAATAATTCCTGACTATGAAAGAGCTGCAAGATTTTTGAGTCTCCCAGATAAAGTGGTTTCAATGAAAAACTTGAGCCTTTCTTGGGATTTTTTTAACCATCCATTTGTAGTTGTGCATCCATGTGCAAGCATCTGATTAGCAGATCTGCAATAGCAAAGAGTTCCTGTTTAATGGCATTCTGACCCAAAGCGAAGAAATGGCATCAGTGTTTTAAAAAGGAATGTGTGAAAATGAAATCTCTTTCATGGCTTTAGAGAAAATATCTGAGTGCCTGAAATGAGTATCAACTCAGTACTTTGGGGCTGCCTTGGGTTAAAATGATGGCACTGCATGAGCCATTCAGGGACTTTAAGCCTAACACGCATCATGCTCCATCCTAACGGTACCGTTTTTGCAGCTTTGCAAATCTTCATCTTAACCCTACTTCTACCCCAAATCATGCTGAACATTTGCAAAAAATAAAGGGTCACATTGTGCGTGATTAAAAAATTTTTAAGAAAAATGCATTAACGAACAGAAAAGTCTTTGACCTTGAGATAAATTTAAAATTAGACCTGCAGTTTTTTTGGTATTTGTTCCACATGATTTTAAAACCTGAATGCTGTCTCTTTATATCGAGTTCTAACTCTGGGAACAGAAAGTATACTTGACCCTGATGACCTGAGGCATCTGGTTGATTCATAACAAACCGTAGGCTTCCTGAATGTATTTTGGCTGTAAAAAATTAATTACTTTTTAAACTAAAAGCAGGATTTTAAAGTAAACTCTAAGACAAACAGGGAGTCAGCGTAAAGATCTAAATTTGTATCATTCACTTGGTTTACTAACTAGAGTTCTTTTAATAGAAAGACCTGCTTTGAAAATTAATGATAGTAAATGTGTGTGTCATCAGCATATATAGACATATTTACTTGTTTTTCAGTTTTCTTTATATGCATTTGAGCAAACATTTGGTACAAATTCATTTCAAATGTCCACAAAGCTAAAGGGTCTCTTTCATAAGAAACACATCTCACTGATGAAATTCTGTAGAGGTTATTTACTCCATTTGTTTAAATTGGTGAGTTCAGTACTCTCTCAAAATGGCCTGACTGGATGGTATTTCACCAGTGAGAGGCAACATGCATCCTGACACACAGACCAAGTAAATGGAATGACCTGATCCACAAATGATGCAGTGTGAAAATCCAGAAATGTAGCTCTCACATCTGTTGCCCATTTCTGAAAAGTTTATTCATAAATCCAAAACAACTAAGTTGGAAATGGAAACTTTATTCAGATATTTTAACTTTGATAAGAAATCTTCTGAGAAACTTTTTCCTTTCATTTTTACATCTCGACTTTATGCACACTGGTAGTGTGAAGGGAGAACGGGGATTAGTAGTGGGTTCTGAAGCTTTCGTGTTATCTTCTTTAACTATCTTTTTGCACCCTTTTTTTTTTTTAATTACTTTTGGATATACAGTAAAGCAAATTTTCTAAAGAAAAATATCCTAATAAAGATGGTGATTTATATGAAAAAAAAAGACAAAAATCATGTGCGTGTGAGTTTATGTACACACACATATATACATTATATATATATATATATATATATGTGTGTGCGTGTGAGTCTATGTACACACACACACA
>JBAMIG010000019.1:10348624-10371554 GCA_037177335.1 Kiunga ballochi
TATATATATATATATAGCCTATATATATATATGCTGATTTTACAACTGCATGTAATATTTGCTGCATGAATTTAGAGCCATCTTGTGGAGAAAATGAGTCCTTACAATGACACATTGATTAAAACTATATCTCATATTTACTGTAACATACAAGCTATTAAACGTGGTTGGCAAAATAGATAAATTGTGCACCTGCACTAATATGAGGTTTAAATAAGATTAAAACTCTTTGATGTTTAACATCCACTCTTTGTATATGTCTCCATATACAAAGCTCACCTAGTGTTTCGTCTGGTATTTACATCCATATTGTGCACAACATGCTTAGTGAAAGGCAGTTGAATCAATAAATAGGTTGAGCTGCTCAGCAACAACTGCAGTGAGCTGATGACGCCTGCAATGATGTCAGAATGCAGCTGTGACACTAATGCAGGTTGCTCTCTCTCTGCCACTAGATAGAGCCCTTTTGCTATGTTCAAGAGAAGGCCAGTTACGTTTACCTGCAGTCCATCCTGGTAGAATGAACAAAACGTGCTTCTTTGCTTGGTCTAAAGGTTGACATTGTTTATCAAAATCAATGGATAAACTGTGAAAAGTGGTGTTTTTTTTAGATGTAATCCTTCATAAATATATGTCCTGTGCTGCAGTAGCTCATCCAGGCAAAAGCAAACAGTATCATCTTATGTCAAATCTGGTCTGACATGCCTGTCACCACGGCAATGGTGTTCCTTAATAGGAGAAAAATGCTTGAATAAAAACTTATTGTAAGGAATTGCAAAGATTTCTGGGTTTGATAAGTTATTTGTGTGGTAAAAAATGAATTCCCACAACGTGGTGCTTGCTGTTTTCTCATTGTGCAATAATTGTGAGATAAAGCAGAGTTTTGTGGTCAAAAATAAAGAATAAGGAAAATGTAAGTGGTGTGTAAACCACTGTATACCGAAATTATACATGCTATCTATAAAAGCATGGTAATTGCTGCACTGCATCTGCATAAATAAACTTACAGATGTAGTTTGCATGAAAGATAACTTCGAATTTCCATGACAACATGGATAATGTCACATTTCTGACACGCTATGGGTACTGTCAGTCTTACCTGCGTAATGCAACCACTTCTTGATATGTGAACACCCAGTTACAAGATGTGAAAACCACCCTGCTTACCCACACTCTGGAGTAAAGCACTGCACTTTGTGTGGTTTTAGGAGTGTGAGGGCTGAGACAAGCTCTTGAATGCTGAGTACATCTCAGTTTCCCATAACCATGAGCTGCAGTGATGCTTCCTAAACAGCCTGACATCTCTTCTACGTCATTGTTCGAGCAACGATGTTATGTAAATTTCCATGTAAAACCTTATGGGCTGTGTTTGTCTGTTTTTTTTTAACATTATCAGGGGTCATTTTAGATCCATTAAGCAGATTAATCTATGTCTGTATCAGTTATATTTAGACACTTTAAAAAGACATTTTTATAGAACTATTTTTTTAGTATGCAAGATTTCTTTCAAAATTTTCTGGTTGAAGGTGCTTTTAGCACCCCACTATCTTTAAAGAATAGTACTACTGCAATTACCATCAGGCTGATGTAACAGTCATGCAGATGTATACTAAGGTCAGATACCATTCCCATCATTGAATCTGACCAACCAGAAATGTGCTGGATGCACTATTGCAGAATGTGCTGTGGTGTACAGTATGTGTTGTTTATTCAGTGTTTCTAAGTTGTCATTTAAAAGTATAATAACAGAAATGAATGGGTGGACATGGAGACACAATGATCTGAATCCCACAGCTTGAAAATGGAACAAAGAAAAAAAGACGTAAAAACTGTTGGTACGGTTACTCCTTTTCTCACATCATCAGTGCTAAGGAGTTATCTTGAAATGTAATTATTAATACAAAACATCTTGAGACACGAGCTGAAGATTCTTTATGCTGGAGTAAGTACTCATACCCCATGGAGCTCTTGACTGCCCCAATGAGTTGTAGTGCTCTGAAACCACTGCTTGGGGTTAGTACACAGTTGTATTTCTCACAGTATCTCATAATATCTTAGACATATTCCTTCTTTAAGCCCACCCTCTTTAATTAAACTTGCATGCATAAGTGATCACGGCGTCCTGCATATACATGCATTGTTGTTTAAGATCTCTTCAAATGCAGGGTGAGCTGAGGTGGCAAATTTCACTTTGTACTTTGCAAACCGTTGTAGGAGCCTAAAGATCTGCTGGACTGTGTGTGACAGATAATAAATAAACTGTCTAGATTAATTTATATCAGTTAAATGTGTAAACCCAAATGCTACAAGAGCTGTGCTCTTGATAAACTTTACATTTTTCTAAGCCTAAAACAGGATCTGAGCTGAGAATATCTACTTCAGAGGGTCACTCGGGGCAAACGCTCTCTTTTAGAATAGCTTACAGAGACTTTTTAAATCACTGCTTACTATCTGACTTCCACCTAACTAAAATATTCATACATGAGAACAGATGGCACTCTTTGCTCTGCTTCATCCTCTTTTTTTTTTAAACACATTTTTCTGCTCCATTTGTGTGTGTTTGTGCGTGAGTACACCTCCTGCTGTGTATTTTGGAAGCGCCTGTAGTCTTTTACCATACATGCCCAAAGCACTAAGTACCAAGACTGAGCATGGAGTTTCACATTGTGCCTCTTTAAATGGGCAACTTTAGCTTCAAAGGCAGCGCCGTCTGGTATTCATACTGGCCTTTCATCTCCAAGAAATCTCCATACCGCTTCTAATTTGTCAATCTTTATTGGATTTTTGCCATGGGAGCTGCAATATTATGAGTCAGATGTTAATAGCTTTAAAATTATGAATTCACTTCAGTCACAAAAACATAACCCACAACGTCTCCTTAATTGATCTAATTTGAATTCGCTTTTAGACGTCACATAAATAGGAGGCATCGGAGCAGTCGTCGCTTGTTAATGAATATCTAATCATACTAGTTCAGCTTTTTTAAAGATTAATGATTAAAAGCGAATAAAGCAGCGTCCCCAAAGCATCCTAAAATCACAAAAGGCTTCATTTGTAGCGCATCACAGGAATAGCAGAGGAGCACACATGCCCACATTTAATGACGAAAATTAATAAGTCTGCTATTTTACATTTTCATTTACAAATCATATGAGGCAGCAGCTTCAGCTTAAGAGCAAGATGTGAAAGTAGTGATTTCAAAAATGTATCTCATAGCTTTTGTCAACTTAAAGGCATGAGCTTGCAGATGGAAATCTAAACCTGCTACATGGATTAAACAAAAACAAAGAGACAAATTAGAGAAGGGGAGAGAGACACTCATTATTTTCAGCAACAACATCTGTCTGAAATGTTTAAACATGACTCACTGACTCTGATGTGTGAAAAACACTGCTTGTATTTCCATGCGACCTTGCTATAAACAGAACAGAGGTGCAAGAGTCAGATGTCATTTTGCATGAGTCAGATGAAAGGGACATTTTCACACAAGTGCGTCATAAAGTACCAGAATTAAGACAACAAATGTATGTTTTTATGTTGAATTCATCTGACATATAACTTTGTGCATACTCTGAAACCACACAAAGCAAAGCCAAACAAAACATGCAATCAATAATCAATCACCATGAGCTATAAATCCCTGTGGTTAGTTTTTGGTATAAATTTATTTGGAAAGAGACACATGATGAAACATCTGTCCATATATTTTGTTAACTACCTATCAAATTCAGTATAGCTGGAGCCTATTCCAGCAGCCATTCGGGTGAGAGGCGGGATACACCCTGAAAAGGTCGCCAGTCCATCACAGGGCCACAGAGAGACAACTACACACCTTCACATTCATTTCTATGGAGAATAGAAGACAGATTCATGAACTCAAGCAATCCATATTTAGGTCAAATGAAAATACTGCTGACAAAGTCACAGAATAAATAACAGCAATTAGTAGCCTACGCAATAAAAAGGACACTTTATATCCTGCAACAATCTTCATCACAACTGATCATCACCACTTAGTTACAGTAACTACTATTTATAAGGAAATTATATTGTTTGTCTACAGCAAGCAAAAAAAAAGTATCCTGTTTAAACTATATTTATTTAGAAAGGGGTTGCAGACCCTGCAACTGTCAGACATGGGCAATATTTAGAAAAGGATAGAATAGAATAGAAATTTTGTTGCTATTAAACAGACAAACAATTGAAAACTGAGTCGCAACTACATAAAAAAAAACATCTTCTTTAACTCACAAAGTCTCAGTGAGCACAGAAGTTTTTTTTTTTGGTAATTTGGAATGAATGATCTTCTCAAACTAGTGGCAGGTTGTATAATAAAATAATATTATAATATAAAGTTATGTTTTTTCATGACAAATGTTTTATTTTGAAAGCAAAAACAGTTACAAAATATGTATCAATGGTGTATTGTGATTTGTTGTAAATGTCAACATTATATTTTTTGCGCATTGTTAAGAGGCACTACTTTGTTCTTTTGGTCTGATTAATGATTTTCAGTCATTTCAGTTATGTTTTGCTTGATTGTTTCCCCTGTGTTTTATGACCAAAATGCCAATTAGGAGAACCCGCAAATGGTTAGCTCTGTCAGAGTTAGTGTTGGTGTGTCTAATTGATTGAGTGAATGTGATCAGGACTTGATTCTGTTAACTACTTTGTTAATTTGTTTTTCAGATGTAAAATGTGATTAGTCCGAATCTCAGTGGGTGGTGCCTGAGAGAGTATATATATGTGGTGCATCAAAACTGACAGTTTGAAGGCGCAATCAGTGTAAATTTAAGTTTATGTTGTGTAGAGTACTTAACATACCATACATACACAATAAATTTATAGCTTTAAACATGCAACCAGTCCTTCTTTCCTCCTGGCTCACACGTCACCCTGCATATAACAAAAGAAATCGCTCCTTCGAGCCGGATTCGAACCAGCGACCTAAGGATGTCTATTATTAGCCTACAGTCCTCCGCTCTACCAACTGAGCTATCGAAGGGGGACGGCACACGCAATAATGATGTAAGACCATTTTTGTCAACTGTTTTCCGTTTGGCAGGTTGATTCTTTTCAATCGTGTCTTGAAAAGATCTGGCTTCCGAGAAGCAGAACCAGTCCGGCTGAATACCTTGGGCTGTGGCTGAATAATAAACTGCACTAGGCTGAATAATAAACTGCACTAGACAAGACAAACCAGTCCCTGTTCCAGTATAGAATTTGTGTGTTGAAATACCTTGTGAACGGGGTTAAACTGAATTGTCTCTTTTGGAAAAAGTAACTCCTTCGAGCCGGAATTGAACCAGCGACCTAAGGATTTCCAGGTTACAGCCTACAGTCCTCCGCTCTACCAACTGAGCTATCGAAGGAATATGTACAGGTGGATCTCACGTAGTATTTTGATAGATGAAAATTCCCTACGGAATCGGTCTTTTTGTTTTATGTATTAGTATTAGTAATAGTAGGCTATTAGTGAAATTTTTTTTTTTTTTCTTAGAAAACTGTGGCCTGGACATGACTGAGAAGAACATATACAGGAAGACAAGTTTTGAACTAGCAGATGGCAGCATAGTGCAGGAAATATCTCCCGGAGTCATAATGTATCGTCGAAACATTTTTAAATGCAAGCTCTAAGAAAAAGCTCATGTCAAACGCCACTTCGGACGCAAATCTAAATCCACAGACCTATAGATTAGAGTTTAGATTATGCCATTTAGCGGTAGCGGAATTGATACCCGCATACTCCAAAACATTTTTCTTTTTTAAATGTTTTTTTTTATTTTTTTATTTCAATGGTAGAAAAGTAAACTTTGCAGCACATTAAACAGACTTTTTTCTTGTCAATGGTTTAATTGGTTTCTACTTCACACTATTAAACAATTTTGAAGAACAAATGTGGGAGTCTTACAATGCAAGAATTCACAGCTATCAGTCACAAAAACGACAATAACTATGGCTGTCAGATAACTGAAAAATGTGATTACTCTGGAGTAATAGACTGAGAATAAGCTTGACTATCTATACAAACTGAACAAACATTATGGTTGATTATGACTCTTTTCAAGTGGTAAAAAATCTCTGAAACAATTTTTCATAGTGTTAAACAGATAAAACCATTAAATCTTTTAAGCTCCAAGCATTATCTTTACCACTATCCTGGCATATTGTAGAGGAAAAGGCCCAAAATGGCCAACAGCAGGAGAACAGTCAAGATCTTAATGGTCAGCCACCTGTACTGGTCACACACAAGGTGTTTTGCAGCTTTGAATGGGATAAGGAACCACAGGAGTGCAATATCTGGACCACTGGAAAAGTACAAAGATAAAAACAGTTAGAATAGAAAAAGATAATTGGCACTGTGTATATTCAACATTATTTAGGGTGAAAATGACCTTTTTTTTTACTATCATTAATATTAAAAATAATAAGAATTATCAATACCTTTTCTACCGCTTATTCCCAAACAGGGTTACGGTGGTGCTTTAGCCATAATAGTTAAAATAGTAGTATTAATAATTTTTTTTTTTTTTATCATATTTTATTTATTTTTATGCATTTATAAAGCACTTTGTAAAACCAATCTCAGAGTGCTACACAAAGTTAGAAGCAAACATAATTTTAGCAGAACAATGGTTTTAAAACCACTGCAGGAAAAAAAGAATTAATTAAGAAAAAGAAAACACCTGGTATTCTACCTATATACTCTTGAACATAAATAATAATAATTATAATAATTTTATTTATATATGACTTTTTAAAACAGTTACAAAGTGCTTTACATGAAAATAAAATAAACTCAATATAATATAAAGCAAAATAGAACAGAAAAAAAACACCAGAAAAACAAAAGAGTTTAAAAATGCAATTTTATAAAGGTACGTTTTAAGAACTAAAAACAAATTATGCTTATTTTGTTTCTCATAATGTTTATGTTGTTCTAAAGAAATATGTAGTACAGATAACAGTATAGAGTCTTGTTGACAGCTGCTCTGTACTGCCCTGCTTAATTTCAAATATGGGCAAGGTAAAAATGGCAACCTTTGACGTGACAGCAGTAGCTGCTAAAAAAAGAATTGTCACAAGCCAGATAGGACTCCTACACCCTCTTGGACAAGCGCAGCAGGCCTTCTTCATGTAACTTTTGGCCCAGCGTTGTTTCAGAAACAGACTTCTTAATAACCTTTTAATTTAACAGGTTTAATCTGGTAAAGATTGTAAGGCTTTTTATGTTTGGAGCTGTCATGGAGGACTTGGAGAAGCAGCTGATTTGTCCCATATGCTTGGAATTGTTTACAAAGCCAGTAGTCATCCTACCCTGCCAGCATAACTTGTGCAGAAAATGTGCAAATGATGTTTTTCAGGTAAGCAAAAAAACTCTGCTGATTGTTGAAAGTAATTAGAGAGTATTGAGAGTGTTAGTTACAAAGAAACTTAAAGTTAAATAGAAACTTTTGTGGTTAAGATTTCATAACTGTGCAGTGAAATAATAGAATTTATGCATTAGTCTATTCATCTAAACTCTTCCATCACACTCGATTTACTCAGTTGTTATTGCTTACAGGCTTCAAACCCATACCTTCCAACAAGAAGCGGTTCACTGACATCTGGGGGCCGTTTCAGATGCCCGTCCTGCAGACATGAGGTGGTTCTGGACAGACACGGTGTTTACGGCCTTCAGAGGAACCTGCTAGTTGAAAACATCATTGATATGTTCAAGCAAGAATCCAGTAGGTGAGACAGATCTAACACATAGGATATTAAAGGAAACAATCACCTTACAGTTTCACATGAAGTAAACTACTTTGTGTGTTAATTCCAGATATCCTTATAGGCTTTGACTAGGAAATGAGCATAAAGTGTACCAGTTAATGTTACAGACTAAATGCCAGGATCCTCTGAGTCAGATGGCTGGAGTGGATCACAGGATGTTTTTAAGTAGTGGTCATGTGCCAGAAGGCTTGTCTGATATAAAATACTTCAAATGACGTACTCAAGATGCTCTATACAGTTTGTGGCCCAATTTAATAACCAAATTGAATATTTAATTAACAATAACCTGATAACTTCTGTAAGTTTTATAGGGATTAATCAGTCTGACAATAAGCATAATCAATGGAAGGAATATAAGAAGCTGTGGCGTCGACCTGTGCAGCAGAATGCTGATGTATTGATTTCCATGCTGACAGTGCATGTGTATGGCAAGGGAAGACAGATGGATCATCAATAAACTTCCAAGGTGTACAACAGTGGCCTTATCAAAGAGACGTTACATGTCACATCAATATGCATCTAAAAGAGAGGAAGATACTACTGTTTTTATCCCACCCCGACAGCAGCAAGCCAGCACCAGAGAGAAAGGAGGAAACACCCATGTGCGATGTTCATGAGGATGAAAAGATAAACATTTACTGTGTGACCCATGCGGTGCCCACCTGCTCCATGTGTAAGGTATTTGGAGCCCACAAAGACTGTGAAGTGGCCCCTCTCAGCAGCATCTACCAGACAAAGAAGGTGAGGCCTGATGTACTGACAGAGGTCAAAATTGCAGGAGAAAAAGATTAATGTTTCATTTTTTTTATCTTAAAACGATCATGCTTACTTTGAGTGCATTAGATAAAATGAGTGTGGAAAACACGTGATTGATTTGTTCCAGGTAAAGTCAATGATTATTGTGTTTTTGCTGTTTTTCTGAAGACAGAACTGAGTGACGGGATCGCCATGATGGTCGGTAACAACGACAGGATGCAAGGCATCATTAGTCAGCTAGAGGAAGCCTGTCGTGCCATAGAGGTCAGTATCCAACTGCTGCAGAGCCTTGCTGCTCACTCACACAGCAAGACTCACTCTTTGCATGCACTAATGCACCTGTATAGACTTACAAACCGGTGCAACGTGTCCTTGTCACGACCACTCTCGTTGCTTTTATCAGCATCAGTCTGTGAGTGTAACACGGTGTGAAAGAGGGGAAAATGAATATATTTGTGCCACAGTCTGCTGTTCCCTCTTTTTTCCTTTTCTTCTATGTAACTTCCACAAACTTGATTCTCACCATACCCCAGCAGCATTCATAAAGATGGAAAAATGAGCAGCCTAATTGAAGCGTGAAGAAAACAAAGCTTTCCTCTCGTTCATGTGCCACAGTTGGATGTGGTAAAAAGAAATCTGGAAAAGGTCCAGTCCCCTGTGCCCCTCCACCCCCACTCTCTCTCTCTCTCTCTCTGCAGCATCACTTAGGACAGCTTCACTGCCCTTCTTGCATGTATAGGAGTGTTTGAAAAACAGGAAGTAAGGTTAACCCTCACACTTGTAGATTGCATTATTCATATGATACAGTAAAAAAAACATGTTATTTTCTTTGCTTTTAAATAATCTAAATCTTGTTAAACTCTCACATTTTAATTTGCATGCATTTATCAGCCATGCTTCTCAATAAATCATTAATGCAGACTGCCTTTAGGAATTTCCCATCTTTCCTCTTGTGCATGTAAGTTTTCCTTCGTGTTTCATTGCTGAATATATAGGAGAATGGTCGGAGGCAGAAGATGCTGGTGTGCGAAAAGTTTGACCAGCTCTACACCGTCCTGGAGGAGAAGAAAAGGGAGATGAGTCAGAAGGTGACAGCTGAGCAGGAAGAGAAGGTGGAGTATATCCGGAGCCTGACAAGGAAATACGGAGACCATCTGGAGGAGAGCTGCAAGATCGTGGAAATGGGGATTCAGACAATGGAAGAGCCAGAAATGGCTTTATTCCTTCAGGTCAGAGTTAATACCAAATGAAGTTTGAAACTTTAATGTGGGGTGCAAAAATAAACTGCAATAATTGGCTGGAAATGTGGAAAGGCTTTGCAGGAATGAAACAACATCTTTATCTTGTTTCTTTCAGAACACAAAGCCTCTCCTCAAAAAGTGAGTATGTGTGTTGATGCACGAGTGATTGACCTCTCCAGGTTTACTGTACACTGTTAAAAATTATTCCATTTAACAAACGTACATCTGCTCCTGCACATGCAAAAACACAGCATTAATGAGCAAAGTTGCACCCTGCCTGTGGCGTGTGAAAACGGAAATGCCACAATCCACTAATTTCTCCTGGAATACTTTGTGAAGCATCACAAATAGGTCTGTGTATTTAGTAAGTGTGACCATGACTAAGTGAGGCTGTTCATTCCCTCCGTGAAAATGCATTCAGGATTGCAGAAGCATCCAGTACGGCACATTTGGATAAGGTTGAGCGTGGCTATGAAAATATGGATCATTACAAAGTCAACTTCAAGAGAGAAGGCAAGGCGCTGCGCAGTATTGTGTTCATCCAAGGTAAAAAATGCAACTGAGAGAACTTCAAAATACATTCCTAATGTGTATATCTCACTTATTTTTTTTTTGCTTGTCTGTATCTTTCCTTTGTTTACAGATGACGAGGATGAGGATGAAGAGGATGAGGAAGAGGGAGACGCATCACTGATTGTTTCTGCAAGTGGTGCAGTTCCAGTTACCCCAGCTCAACCTTCGGCTTCCCAGCAGACAACGTCTTCTCCCAGTGCAACCAGAAGCACTGCCTCCACCCAGTACTCATCAGCCACCTAAACCAGGAGAACAACAACATGAACTCCAAGATGTTGAGTTCAGGTCATGAAATTTCGATCTGATATTTATTGAAGGTAAATCTAACAGATGGATGCTGAAACCAGTAGAAGTACACCCCCTGTACTAAACTCTTTTTTTTTTCTAAATCTGATTAAATATGTATGTTTGTGTTCCTCTTCTTCAGGAACAATTAGCGGCTGCCGTCTTTTGGTTGTTTCCAGAATTTAGATGTACTCATGCATTTTTCATGCCGCTGACCTTTTGAGTCTGGCTGCTTAAACTTCATCATTTGACAGGATAAAAAGAGGATTGATATGATTCTATGAATGCAACAGCGGATTAGAGATGTTATCTCTGTGATACTGAATTCTTTTTTCAAACTTTTACTACTATGCATTATGTAAAACACACGTATATAATCCTGTTGCACAGAAGCATTTTTGCTTTTTAATGGCATAATCTTTAAATTGATTATATTAAAAGTAATTTTGAAAAATACTTTCTGTACATATTTCCTTGGGATTTAGATGAACTTTCCCCGGTTTCCTCCACATTTCTCAACATCAGCTCTATCATTCAAGCTGAATGCATTGATGCATTTTCTTTAGCTGGTTATGTATTTGTGACAGCACATGCAGGAAGTCTTCAAAGCCTCACCTTGCTATAGATTCATTACTGAAATAGCCCATCAAATCTTTGTTGAGCATCACTCTGTAAGTTGGATCTTTTACAAATGGGCTTGGCGCAGCATTAACCCCCAAGTATAGTGATATGAGCCCAGCAGAATGGGATGACTCACTCCCACATCTTATTGAGTATACCCCGACACAGTGGGTCAGAGATCAGCATGCACGCACAAGTAGCATATTGCAGACTCATTACCTATTAGTGGTGCATTTTAGTGCTGCTTGTTGTTGCTTTTGGTGGCTTGATGAGGATGATAGAAGAAAGGATACCTGTACATCATAAGCCCTCTTGAAACACGGCCTTTAACATCTGTGTTTCTTTAAGTATGTTATGCTGAAAGTTGTTTATGGACAGAGCACTGCGATGGTTCCATGTAGATTTATGCTTCCAGTTATCTGCGGGGACATGATGCATTGGACATGTATGCTCCTTAACTCCTTTTTTTTGTCAGTGTGAGAGTCTAAATGCACATGTCAAGAACACTGGGTGTGCATTTAATCAGATTAGCAGTTATTGTAGTTACTAGTTTCTCATATGTAAGGATATTGACAGAGAAATATAAGCATTGCTTTTAGTTTTTTATTAGAAAATATAGATATAAGACGTTCTGTTGCACAACAGAATATGACTGGTTGCACATAAGTTTATTAACAAACAAATATCATAAATACAGTGATTCTTAATCTAAAACAAAATACCAATTTTGGTAATGGAATTCATATCTCAACCAAAATCTTCTCAAATGTGAAGAACGGCGTAATTCTACGGATTTGACACCAACATTAACATGGCAAGGTACAATCGGCTCATTACTAAGTCAAGCCTGTTTATGCTCCATCATTTGAGGTAAAAGCTATAAATAAAAGAGTGATAAAGCAGCACTATGTTGCACAGAGCATTTTTTGTGCTGATGGTAAAAATGCAGAACAAAAATAGGAACAAAGGGAAGTGAGATCTTTGGCGGAGTGGAAAGAGGTTTTCATTTCCCAAAGAGCTCCATCATTCTTCTGTTGTTTTGCGCTTGCTGGGCCAGCTGTTCGGCCCTGGACATCTCCATCATCTCCCGAAGCAGGTGGAAGGTCAGATCCAGGGAGATCGGTGGTTCCTCGGACCTTCTTCCCCTCTCCATCGATTCGTCCGCGCGATCTCCGAAGCCGCTTAAGAGCGCTCTGATGTTTCCAACTTTCCCCTGTAAAAGACGTCGCGTCAGCTGGAGTTGCAATGCTCTGTTGTAGATTGCTGCTGATCCACCGGGATACATGGATGTTGATGGGAAAGAGTTAGAGTCCCCGTTTCCCAGTCGGATGAAATACTCCTCTCCGAGGCGCTCCAGAATGGGACCAGACTGTTGTGGCAGCTCCTGTTGGGAGTTTTGGGTTTGGGGTACTGGGACGCGCAGGGTACCGCCAGGGCTCTCAATAGCCCGACATTCGTAGCGCGGTAAGAAGGCAACAAGCAGAATCACGGTGGTACCAAATAAATTGAGCTTCATGTCAGGATATCAGCTGGAATCTGAGAATAAAAAGACACGTTTCGGGTTAAAAACTGTCTTGTATAATC
Organism: Kiunga ballochi; assembly: GCA_037177335.1. Lineage (NCBI taxonomy): Eukaryota > Metazoa > Chordata > Actinopteri > Atheriniformes > Pseudomugilidae > Kiunga > Kiunga ballochi. The sequence goes on from JBAMIG010000019.1 coordinate 10,361,458, forward strand.
TACTGCGTAAAGTGGATTTTACGCACACAAAATACACATAGCAAAAATAAAATGTATGTCTTTTAAAAAATCTATTGGTATCAAAGTTTACTTAACGTGACAGGATATTTTATGATTCATCTAAATTCTTCATATTAAAGCGTTGTCCCATCCAATAAGATCTGCGCTTAACAAAAACTCGGATTTGTGGTTTTTCTGTTGACTCAAGTTTAAATATTGCTTCCCTTTTAAAATATTTTTTGCTCCGTTATTACTACAAAAAATCAGCATGAAAAAATGAACATTTTTTCAAAAGAATATTATGCTGTCTGGGAAAACATGTACTTGCCGATGTGGAAATACATTATAAGGTGTCCAACAACCCCAAACAGAATTAATTTGGAATAAGAATTAAAATGTGTCGAAGAGCTGAGAATAAGAAGCGTGACTTTAAAGACTCACAATTTGGATAAAACGCATGAAGCTTTCCATACCTTTAGTACAGGAAGTCCAGTAGCCGTCTAGGTTGTCAGATAGTTGGCGAGATGTCGCCCTCCTTCACTTCTTTGAGGAAACAAATATATTGTTACTTAAAGGGTAGATGCTGAATGGACTTATATAGCCGCTCTCACTTCAAGTGCGTCGCTCCAAGCTGAGATTGAGTCTGCGCGTTCTTGCATGGGTGTAACGTGAATGGACGCCTCTGACAAAATGCTTTAGTTTAGATGAGATGAGTCATATGTGAGCGTGCGCGCTCGTGCACAAGCGACGACCTGTATCAGAATAGGCCTATAGGTGCCACACCTGCTGGCATTTTCCCTTGAATGAGTTAGTTCGAAAGAAAGGATGAGCTCCCTGGAATCCAAGAGGACTTTTCTCTGGAGTGAGAGTGCTGAGTCAAACTTTACAGATGTCTGTATTTCAGTCACTTCATTTGTTTTCCTGAATTGTATCTCCAAATGTGTCCTTCTCTGGTGCTCATTGCAACAAACACATTAAAATTACAAAGCTGCTGGTATATTTTAGTGCAATTAACAGAACTGACTTTAATCCTGCAGTCATTTTTATGGGGTGTTCCATATTTGACCCATGTAATGCTTTGTGAGGGAGCATTTGCAAACACCTCAGGCTCAGAGACTCATTGTCTTCTTGTGATTCATTGCTGCTGCACGCATGTACGTCACTACCTCGGTCTATGGATGCCTCGGCCACCTTGTTTCACAGGGGCCCACCGCCAAGAAATGCTTTTAAGATGGAAAGCTTAATCCAACATCAGGCGAGCGAATAGAATATTAAATAGTTTGATTCTTTCACTTCTTTGCTTCTGTCTGTTTCACTCTTTCAACAATTACTGAGATAATGCCACAGAATATCCTCTGATTACTGATAGGGATGTGGATTCACACATGTTGATGAAAATCAAAAGTTGGCACTTTTACATTTAAGCACAAACTCAGCATAATTGTCAAATCACCTTTGATATAGCCGTTCCTGTTAATCCTAACAGTGAATCCATTTTATCTGGACACTCGCCTTGTGAGAAAAAAAAAGTTAGACGCAGTGAATGTGAAGCTGCAGATTCTGTGCACTAAAGTAAAAACAACCAGTCTAAGAGGAGAAAAATGGGATTTTTTTTCTTGGAATAAGTGCCGTCTTCAAAAAGTCACATATTATCTAAAGGCAATTTGGTGGATAAGAACATAATTTGCAGTCAGTGTGAAAATGCTTTTCCTGCAGCCTCTTCACTTTGTCACTCCTCATCCTCTATGCTCCTCCAGGGGAGGTGTCAGGTCCCATCATGAGAAACACATGTTGTCTGACACAAATAGAAAACATCTACCAGATGAGAGAGTGACTGCTTGTGGTCAACTCGTGTCACCTCATTTTCAAATCACTGTCCCCGAACAGATCACAGTGAAAGAATGAGTCTCCTGTGGCGCCACACCGGAAACTTGGGCTTAAATTTTGATCCATTTGTTTCCCCAGTTAGAGCCAGTCTCTTAGGTGATTATATTAGATAAAGCATCGTGGGAAATTGGGATGTTTCCACTTAATGCTACCCTTCACTTTGGCCTGCTGGTTGAAAATAGGAGCATGTTTTTAGGCAGATTTAACCACAACAAACACACCGACACGCTGTTGAGAAAACATGCATGGCTCTGATTGCTGAACAGGTTCTTCATGATTCATCAATGGCTCATTTGCTTTTCCACTTTTTATTTTATACAAGGAGAGGACAAATGGACAAAATTCCCTCGCTGAATGAGACGTGCTTAAAATGCCTGACTCTGTGCTTCACACAAAGTTTAATTTAAAAAGGTTACTCTTTCTGTTGAAGTGGGTCTGAACCCAGGGACTGAAGACCTCAGGGCTCCATAGTGAGACCTGTCTGTCCTCCATCCGGTACCTCAGGTGTCCCTCTGGTTTATTGTCCAATGAAGCACTGCATAAAAATTTTTAAGAAAATTATAAAAGTCACAGCATGGCATTTCATTTCACACAAAAACACACACAATAGATTTATGGAACATTTTATTGAAATGGCATTTGCCATTTTTGATATGGACCAGAAACAGTAAAGAGTAGTCTAACCCACCAGATACGAGCAATTAAATGTCCAGACATGACTGTTTTAGGCAAACATAATGTGAATATGCAAAAAGAAACAATGATATCCCTTCTGGATAATTTACACCGCAGCATCCTTCAGTGCACCTAAGTGCAGAAATGTTAAATGTTAAAATCCTTAAGAAGTTATAGCTTTGTACACTATGCATGCAGCTTAACAGTATATGCACAGCCTGCATGAGATTGAAAACTGTCCCCCCTGGGTTGTCCTGTCCTTGCTGTGGATCTAATGAAGTATCATGTGATGTTTCACTAATGCTCAAATACACTTCACGTTAATCTTGTCATGAATTAGAAGCACTTGAGTGAGTAAAATGATTCATGTTAAGCTGTATTTATTACCTAAGTAATAATATACACAATAATTGACAGACTTTTAGTTTAAATAATCTCATATAATAAGAAAATATCTGTTTGGTTTACTGTTTTTAAAGCTTCTCTGAAATGGGAGAAAACATACAGAGTAAAGAAAGTTTCAGATATTAGCTTTAATGAGCACAATGAGCAAGACAAGAACAGCCAAAGCATAAAAATAATTGAAATTAAACAAATTAAACAAAATTATTTTAATTGACCTTACCACTTTCTAACAATGATAAAACACTAAAAATCTTTGGCTTCATATCACTCTGCATAGATTAAAACCACATAAGTGTGCAGTTTCATTGTTGTCCTTATTTACAGCAAATAACATAAAAAACCAAAAAGCATGTGGCGTCTATCTGCACAGCAACCTTTTCTTTGTCATTTGGCCCAATGCGACCCCGTTTGTCCCCATGAAGACATAAATCTTTAAAAACAGGTCTTAAATGGATGGTTTTGTTATCATAAAGGGCTCACTCATTTTCTGGAACAGCTGTGCTCTGTAGTTTTTACAAACGGTTACTCGAGCAGGGCTGAGTGTTGCGTTTGTTGAAGACTATATTTGCAGCCATAGTTGCTGCTTACAGGGTGGTGTCTGCAGTAAACATGTTCATTTTTAAGGAGCAAACAATCTGCAGAGAGCAACCGTGTGGCTTTGTGTAATACTTTAGTTTCTTTCAACAGCAACATTTAATTAGAAATACAAGTATTGTATGTTTGTTGGGGGATTTATCGTTGGCTTTTCCTTAAGAATATCATCAACTTTAAATTCTGATGTTTAGGAAGCAATATATTTTAACCGTTAATAAAACTCATCTAAATCTTGTTTGCTCAATTAGAAAGCAATTAAAAAGATTTTTTCAGTGTGGAAGATTTTAAATGAATATAATATGAATTAGTTTAATCAAATAAATATTAAAGTTAAGTATTAAAGTCTAAATGACACATTTTCAGTCACGGCTCAAAGACAACATGTAAAATGCAATTCAATCCAAATTAGCACAATTAATTTTAGACATAATCTTCCTCTTTCTATACCTGTTTATTCTAATGCAGGTGTAGCTTTAATGGTGATTCAGGAGGAAAAATCAGACCATCTTAAAAAAGAATAAAGAATACAATACAGTAATAAGAAGTATTTTATTAATCCTCAAGTTTATATGACAATATTTATCTGATTGAGGCTTGAAGACATTTACTTCCCTTCTCTTAATTCCACTTTAGAAATGGGGTTTGGGAAGTGTTCTGATTGGTCAGAGGGCAGATGTGACACACAAAACTACTTCCTGTTGATCGTCTTCTCTGCGACAACGTGGAAACCGCATAATAAGTATAGTTTTTCCTTTAATTCTAATGATATCTTTGTAGAACCAGCTCAACATGAACATACTACTTATAGATGCTCCCGGAGATGAGAGACGGAAGACCATGCATGTCCGTCATCGTGACGTTTATTCTCCATGTTTATTATCATGGAGAATAGACCAGAAAACCCATTTCATTCAGGATTAGGTCTTTACATGGTTATTTTTCATCTCTTTAAAGCAGATTTAACTTTTACTTGGATATAAAGAGAAATTGTAAATGTGACCTTGATATCTCACAAGTAGCATTGAGTATAATTGCAAGTTTTAATAACCATTTGCTATATATTATATGATTAAAATAAAGCTCCAATTAGTATGCAGTGTACAGCACCATTTAGTTAAGGAATATTACATATTTATAGGTATATTTTTTAATCTGAACACAGCCTTGACAACCTTGAAACTTTTCTTCTTATAGCTTCAACACGAGAAACAATTTTCTCTCATCCTATTCAGCACTGACGCAGCATAACTGTATCACTGTTCAGTCAGAATTAGACGTTCCCAGTTACGCTTTGGTTATTTATAGATTGCCTGTCACTGTAATCATTTATATCGAAGATCTTCATTTTACTGTTAGAGCAAGTGTATTTCCTCTGTTTGATCCTTTTTACTTAATATTGATAAAATTAGGTTCCTTTAAAAGGATTGTCCAAATACCAAAACATGAAATGTGTTTCTGTGCAGGATTTCATGCACTTAAATTGTATTTCACTTGGTGATTTACAGGTTTAATGATTTATTCTAATGCATCATGTCCAGCAGTAAATGTCCGGCTAAACAAATGCATAAATAGATAAATAAAAATTGCCGTCTTGGGAGAAATCTGGACCAAAGCCATTCTGACAAGATTGTAACCCAGTTTTCTTTCTTTCTGATAATACAGTTTATCCAGAATGATCAGTTTGAAGCTCTTTAATCTGAGCAGTATTGCTAATGCTGCCTGCCTGTACTTTCATCGTTACATTTGAATGAATATGATCAGTGGCAGGAGATCAAACTATAAATGCCCCTCCATCTGAAATTATTGACAAAAAAAAATCCTGTTTAGATTGACAGTTGTCACATGGGTTGGAGTGACAGAAAACAGCTAGAAAAGAAACAACTCAGACTTGACTGTGTCTGAGCCTTAAGCAGTTTTAGAAACCTCCACCCTTCAGAGCAGCAGTGACTCTCATTCCTGCCACAGAGGTGTAAAAGCTGAATGACTGAATGGGTTTCCCTCATGTCTTTCTGCATGTTTGTCACATCTTCCTGTCTCACAGCGACCTGGGGTTCATTCAGAAATGTTTACACAAGGGTGAAAAAAATCATTATAAGAAAAAAAAAATTCTGTACATCAGGTTCTTTTCCAAAATGTAGGCTGAATTTGTATGTTATCAGCTTGATGTCAAATGGAGAAATAATAAGACAAAACAAAGCATTTATGCTTAGTATTTCTTCTATTTTTTGGGCCAAACAGAAGTTCAAAAGTGAATTGTTAATTTTGATTTGTTTTTTTTAAAAGCATTTATTTTCTTTTGACCTTAAAAAAAAGAAAGAAATGAAATCCAACCATTATAAAATGGAACAAGTAAAATGGTAAAATTGGCTTTATTTTTTATTTATTTTGTAGAGCAAACACAGAAAAAACAACTTATTTTATCATATTTTCATAATGTATTTTGCAACATGATCTTCTTGCTCTCCAATGTTTGACTCATATTCATGCAGGTATGTCTCCACAAAACAGGCTTTGTTTGCCATGTCAAGAATAATTTCTGAACTGCATTTGAGACATGTTTTAAAATTACTTTCTTTAAAATTAGCCATCTTTCCTCCTCTGAGAACAAAAGGCCCACAAAGAGGCTGACTCCTCTAATGGTTTGATACAAAGTAGTTTGATAAACCCTGGATAAAAACCAGAAGGTAATAATGCATCAACTATGATGCAAGGCAAGTTTATTTGTGTAGTACAGTTCAACAACCACGTGATTAAAGCGCCAACATCGGAAAATAGGAAGCATAATTTAAAATAAAAAACTAGAGGGAAAAGAAATTAATAAAACTAATAAAAACATGGTTTAAAAATCTCAGCCTTAAAGAAACAATGCAGATTTGGACTGCTTTGGCAGCTATAAAAACAGCTGAGAGCAGGTGGGTCTTGAACCTGGATTTAAATGAACTGAGTTCTTATTTAAACATAACAGAGTGAAGTCCTAGTATACAACACCTCTGAATTATAATAAATGAGTAACAAATGAGGAGAATGGTAAGTATATAGCTTTAAAATACACACCTCAAATAAAATTAATCCATTGCTGAGTCGCAGAAGCTTTAAACCAATCAGCAAACAGAAGTGTTTCAAGCTCCACCCTTTATGGTAAAAGTTGGGGCAGCTCTAGCTCTGGAAGAAGAGCAGTCGTCTACCAACCTAAAAGTTGGTTGTTCGATTCCTTGGTGTCCTTGGGCAAACCCTCATTGTTTCCCAATGCGCCTGTCTGGGTATGAATGCGTGTGATAGAGCAGAAAGCACGTAGAAGTGCCGTATGAGTATGTGTGTGAATGCGACATGTAGTGTTAAGTGCTGTGAGTGGTCAAGATGACTAGAAAAGGGCTATACAAGTGCAGTCCATTTACCATTTGAGATTGACAAGCCAAAAGTAGGTAGGTCCACATAATGCTGGCATCCTTCTCAGTTCTTGTATATGAAAACCTAAAAGACTGAGTACCGACCTGTCCAGTATGGTTGACCTTTTGTTAAAAACAGAGCTATACTGTCTATGACAGGACCACATTTGTCTCTCCAACCACAAAACCTTTCTGTGATTTGCCCACATAAGCACCGCATGCTGTCTTTTGTTTGTATTAAACTCATTTCTTCTTCCTCTTCTTTTCTTTTTTTAGTTTTTAAATCCAACATCAAGCACGAGTCATTTCTTTGTTCATTGTAATTTAACAGTTAAAAGAAAAACGCTTTGTTTTTAGTTTTTATTTTGATTTAAAAGCATTTAAATAAAACCTCTATAAACATTCTGCTCGTGCAACAACCAGAACCTTCTCTGACCTTCTAAGTCTCTCCCTCCATCGACATTTGCAAGTGGTGCCCTGCTTCCACTTTGTGCAAAATCCCTCTGGAGCATTTGGTCTGTAGCACGCATAATAATGGATGTCCACTACTGCATGAGACCGGATCCAAGCCAGTGAAGATGCAATGAAGTTTGCTGTAATCGTGAATTCACTTTTGTTTATCAGAAAGTGCATTTAAAATAGCATAATGAGGGTACAATGACTGAGTAACAAACTGGGTCAAAGAAGCCTTCTGAGACTTCTTTGTGCACATATTTGGTGTTTGTTACATTGGAAGAAGACGGGGTGAGGGACTGTTAATGAAGTTATGCTACACACAACACTTCAAATGACTCATCCTTTGTCTTCTTCTTTTTCCCTTTTTTTTTATCTGGCTAAGATCAGAAGATGGCTGAGAGGTTTCCACAGTACGTTGGGAAGTGTTGCTTCACTCTAATTGTTTGTGTAGGTGTTGATGCTTCCTCTTTGGTCTTTTTCTGATCCTAAATGAGGTGCTAACAGGCACTGATTACACAACGAGGGCAGGCAAAGTGTAAAAAAAAAAAAGACAATCACGACAGATAAACATGCTCAGAATAAAACATGCATCCATTCTTTCACTGAAATGAAGCAAAATACAGTTATTTAAGGAGAAACGTCAATAAATTCAGCTCAAACGGCATTCAATACAGTAATAAAAACAGAAAGTAAGCCTTCATTTGAAAATATCTTTCCACTTCTGTACCATGAGTAATACGTTTTTAATAAATATAGTGCGGTGTTGAGAACATTAACTATGTCAGAGCATCGTTGTTGGAGGGAACCTTGTTCTTTGTGATTAATTCAACTGAGTGGCTGTAATTTAAAAGCTTCCAGAGCTCTGCATCAATCTGCTGAACCAGTTGAATAAAACTAATGTAATGAATCAATCAACAGAGATACACACATTAATCTGAGGCGTCCCTGTCAGAAACCTTTCAGCACCAAGCTTAACCCTCTGGGGAAAAGGTGGAAAGTGAGCATCCAGCGTGGGAGCGATAAGATAGAGACAAGATGTACAAGTGGGAGCCTGAGATGATGAAGGCGTTGGTAAAGAAGAGCAGTGAGATGACCACTCCGGCTTGTCCTGTCCACTATATTCATCAGTGTGAGTGACTGGCTGATTGAAGTGTGGCATCATTTCTTGGGAGATGCAGAGCAAAGGGCGACTGTGATACAGGGAGATGTGCCAGAAAGTGAACCGTCCTTGACTTGCCTCGCTCCACCTTTATTCAGTAAGAACAGAAGGTCATCCAAGCGTTTATCAATAAAACGGATCAGACGTAAGAGGCTCACGTAAACAGAAACATGCTTTGACAATGTGCGCAAAGAGAAATGAAGTAAACCAGATAATAACGAGAATTTTCTGTGTGATCTTTGTGTTGAGCCTCGCTTGCCAATATTTGGCAGCATCTATTTAACTTGTTCAACTCAAAAATGCAGCAGTGCATCTTTGTTTTTCTGCTGCAACACACCTCAAATGAAATAGTTCAATTACAAATAATGACTCGTTAATTTGAGTCAGAAGCGTAGAAGCAGGTATATACTGAAAACCTGCAGCACTGCTGCCCCCAAACATGAATATCCTGTTACAGCGACATATTTTATGTGGCTGAAGCCGTGGTTTGGTTTATGTTCATCTGTACCCACAGACATCACTGTCTGTCCTCGAGAGCAGGCGTTTACTGAATTCAGTGCAGCGAACAGAATTGCAAATTCATGTGTTGACTCGGTTATCATCCCCAAATGTCAAGATAAGATAATGAATGATTAAATTCTATGTTAACACAGGAAACATTAACTTTCAAGCAGTCACCCTGAGATCTAAAAGTTTGTGTTTATCATGGTAGCAGGTTGTAATCCTGAGAAAAAAAAGGGAGCAGATATCTCAAGGTATGACATGAATTTAGCTTGTTTACACTTAAAAATCAGCTTTGTTTTCACAAAGCATCAGAATAATTTACATAAGATTTGGATCTGTATAAATAGTTTCTGCTCCACTATAAGCAGCACGCTGTGTTTCACATGTACCTTTTATTTCTATTTGCATTTATTATGTGGGTATTATGAGCATGTATACAGTAGTAGAATAAACACAGTTTTTGACATAACTGATTATTATTTCTTTATTTGCTTTTTTCACATTTTCTTTTCTAATTCTGAATTTAAGTTGTCAGTCAAAATACACAACTAACAAACAGTTATGAGTATCCATGTTTTTCTGTGGAGAATAGGAGTAGTGTTGAATGCAATGAAACCATTAAAAGTTAACTTTATTTTACATTACTAAACCTTTGATTGCACATGTACAACTTTTTAGTGTTTAAGTATTTATTGGACGATTTGTTGTTCTCTCACAAAATGTTGAACGCCCCAAAACACAAGTCTCTGAACCATTAATCAACCTCTCTGGAGGACGTGCAGTCACGTGTTTCCAGTTGTTGACGATGCCAGTGTGTTGGGCATGCATCTAGTGATAACCATAGAGTACCTAGCATTTACACACAGGATAAAGCATGGATTAAACCTAAACACACTCACACTGCAAGTATCTGTGGATGGTACCAATAGAAGCCTCTATCTCATTATGTCTCGTGTAAGTTTACATCAATCTATCACTAAGCACTCCATATCCGTCTCTAGTATCAGCCAGAATGTGCCGTATTTATGTGA
>JBAMIG010000019.1:10371654-10386855 GCA_037177335.1 Kiunga ballochi
TTGTGGGTAATTTTGAGGGCACTACTTTTTTCTGAAAGTACGTTCGGACACCCCTACAAAATGGCGTGTCCACTATACAGGGCACTATGTAGGGATTAGGGTGCACATTCGGACACAGCCAAAGACAGGCAACCTACCCCTGTCTTACATTCATCTTTGGAATGCATCAATGGTTCTTTGCAGCCTGTTAACAAGCATTTATTTCCTTCAGGTGTGTTACCAGGGTTGGGTAATTTAACTGATCCTACAAGTCAAGAAACAAACAAAAGGTGCTTTTTTTTTAATACTTGGAAATCATTCTTCACCTTTTGATATATTATAGTGCTAAAATGCTCTTTAATAGACTTTTTACTGTGTGCATCTTGCAACATTGACACGGTTTTTCTAATAATAATAATAATCCAGAACAGAAAAAAGGCTTGTAAAACCAGAGGGTGCCATCTTCCTGGTAACAATCTTCAGGCTAAATTTAATCCAGCTGTGCTGAAGAGAGAAGAAAATTACAGATAAGAAACTGGCAGACCCACCTGAGCAGGCTCAGATTGGAATACACCTCAGGAGGTGGGGTGTGGTCTTTGTTTGTCAGCCGAAGTTATAAAAATAATTAGTTGTGATCATCCACAGCCTTTTCTGCTCATTTTAAAACACACACAAATACTTGACGTGTGAGTAAATAGAACTGTCACATCACGTCTTTTAGATATGTGCCTTACTGTGCACTCTTTCACCACAGGTACCTGAATCCAAGTAGAAAAATCTGAACAGTGTCAATCACTCTGCAGGCACAGTGCTGTCAAGAAATCTGAAAGACAACACCTCTACGTCTGTTTAGTCAGATAAATGCATGATGTTAATATGTAACGTTTCTCATTGACATTATTCGAGCTGTTTAGTATTATAAGAGTGTTTCTTCTAACTGGCAGTGATAATAAGCGGTTCAGTGACTCTGAACATAAACTGACACTGTAATGCAGATTTCGTTTGATATATAACTTTCATGTTAAATCAAACGTTACTGTGTTTTTAAATGTTAAAAGGTCACTCACAGCATCACTGAGCTCCAACATGGAGGATCGCCCCAGACGTGAGCTGTCCATAAGTGATGAGAAGATAATACAAAAACAGTATGTCTTTTTTACAGTGCAATATTTTAACATAATTTTAGTAGGAATTCATACAAATTACCATCAAATAGCAACAGAAAAAATGAATACAAATATCTACCAGTTCATTTAAGTTTGAATTTCAGTATCAGTATTTCATATTAATGTTTTCATTTGAACTTCTAAATCCATATCTCACAACCACCACATGTCCCTACTTCCTGCACTTATAAAATAAAGATCTAACCACCCTGTAAAAAATAAAATTATGTAAACAAAAACAAACTTTAAAACAGTAACTTGTAATAACTTTAACTTGTAATAAAATACTGCTGATAATATCTGTTACTAGCCGCATTGTGGTTTTGTTGCTTTTCAGACAGATTTGATCTAATTCTTCATATTTTAAATATATTTTCTATTATTTTAGCAGTGAAAAATAAAATGTAAAAAAAAGAAATGTTAGTTTTCAAGCATCTTCATCTTAAAGCACATTTTACAGCAAGTCACTAGTAATAATGCACTGGTCTAACATGTCCCAAAAATTTGAGGAAATCTGGCAAACCTGGATAAGCTACAGAAAAAATTGCAAATAAAATATTTTACTGGATTTAAACTAACCTGTTGGCTAAAAATGAAACTTGCATGTAAACACCAATGAATATCAAGTATTACATGCTGCAGGATATCTTTCTTTATTTTTCTGTATTGTTTTTAATTTGCTTAATTTTGTGGTGTGAATGAGCCAAACTGACCAATAATATGCCATCTAACTTTTTATTAATCGAAAAACAGCAAATAATTTCCATCAAACAAATAAAAAAAAAAAAAAACTTGTTATTGAGGGTTTTTTAAAATTTGAGTACAATAGTTTATTAGAGCATGACAAGATGATTTTTTTGAACAAGCAGGGTGGAAGTAGTAAACCTTTATATCCCCAATGTCTGCTTTGGTCCTTTAGACTATAAAAGGTGAAGGCTGGAGATACGTATGAGGAAAATAAGAGTTTCAGTGACCAAAGAAGCCTGTAAAAGTGTATTAATCCTGCAGCTCATCCAGATGCTGCCAGAGCTTTAACTAGGACCAGGCTCTCTAAACACATCTTACCAGTTTAAACATCTTTATACTGGACAGAAAAATTTAAATCGCTGCTGATTGTTTATAAATGTCAGAATGGTTCAAGCCCAGAATATATCTATGATGTTTAGCTCCTATCCTAAAATATGGGGAACAAACTATGGGGATTAAACTTTAGTCAAATCTGCACTTTTTTATCTAACGAATTGCTTTTTCTTCTCTGGTGAGCCTTGTGAAATCTTCACAGTAACATTTCACTAATCTATCTTTATATTTTAGTAGAATTTATGAGTATATTGTGACTTTTTAGATTTGTTGCTATATCAACGCTTCTAATATTTTTATGTAAAGCACTTTGAATTTTCCTGTACATGAAATGTGGTAGGCAAAAAAAAATTGCCTTGCAATTAAAATGTGAGATCAGGGAAACACTTCAGAGCCTCGCTTGTGAGCTTTTACCAACATCTTCATAGTAGCAAGCCAAAGACAATAAAGTTTATGTGTTAAGATATGTTTGGTGGTTCTGACACCTGCAGTTAAAAGAAAGATGGGAAAAGTGATTCTGTCTTTTCAAAGAAACAGATAAATAATGATAATGCTGTGTTTTTGCATGGTGGCATGTAATTAATTAATTATATGATAGCATCAGTCTTGATTTTAATATCTTGCAGTCTTGAAGATTATTCAGCATACCACTGTGGGTCATTTGCTCAAGCAGGTATTAAATTATATATAATAAAATGTTCAAACATGCTCTACCTTTTTGTGTGAACAGCTGCAGGTTAAATCTCCAGTGGATGAATAATCATAAAGCAAATCTTAAAGTCAATTTCTGAAATGTTTATTCCCAAATTTTGATGTTTTCCTTGATTACACTACGTCCTTTCAGTACCTGAACCCAAGCAAATGGCTGTGATGGAAAAGCCAAAGAAAAAAAATGAAGGCAAAAAAAGAAAACGGCTAACAAAAACTTTGAAAAGTTAGCTGTGGTATTGAGGTATTACTTCAGCCTCGTGTTTCATGCATCCGAACATGCACCCTTACCCTTTATTCACAACATAAGCTTACACATCACACACTGTATGAGCCCTCCATCTGTTTGTTATTCAGACATGAAACTCATGCACATCACGTAACTGTGGCGACCATGTTACTTGGCACTTGGAGATGTCGTTCCCAATCCGATCTAAAGTTCTGTGAGAATATTTCCTTATCATATCTAATTCTTCCTTTGCAACATATCTACTGAATGAAAACGGGATCAAAATTAATGGCTTGTAGTTTTTTTATTAACCTTTTTTCATGTTATTGCTATATTTGCCCGCAATGCATTGTGGTCTATATTGACCCAACTAGTGACTATCGATGCTCACTACTTTTCAAGATGCATTTTGGGTAATTTTGAGTGCATTACTTTTATCTCTGGACATTTGATCACCCCTAAATGACATAAACATACATATGGCAGTACGTATGGTTCACATTTGGACACAGTACGTCCACATGTGTAACACAACAGGACCAAATTTCTCAGAAAAAATTGAATATGGTAACATAGTTTTGGATTTTTTAATTAATTAATGAATATTCTGCATTCCCAACGTGGGAGAAGGTGGAAGTTTGCACACTTATTGACGATTATTGATATTCCTTTAGCAATATAAGGACTTTTACTTCACACTTGCATGCATGTGGAAATGAGGCATTACAGAAGCAGTTGCACAAACTAAAGCCCCTGATTTCTGTACATAACATTTTCCTTTTTTTATATGGCAATATCACTATAGTCATGAATCATACTAAAATAAGGATAATTAAAAGTATCAAAATACTAAGATAAAAAACAAACAAGATACTGGAGGAGTTGTTGGGGTGAGAAAGTTTGTGTTTTTTCAGAGGATAGTGCTGACACCTAAGTGCTCATGTGATGCCAAATGCCTCAGTGCCCTCTCTCGCTAAAGTAATCTCCGGTGTATGAAGTTGCTCTTATTGCATTATGTAATGTATAGTTAAAGTGTGGGATGAATTAGCTTCTTCTACATCATGCAGATAACTGTAATGACCTTGAGGAAAGTTTTGCATCCTGCTTTGTTAAAACATTGCTGAAAAGCTCTGACACATGCAGTCACAGTATCATCTTAATCCAAGTGCTGCTATAGCCCATCTGCTTTTCCTCATCAGGTGGAGAGCAGACATGATGGTATCCTGCTGAGGATACATTGATGCTAGAACCAGTAGCCTGTTTGGTTTTTGTGCCATACAGCAACACTTTAGTGCACTGTTGCAATTCCTTCAGTCCTTGTGCTTTATCCGCCTGCTAGTCTGCCTCTTTCAGTCTATTTATATAGCCGTGCACCCTAGTTTTTGGGCAATCTTAGCCAACTTTTGCTCTTTTTAATCCTCTGTGAGAGTTGAATAACTTCTATCTTTAGATTTAGGAGTTCCAGTTTGCTTGCTAACACTGACCTCTGCATGAGGCCTAAGCTGCTTACCACATCCTGCCTCAACCTCTAAATCTGCTTTTTGTTGTAAGATTCACATTTTACATTTTCTTCCTAATCTTTTGGGAAAGGCCTCTACAGGATTCACACACTTGTGTCTTTACTATGCGGTATTTTTAAGTTGGTATTAACAGTCGTTCCCTCTGTAAATCTCAGTCAGGAGTAGGAGCTTAGGCACACGGCATTAACTTCTCGATTTTACCTTCATTATGTGACAATTATTTTGTTTTAAATCTGCATGAGACTTAAATGCACCAGCAACTGCATTATTTTTACAATTGTGATGACCTTTACCAGTGAAAGTGGGAGAACTTTTATCTGGAAGAGACTACGTTCACCTTATTGGCTGTTCTGAACATGAAAATAATGCATGTCAGCTGTGTTAAAGGTCACCTTTGTTTTTCGGTGGAGATCACAATTACTTTGGCTTTCATGATTCCCTACAATGAAAACTGAGTACACTGGGGATGGGAGATTTTCTGTGCTGCATGTTTCTGTTAGTTTAATCTCATGCTATCATACTCTGCATTTCAGATAACTGATGTTTTAACTTACTAATCAAACCATGATGCAGGGAGTTTTTAATTAATTGATTATAGCTAGAAGTTTACACTCAAGAACTTATAATGTGAACATTGCGTCACTCTCAGCCTGACTCGCTGTTCTGTAATTAGATTGTTTTTTGCATCTTTCCCTTCAATCCCCTCTCGATGTGTCCAGCTCACTGGTCTGTGCACATAACTCCCACACAGGCAATTGTCAACTCATACGGGCTTCCCCAAGCTCCTTGACCCCTCTCAGCATCAACGAGCATGCATTTCATTACCTGCAGTTATGTAAACATTAATTAGATAAGGGATTTGGAAAGTGGCACAACACAGTCTTGCAGTCTGTGCTGAGCAGGAAGTCGTTGTTCGCCATGATGCTCAAGTTATAAACAAGAGGGGAACTAACTAAATTAGGATATTAATGAACAAAAATAAGAAAAAAATTATTGCATATTATTTTAAACCTTGTTTGATTTAAGACTGAAAATGTAAACTTTTTTTTTCTTATACTCACTTTGAATGTGATGTTAGTAGCAGTGGTCAGTAGGCTGTGGACATGGGCACCAAGAGACAAAAAAAACTGATTGAAACCTCTCACATCTTGTTAGAATTGTTTCCCTGACAGTAACAATTCTTTATTCTTTTATTTTCACCGGCTAAACAAAAAAGCATCAGCCCACATTCCTGACAAACAACAAACTGCAACAGATCCTCTTTTTCCAAATGTTTTGTTATAAAATAAGATAATATTTAGATTTAACATCAACTTTTCATTGTTTTAAAGTTTAGTCACAGGGTTGAAATAATTTCCAGATCACTACTTATTTTGTTTTATCAGCATTTTACACAGTAACACCGCTTTATCAGAAACAGTGAGTATCCCAGTGTGCACGGACTCCTGCATTTTTCCCATGCCAACAATACTGCATACTTATAGCAGTAAACCTGCCATAGGATGCTAAAATTGACGCTAAATATATGCAGCAATCTGCATGACTGAGTAATGCATCATAAAAATTGGCCCTTGGGGTGAACACAGTTTAGTTTAACATGTGTTGGCAATGACTTTTTTAACAGGACAGAAGGAGCAGAAGCCCAACTATCCACAAGTAGAGTGCACATAGCCTGAGGTGATTCACACAATTACGTCAAGATGCTTCTTTGCAGCACGCCTACTCTGTGCCTGTAACAAAATGCAAACACTCATAAATTGATCTGTTATTTGTTTGAAATCATGTGATTTTGACTCACCGTGTTTTCTTCCAAGTACATTTGGAGTCAAGGCCTGTCAGTCTAAAAGACTCCTAACTGACTACACAAAAGTAACAGCAAAAGAAACGGAAGTGTAAATTATCCTCATTTTTCTGCTATGCAGATGTCCTTTTAAATAAAAACTTCTCAAATCACAGTGAGAATAGGTATAAAGGTTGTGCTATTTGCTTTCTCTTTCTGGTGCTTCAAGGTGTGCATAAGCCAAAGTAGAAGAGCGTCTCAGAGCTGCTGATTTGACTGTCATTTTGATCATAGCTCAGCTCAGTGGCTTTTTATAACTTACCCGTGTATCAAAAATGGCAACAAAACAGCAGGCCTCCAACAATACAAACCTTGCGTGGTACGTCTGAGCCTGAGTGCAGGAAAAATAGAAACACCCAATAAAATCGACTACCTGGGAGGTAGCAGCGGCACGTTTGCTTCAAATGGAGATTCAAGCCTTCTTTAGGTGCTGTTTCAGTTCAGAAACGCGTTTATCTATTGGAAGATTTTCCAACTTTGAAGGATGAAGGAAGTGAAAATCTGCTTTGCATGCTATGATGGCAAATTCCCAAGAAAGATCCATTCATGTTCATCGCTCTGGGGTGCAGATTTTGAGCTTCATATATCAGTGATTTTTCTCCATTTTTTCTTTGTGCACGGGTATTAGAAGTGGTTTCTGAAAGGACTCGTTGCTATACATTTGAGCTATGTCTGCTGGGAGCCACAACCAGAAGTCATTCTGGAGATGATTGACAGAGTCAATAACCCCAAAAACATGTACAATGGAAATTTGTCCTCTTTTTAGGTTCTCCATATCAGAACATGAAAAAAACACAATGTTTTACCAGGAATATGAACTAAAATACCCTACATGGAAAATTATTTTGAGTTATTATTTATAAATAACAAAGCAAAAACACCAAAAATAGTGGTAAAAAACAAAGTTACTGCCTCCACAGGAATCAAGAGAATAAATAGGTATTTACGATGAAGTGCACTTGACTGATTAATCATCAGTGTGAGTAGCTCTAAAAAAAATTACAAGCAAATGTTTCCACACTTGCACTCAGGTGTGATGCTTTAAAAGGCACATTGGAGACTGTAAACATGTACACAGATCTGAAGCAGATACATGTTTTGCAGTCATTACTGCACCTTAAGCCACTTTATCCACTCACAAATGTAGATATTGTTTTGGGCACTGGTGGCCACCATTCATTCACAGCTGTGTGTTTTGTCTTGAGTTCGGATTTTTGTTTTTGTTTAATTTTTCTAGTAATGCTTTGTTGTGTGTCAAGCCAATACGTGTCAAGTAAACTTAATATTAAACATATGTTCTTCCATCCTGCCTGCCTTTTGAGCTTGTGTTTGGGTCCACACCTCCACCTCACTTGACTCAATTCATTACTCAGAATCATGTTTGGATCATGTTTAGCCCCTGCTACGCTGCAACAGTTACATCTACAAACTGTTGCATAACAATAAGCTAAACTGTTAAAAGAAGCAAAACCAACATTTAATGAAGTCGTTGATCTGACAAAGATTTGAAGAACAAAGCAAAAGAAGCTGACAAGAGTTAGTTTAAGGACTGGAGAAATCTATCTTACCATCACTGATTTCCTGCTCCAACAGAATTCTTGTACATTATCAACATGGACATAGACACTGTGGAAGCTATAAGTGACTGTGGTGTAGAAAGTCTGTCGAGCAAGGGGACCTCTGCCCTTTAGCTAATGAGCACCTCTCGTCTGGCTCATCCAACAGCATTGAAGGATCTATAAGTTGTTCTGCTGAATGGCACAGGAAAGAAAAGGGACAGTTCCCTGGTGGCTCTCAATGCTCTGCTCGGAATAAATCAGTCAAATGAGAGGTTTCAGATAACGTATTGATATCATCCTTGCCTGCAGATGTAGATGTTTATTTGGAAAATTGAGGATTGTCTACCTGGAAAGGCAGCAATTAACAACACAGCAAAAAACATCACTAATAGAGTCAAAGAAATTATAGTTAATCTCCCACAGAACCTTTTCCAACTGTGTTTGTAACAGATTTTGAAGTTTTCAAAGTTCAGTAAGCAGAAAAAATATCTTTAAATGATACTTGACATGTAGCCAACAAAGAAGAAAGCAGCACTTCCCTCCATTGAGGCTTCATGCTTTTTTAAAAGACCAGTTGTTACTTTCTTTATGTCCAATCTGCATAATACTGAGTTTATATATATATATATCTTTTCTGAAGGAAAATGTTCCCTCAGGGTTAGCTTGGGTTGGCTGCATTCATTAAGCTCAGTATCAGTGTAATTATGCGCCAATGTGCACATATGGACTAATTAACAGGGGATCAATAAAAGCCATGGATGCCCCTCACGTAGGGTCCCAGTGCTCTTCCCCCCTCATTATTAGAGCTGCACTGAGGCTTCAAAGTGGACTTCTCAGGCTTCACTGGAAGGGCTCAATGATACAAGCCAGGAGTTTGGCCAAAAGTTAGTGTATCAGCCCATCTCTCACTATTTTCTTTTTTTGTGAGATAGGAAGGCTGGTTAGATTGTAAACATGACAAAAATGCCACAGGCTGTATTAGAAAATGACAAGCTATTTAAAGGCATGCAGCCCAGTGGAGCCTTACCTTATAATAATGACAGTAAGGAGTATTTCAGCTTTATTTGCTCTCTTGTGAAGACAAAATACCAACATACAGATTTAATGCAACAATCCCAGATAATCACAGCCAGAAAGTAAATCTTCCATTACCCAAAAGCCGTATGATTAATGGCTGTCAGGTATATAGTGGATATTAAGGTCATTTTACGTTTCGGTATTTCAATGGGAGACCTGGTAGATACAAGTATTCAGGCTCAATACAAATGTGAACATGCCCTGGATGCAAGTAGGACAGATGGACTAAGGTAGATTCTGCCAACATTCATTGTAAGTATTGCATTTTTTTTGCATTTTCATTTTATTGCATTTTATTCTTCTAAATGTTAATTATAATGTGCACACTGGCAAATAAATACTTACAGAACTTGGTAATATTTTGTCATATTCTTTGTCAAACTGTTGTCATATTTGTCAAACTGTTTAGTTTAAGGTTACTAGCTTGCTTGGGAATATGTGCTACTTACTTATTGTAATTTAATTGTTTTTACTCTCACAGATTCCAGTTGTTCCATTCGCACGGATTTACTGCCACAACCAGTGGAGATGCACATTCTTCAGTGTTGAACACAATAGAAATACAAAAACACACACTACACAATGCAGTTTATGCAGACAACTATGTACTTTTGTACAAATTTTTGTTAGCGCGGTTGTATTCTCTTAGCTCTGTGTTTGTAGCTCTGACAAATTCTCCTCAATACTGTTGTTCATGAAGGTCAATGAAAGGTTTTAAGCAAATACTTTTAAAAAAGAAAAAGTTTTATCCAAATACAACCAGAGACTTGCAGACTAACTAAACATAGGTGAAACTAATGAGTCCACAGCATGAGGAAAAGCTCAGGGATGAAGCCAAGCCCTGGTTGACACTTGGGGTAAATACATTTTTTCTCTTTAAGAGAAAAAGCTGTTGATACAAAGTCTGGAGGACATACTTATGATAAGCCCAAAAAATGCTTTTAGTGGGTTTTATTATGTTGTTAATTGGACCAAAGATAATTTAGTTGCAAATCTGTCAAGAATGTATTCAAGTGATGTGCAGGAAGTTGACATCTGTTACATCAGGAACGTTCATGAGTTTTGTGAGGCACTTGGCTCATATGGATGAGGAACACATCAAGCAGAAGATGTCATCCCAGCAGTGATTTGAGATGACAACTCCCAAAAGCTGTTAAGCTGAAAGGGAAGAAAAAGCAAACAAAACAGACTTTTCATAATAATCCTCATTTAGAGAATAAGTCATTGTTTAATATTGATGTGTGGCTCAGAGCTCTGTCTGAACTGTATTGTTTTCCTGACGGAGGCCAAATCTTAATTGTATTAGAGATAATTGGTTGTTTGGAGCCTCCTGTGGGAAGCTGGGAGTAAATTACTGAGCGCAACGAGCTTTGTGAAGACAATACGTCAGTAGGAGTCTATGGGTTGACCCCTTTATCAAGGTTTGATTATTTAACTCACCTGGCAGTAAAAAAAAAAAAAAAAAAAAGAAAAGAAAACCTCTTTATAAATCTTTTTTATATACAGGCCAGGGATTTCCAAATCTGGTCATTCAGGGCTGGTGTTCTGCATGTTTCCTTGCTGAAACACATCTGATTCAAATTAAATTGATCTCCACAGCTTGTTCTCTACAGACTGTTCATTCATTTGAATCGAGTGTGTCGCAGCAAGGAGGCATCGAATACCTGCCGGACACCGGAACCAAGGACCCGGTTTGGAGATCCTGGTAAATAACACAACACTGTTTTTTTTTTTTTTTTAACATTTTAGTCCAATCCATAAACTCTTGATTAATCCTATTTTAAATGCTTAAAATTAGCAACCCCTTCCAAAAAAAGCTTTTTCATCATTATTAATGAATTTCAGTGGAGCCTCACAGCGAGAAGCATTGAGTCATGACTCTGACAGCAGCCTTTCTGTGCATAGTTTTCATGTTCACCCCAGGTTACTCTGGGTACTCCTGGATCCTCTCTGTCCAAAGATATGCATGTTATGTTGATTTGTTGTTTTAAATTGTCCTTAGGAGTGAACGTGCATGTTGTTGTTTGTTTCTTTGTGTTGGCCCTGTGATGGACTGGTGACCTGTCCAGGGTGCACCTCTCTCCCAATGATTGCTGAGATAGGCTCCAGCTATACCACAACCCTTCATTGGAAGGAACCGGACAGATAACGGACTTTAGAGAACGACTGAATCGAATAATAAACACAGACATTGTAAACATGAGCTCTTTTAATGTCTGGAAAAATTCATTTGACTGCTTTTCAATTCAAAACAGTAGAAAAAAGAAAAAATATCCCTGGACAAAACTGTCAGATCTGGGGCTCCTGATTTCTTTTACTGAAATTTGCATTATAGTTTAGCCACCCAAAGCAAAAGAGACCATATAGCAAGGAGAGACAGGAAAAGGCTTCAAGTTGTATAAAAAGACTGGACTAGACTTCCCTGTGCTGCCCTGAAATCTGTTCTGATTGCAATCTGAAACAAATATTTTAAAAAAAAGAAAAAAAGTAGTGCAACAGTCGGCAAAGCAGCCCCAGCTCCAGTGTTTTATCTCCACAGCATGGCCTCAGGCACAGTACTGACTCATGGGTCACCTGGGAGTCAAATCAGCCAACTATCACACCTAACAGTCCACTGTTACACTTATAAATGCAGCTGCTTATAGATGCAATAAATGGTTTAGTTTAACACAAATCTGATACTTTCTTAGATGTATGATGTATGATTTATAAACACAAATAGGTAAAAATAAAGTAACATGAAACTCAAAGGGAATTTAAAAAAGAGATTTTAAAAAAGCAGGTTTTAGTGAAAGTAGCATTAGCGCAAAAGAAAATAATTGTGTCATTAAAGAGGCTTAAAGACCCGCCTGACTCACTGTTCAGTATAAATGCCTCAAGCCTCCTCTCATTTCTTTACATTTTGCCTCCAGGGAGCCAGGCCGCTTTTTTTTTTATAATCTTTGAAAGTAACTTTCAGTGATACTTTTCCAGACTTTCTGAAAGTCTTTTAAAGTTTTACTTTGTAAGTTCACAAGCCTCCCCTCTCTCTTTGCTTTGTGTCCATTGGTCAGACAGACAACCCTAACTTGGTGAGATCAATGATACTTTTGTTATTTTGGACTTACAAAGATGGAGCTGTTACTGGATTAAAGATTTAAGGATTCTTTAATACTGAAATAAAAAAATTAAGACATGTCCTGAGTTAAAGACAGACTTCTTCTCACATGGTGACACCAGTATTTAATATTCTGTCGCAGAACACTGGATGTGGAACAGGCTTAAAAAGCAGGTGAAGAAGAAAAACTAGCAATAACTACTGATTATTATTATGACAAAGTTGTGAGGCAACTTGTTTCGTAGCATAGCTTAAAGAAAAAAAACAGAGTATGACCAGTGATGCCATTGCAGCAGCCCCCACAGTGCAGCTGAATACCAAACTGAGGGATGACCTCTGCAAGTTGCCATGACACCAGGCTCTACCCGGCCCTGTGTGCTTCTAGCATCCAGCATAGAGCCACTTCAGCACGCACACACTCTCACCAACACTTGCTCACATCGTCATGCCCCCCTCTCTCACGCACACATACGTACAAGTACAGTCATAATGTGGTTGGAAAGATATCTCAAGGACTCTCCGTAACATGCTGCGTCCAGGAAGACAGCCAGGTTTGGGGGGAGCTGGACTGTTGCTCGTGTCAACTGGGTGAAGAGGGGGTGCACTTCCAGGACAACAAGTTTTTTTTTTTTACTCATCAGCAAACAGGATCACTGCTTTGTCCTGGCTCTAAAGAGCCAAGTAACACTTCCTCCAACATGAGGTGTAAGCACAGGATTACCTTTTATCTCCTCTGGTCATGTTTTAGCTGCAGATAAATAACAACTTTTGGTGCAAACCCTTGCTGATGACCGTTTCCCCTGCATAATGTTTAAAAAGCAAAACAAAGAGGATGTGGTTTAACTTCTGGCCACACGGCGTGGGTGATAGTTTGGGAGCAGCAGGTAAATGAGAGGCACTGCTCATAGCCAAATGGTTTTTATGTCCCAAAAACAGCAGATCAATAAAAGCACTGACCTCAACTGTCAGCCAACTAAACTCTGTTCACAAGGGGACACAGGACTCCTGTTTGGCTGGAAAATGTCTAGGAAGTCATTTAAAAAGGTTCTCAGCAAACCTAAGCCTTTTTTTTTTATTGTTTTCCTGTTCTTTCAGTATCCTACTATAATTAGCACAGTATTTGTAACAGGAAAACATGAACCTGTCCACTTTATGTACAGTACATTTATAAAACATCAGAAATAAGAAACTTTCCATTGTTATATTCCCTGTCATGATATTTGAGGACAGAACAGACATATTCCTCAGCTTTGAAAATACATATACTTACACACACACACACACACACACACACACACACATATATATATATATATATATATATTATCTCCTTTGTCCTCGAGCCAAGTAAGTCAAAGATTTTATGTAATAACTCAACTACTAAAATTATACAAGTAAACTGTCAGCAGCTAATCATGTCTGATTTATGCCAGGATGGTGCTGATGAGATTATTTTGTTCTCCTGTGTCTCGGCCTCGAGCACTCTCATCTCTTCTTTGATGCTAACAGGTCAACTTTTGGAAAGAGAAGGAGGCTTCAAGCCTCAGGGCAGTTTTTGCATGATTAAATAACCCCGCCTCTGTGTGATATGTGAGTCTTAATGGCTACCACAGCACAGCAAAATGTGCACATTTGTTTTCTGTTTCTGATAAACAATACTTGCTCTATTTACGTATAGCACTTCATTGTGCAGCAAAAATGGGCTCTGTGGACCTTTGAATAATGCAAACCACTTAATCCCATCAGGGATTTGTCCCTGCTTGGTCAACCATTCACCAGTTGTTTTCATTCATAAAAATCCTAAATGAGCAAAGCTGCTTAAAGTATTTATTTATATCTCAGTCATTCTGTCACATGGCAGGGTGTCTTTCACAATGAAGATAGATGATAATAATCAAGTGCTATTGCCTGGATTTCATGTTTATAGTTATATCTTCCTGTCCAAAAAAGGATTTTTCTCAAGTTTTATGCATTTTGCATTACTTCCCTGTATCAAAAACTCATTTATGTTATCATAAGAGTACATTTAAGTATTGCAGCTGTTTCCGATGATTTATGGATGTGTGATAAAGGCAGACAAGGCCAGAAATATACCAATAGATCATCTGGTCCAGAGCTGAAGACATATAGACATGGATTGGAGTAATGTCATTTGCAGCGTTTAACTGTTCTTTAACCAGAAAGTTGCATGGTTTCCTTGGGAAGAACAATGTGAAGAAACACTGTAATGCAGATGTGTATGGGCCCTGCTTCCAGAAAGTTTGCTTTTATTACTAGAAAAAGAAAACACTTTATTGTTTAAAATTGTGTTTTTTACATTTAATTGTTAATTAAAATCTTTACTATTTAATCATTTAATGGGAGGACACTTTACGTGTGTGTTATGTGTGATGCACACACCCCGGTCTTTGAGGTCCACTGAGTGGCAAGCTTTTATTGTTTCCTATTTTTAACACCCAGCTCTTGTCCAAGATCTGTTCAGTTTTAATCAGGTGTGTTGCAGCAGGAAAACGTCTAATACCCCAGGATAGTGGGCCTTAAAAGCTGGTGTGTGGGGCCACTATGTTACATCACGCCTCCTATCTGTGACGTGCAGGAGCAATAGGGGCCAGGCCGAAGCACAGATTGGGAAAGGGTGACACATTTAAATAAATGCTTTTAATAAAAATGGGATGACTAAGATGGTCATCTAATATAAAAATTAAAACAAAATTTGAAAAGTGAAATAGCAAATAAACTTTATTGTATATTTGCAAGCAAGTACTCTTCATAGATAAAAATGTACTTTGATCCAAATCAAAGCTTTTAACAGTGTTTCTTTCTTTTACTTTGTCACATCTGGTAGTTTTGTTTTGGCTTTTTACTAATATATATATATATCTATATATATATATATATATATATCAATGCTTTTTTTGTCATTTACCTACCTTGCTCGCTGTTTTA
>JBAMIG010000019.1:10390517-10415526 GCA_037177335.1 Kiunga ballochi
CTTCTACTTTGTCACATTTGGTAGTTTTTTTTTGGCTTTCTACTAATATATATATATATATATATATATATATATATATATATATCAATGCTTTTGGTGTCATTTAAATAACTTGATTGCTGTTTTAAAGATGTGATGATAAAGATTTGGTCATGTGTAATTGTGATTATTTTAAAACGTCCTATTTTCCTAAATGCATCAAGTAGAAATCATCGTATCTATGTTGAATGAAGTGAGAGATTATATTCATGTTCTTTTACACAAGTACAAATTTTCTATACTTACTACTTAAGTATATTTTCTCTGTATTGTCATTAATATTTAAGTGTAGTAACTGAATCCTCCTCCAGCACTTTATTGCATTGCATTCAGGCAGAAATCAGACTCCAGCAGGGTGTTTACTCACATAAACAGTCCTATACATCTGCTATAAATGGGACACATGGAGGACGAATGAGCTGAGATAATCAGACTGAGACTAATGAATTGGAAATAAAGAAATAAATAAATCCAAACCAACAAGAGGTTGAAAGAACTTTTTTTGACTTTTATCCTCTAAGCACATTTAAAAGTTACGGAGATGTGCACAATGAAAGCTGGAGAGTCTCTGCTTCGTGGTCACAGCTCATAGATAACTTTATCCAGCCTGTATGTGTATCTTCTCATGAAAAAAATAAATAAAAGAAAGAAAGGGGGGGAAAACAGCATGAAAAAGTAATCCTGTTTGGCTGAATTCACCCCGGATCAAAAGTCAGCAAAAAATGACACCAGCAGCCGAGGCCAGCCAGCTAACAAGTGGACTATTCCTAAATTGGGTGATTGTAGATGATATATGTCCGCGTCATCGAGGACCTTATAGCCCTCACTAAATCACAATGGGGACTTTGGGCCACTAATTACGTTTTTCCTCTTCACATCTCCAAACACGGCATCACTTGTGACCTTATCTCTGTGCCTGTCAGTGTTAGCATTCACATGGCAAGTGTGGCGATGAATTTAATTACTGGGGCCCAAAATAATAACACTGTTGTTTTTGAGCAACCAGTAGCCAGTCAATTGTTTCAGAACCCCACCCTCCCTCCTCCAAATTAGAGGAGACAAGGGTAAAAATAGAGTGGTTATTGTCTCGGGTCTATGAGAATGCAATGAAGAGAGGGCATGTCATATTAATATTTCAAGAGGTTTAATTTTTACAAGAAAACACAAACAGTAATCTTATTGTAAATTTTATCACAGCTCCAAAACTTCAAAATGATGTGTAGGCATTACAGGAGTCATAGCACTGAAACTTACAGGACTGAAAATGCCAAAGAAGACTTTGATATAATACTTAAATCATTAAAACATGTATTATTGAGTTTCTTTTTTAAACACAGTCCCAATGGCTTTGCCACTGAGTGTTAATCATTTTAGCAAGTGTTAGTTTGCAGAGACAAATTATTCTGCCTACTTGTTAAATTATTCACATCCCTTCTTTCATGTCCAGCTTGGGGAAATGAAATGTGGGCTGTTAAATTAGCAAATGCTTTCGGTTGATCAAATGAAGGAAGGGGTACTCAATGCAGTTATCTATGTCTCTATTTAATGAGGATTTCACCTTTACTTAAAGAAGGAAATTTGTAGAAATGACTGAATTTTACAGGTCATTTTAGGGGAATCGTTTTATCATCAGTGTCTTGGAATCTGCTGTGTCTATTGTCAAGCATGATCCATGTTCCTTACATCCTTATGTAAGGATGTAACTTTCCTGATGTTTGTGGGAGATTTGCTCATCTATATATATATATTTCTATGTATACAGTTCATATTACTGTTTTGCATGTAAATAATCATTTCCAATGTAAGATCAATGTTACACACCATGTTTTTTTAATGATCAGAGAAATTTATGCTAAACTACCTCTGTGAATTTAAGGAACTCTGTGCTGAAGCAGGTTATCACCAAAGAAAAAAAACTGTGAACTTCAGTGCAGATGCAGGAAACTTTCCCTGGTGGAAGATATTGCATGCATAAATGTGCTCTGTAAATTTGGTGTATGGTTGGTAAACATCACGGTATGTTTGATCTTTGACATTTCATTCATTTTTCATCTGAAGACAAATGGACAGCGGCCTTCAGTTTTATTATTTGAGATTGGCAATCTTAATCCGGACTGGGTTATAATCTTTCACCAATAGACTGGTGGGCATGTAGCATGGGTGCAGCTGTAATATGTTTATCACATGAGTAAGCAGGATAAATCTGGACTCGTCGGCCAACATTATCTTTATACATTGAGGCAGAGTATTAATGCTCCCCAGTAACCTGGAGCTTTTTTCCAATCATCCTCACTAATGAACGGGGTTTTTAAAGGTTTCATGGCTGTTTATTAACATTGCCTTAATGAATGGGTTTTTTAAGGTTTCATAGCTGTTTATTAACATTGCTTTAGGTTTTCTCCACACTATGTAGATATTTTCTGATCTTCGTGATGAAAATTTAACATGTCTCCTGTTAATTTTCTTCACTTAATTTACCAATTGTTTGAGTTTACACTGAAATTGTGTCCATCCACTTTTCTTCCCCAAGGATAATGATTCACCCCTATCTTTTCACGTTGTTGGGCTCCAGGCGAGGCATGTTTAAAATATTCAGATTTTGTGATGGCCAGATGGATGGGCTGGCTGCAATGACTTACATGATTAGTTAAGGTCAATTAACTTCTTCCCAGCTGAAAATCTTTCATCACTAAAATATTTTCTTGTAAGATGCTGTCATTGGCTCTACCCTCAATATTGTTTGAGAAATTTTCCAAACTTAAGCAGACGTCCTACCCAATTTCCTCCCAAACTATTTTCAATGCTGTTTTAGTCGGTTGAAGTTGCTAATGCTAACTAGCTTAAAAATTGTCAAAACGGTTTCTTTCATAGACATAATATACCATAGCATATTTAAATATATAATAGCCTATGTATAGTATATTATATAATAAATTATGTTTGTGGTTAATAGCTAAACAGGGTGCGTTGCATAGCAACAACGCTCTCTTCTAGCGCATGCGCGAAAGATTTTGTAAACAGAACTGCATGGCCACAAAGAAAGCTAGGATTTAAGTATTCTTTAAAAAGTATTTTACTAAAGATGCTGCCATTTACTGAAACCAAAGCAGTAAATACACTAAAATACATTATTTGTAGACTTCTAAATGGTGGTTTTTCATATGACATATCAATTTGGTGATATCCTTGTTGTTGACTGTTATCACCAACCAATATAGCTGCCTAACACAAAACTGAAATTATCTTGAGTTTTACTCTAAACCAGTGAGACTGAGTATTTTAAGAGTAACTGCTTAAATAAAAACATTGTTCTGTTTCCCCTAATAATTAATGTGTATCCTAAAGCACTACAAACAGGTCATTGCTTCAGCATGCAGCTTACAGTACAAGGCATAATGAATAACTGTAAGGAGTCTATAATGACTGTAGAGCAGATGGCAACATTGATATCATCTTGTTTCAAGCTGGCCTCTTTGATGGGAACAAAAAATGTTATCCGGCTCCCGACAGACAAAAGTTGTCTCATTAATGCAATGTTAATAATTTATCTTTTTGGGTTCCATTAAAACTTAACACTTTTTTACACTGATGCATATATTCCTTTACAGTTTTATACTACAACGCAAAATATGTAAGATTATTTTACATTAGAATAGTATTGAATATATTTCCGTTGATATAGTTTAACGTGATCTGTTTTATTCATAATGTTTTGTGTCCCTGCACCTACATGTGTGGAACACTATCGCCCTCTTGTGGTCACAGGTGGAACTTCCCTTTGCAAACTACGACCCGGAAGTAGAACAGTGTGTTTTTCTGAGCCACACGTGGGGACTCAACGCTTTCGGCGAGACCAACATGGCAACGTGCAGTGTGGAGGAGTTGTTAGCTAAAGCCGAACAAGAAGAGGCTGAAAAACTAAAAAACATAACCGTCCAGAAAGAGTTGGAATTGGACTTTGATATTGGAAACTTGCTCGCATCTGACAAAAACCGCATAGAATCCCGGGACTTCAAGGAAAAGAAGAAGGAGGACTTCTTACAGTCGTTAGCTCGTGACAACACGCAGCTTCTTATCAATGAAATATGGAAGCTGCCAACGGAGAGGGTTGAGGAGGCGATAGTAGCCAAACTACCGGAACCCACTACGCGACTGCCCAGAGAAAAACCTCCACCAAAACCCAGACCTCCAACTAAATGGGAGCAGTTCGCCAAGCTAAAAGGCATACAGAAGAAGAAGAAAACCAACTTGGTTTGGGATGAAACTGCCAAGGAATGGAGGAGGCGCTGGGGTTACAAGAGAGCCCGCGATGACACGAAAGAGTGGCTGATTGAGGTGCCAGAAAAATCTGACCCGAATGAGGATCAGTTCGCCAAACGTGCTAACGCCAAGAAGGAGAGAGTGGCCAAAAACGAACTCAATAGACTGAGGAACATTGCCAGAGCACAGAAAGGCAAATCTCCTGGCGTGGGTCTGCTTCCCAAAGCCCAGCAGTCCAAAGACGAGCTGGCTAAAGCCGTGAGTGTGGCCAAATCCTCCACAGCATCTGTCGGGAGGTTCCAGGAGAGCCTGTCCAAAGAGAAGCCGCCAAAGAACACAGGCAAGAAGAGGAAATTTGAGCCGCTCATCGGTGACTTCTCCAACGAGAAGCAGAAGCAGCTGGAACTTCTGCAGCTTATTGGCAACAAGGCGCCCAAGTTAGACATCACCAAGGCTGTTAATAAACAGATGAGAGAGGAGGACAGAGAGGAGGCTGCAGCCAAACGCAAGAAGGGAGGGAATAAGGGACGTAAAGGCAGCATGCAAGGAAAGGGCAAAGGAAAGGGAGCGAGAGGTAAAGGAAAAGGAGGTAAAGGTGGAGGAGGGGGTAAGAAAGGCAGACCTGGAAAGCACTGAGGACTGGACATTTGTTATGCTTTATGAACTCGTCATTTAATTGTGACCATCTGGAGGGATGTTGCAACATATCTGCTTGTGTTGTGTGAATGATCCCAGCATCACAGAGTTCTGATTAAAAAGACATGATATAAGCGTTGCATCAGATGTCAAAGCTGTGTTTGTTTTTTCTTTTTAATCACCCTGATATAAGTCATAGCTGTTCAATCTGATATGGATTTTAAAAGAATTGGCAAGATATACATTTGCACCTATTTTGATATTTTTACACTTCATCTGCATTTTAAGTTCCAAGTATCTGTGCATCGTTTATTATATACGACAGACCATACCACATCTTTTAAACAAAGTTTAGAAAACCTACATTTATTTTAGTAGATGTAGTTTTAGAAGCTTATTTAATGTTCTTTTGGTTTTGCACTTTGTTGTAAACAAATAAAGATGAAACATGCTGGTTTTCCTAAGCCTTAACTAATGCAATTTACATGTCACAAATGCATAATAAATGAGAGCAGTTAAAATGTATTTGTTGCACTTTTTGAAAGGATTTTGAAAATATGCCGTCTGCAAGGTGACAAGTCAAGACGCAACATGAGCACAAACCTGTCCACCTGAAAGTTATCCAAGTTTCTTTTCTTTTAAATTAATATGAACTTTTGTTCATTTTAAGTCAAAATTCTTAAACAAAAACAATAATATATATATATATATATATATGCACACACCATCCATCCATCCATTTTCTTCTGCTTATCCAAGGTCGGGTAGCGGGGGCAGCAGCTCAAGGAGGGAAGCCCAGACTTCCCTTTCACCAGCTCATGTGGGGGGACCCGAGGCGTTCCCAGGCCAGCCGCCTTCCCCGGGGTCTCCTCCCACAGGGACGTTCCCGGAACACTTTACCAGGGAGGATATGTGTATATGCACACACATCTTTTTAAAAGCCTTTAGCATGGCTACATGTTAACTGGTTTCATTGCCCTTGCAGAAATCACTGTATTTCATTTCTTTAAAATTGATGAATTACCTTAACAAACATTGTTTATATTGGTTGAACTGATTTTTCAAATAGCTGTTGAATAAACAGTCATTTTTAATCATATACTTTTTAAATATATTTTTTTATTCATACCATAATACTACAATAACACACAAGACTCAGTTTAATTACAGATTATGTTGCTTGCTCCCACTGTTAAGATGAGTTAGCTTAATGCTAACAAAGACAGCTATAAACACTCTTGTCTCCTGACTTGATGCAAGCTGATGCTTGTTTCTCTCTGAATCTGTGTTTTGTTGCTAACTTTCCCAGTCTGATTATTATGTGGTTCTGAGAGTCGGCTTGCTGTAGGGAGAAATTTCCTTCTCTTAAAACAGCTTGTACAGTCATTAAATGACACAGGCCCAGTCTAAACTGTTTTTTTCGATGACATGTTGGGATTTATTTTCATAAGCGCAGTTTTAGTTTAACCAGTGCAGCCTTTTTCATTACCTCAAATGAACTAAAATCCAAGTTTGCTGTTTTGAACGTTTTTTCTTCCTTTAATGTCCGCTCATCGTTAGAGTGTGCTGCTATAAACCAGTTTTATATATTATAAAAGGTCCTAAAGGGCAGGAATCCTGCAGATTTTCCATGGATTACTGGTCCACCATCATTGATTCAAATTAAAATGATCCAACAGCTTATCAAGATCTGCACAGTGATTTATACATTTGAATCTGGTGTCCTGGAACAAGGAGACATGTAAAACTTTCAGGACGAGAGTCCCACCCTTCCTTTAGCTTTTAGAAGCCTCTCTCCTCCAACCCCCCTGAATTTAATGGCTAAATTCCCTCATCCACAAGTCGTTAAGCTCTACAGTGGCTTGGTAAGGAGCCATTTAATTGATTCAGGTAGGTTGGAGATGGGATGTATCTGAAAGCTGCAAGATAGACTAGACCTAAGTCCCCCTGGCGTATTTGTTACCTTTATTACTGTAATGTCTTCCTGCCTGGTCCATGAGTTTTGCTAGTCTGTCGTCTCTTGAAAGGATCATTGTGACGTCATATTCTTCCCATTTAGTTTAATGGATCATGTCCTCTATAAGGGAATGTTCTATATGCTTTTAGCAAATGAACCTACTCTTATCGTTAATAAGTTTTGAGTTTTAAATCAAACCAAATAGATTTAAAGACCATTTAATCAAAGCTATCATTACTGCTTTCCAGCATTGCTTGTAATGGTTTCATGCCTAAAGTTACACTGTGTGTGTGTGCACTGTTCTGAAGCATCCCCACTGATTTCAGCGAAGCTTCAAATCCATTTTTAATGAATCCCAGGTATAGCATCTGATGCTTTGAAGTTTACCTTTCCTTACATCATTTTTTCAAAGCGGCTCTTGCAGGCGTTAATGTTAAATGCTTCAACTCTGAGCTGCTTAGTATGCAGCCATTCCCTTATTCCTAGAAGTGAGCATCAGGGGTGAGGTTTTTTTTTTCTAAGAGGTTTAGCTGGGGTTTTGGTTATGTAAGGGCTTTGCTTTGGTCTTCATGTCCAGACTGAAATGGTCGCACTGAATTAGGAGCAGTGAGGAGTGCAACTCACAAAGCTGAGATTTCCACTTTCAGAGTGTTTACACACAACTTAAACCAATAAAACAAAAACAGCTGGAGTGAGGTGGCACACTGTAACTCTTTGCATCTTTTACGGCAAAGAAAAGTGATTGTTTTGCTTAATTTTTTTTTGCACATCCTAAAAAGTTTAAATAGCTGCTTCATCCATTTACAGGTGCTTCTTTTTTCTCTTACCTGTTGCACGGATCACTTAGACAATCCTGACAGGATTTCCCCTTACCGTTAATTACACTATCTGAAAAATTTAAATGTATATATTTGCAAATAGACAAACAAATACTTCTTGCATTTGCCTCCATATTTCCTTCAGATGCAGCATGTGAGTGTGTGCTCTTTTGTAATTGATGGATGCTTTTTAATCACTAACACAAGCCAAGCTCCATCACGCCGTAGCGAGAGAGGGGATGTTTCAGTCACCATCTGCTGAGCGGTCCACCACCACGTCTACAGCACATCCATCTTTGTTCCTGCTCACCCAGACCACTGGAAAGTGGGCCACAGTTAATAACTCTAAATCAATCAAGCTCCTTTGATGAGATAAAATTATGAATTGTCGTCATGTCAGAGCAAGCTGTGGCAGATGGTCAAAGAACAATAGATGCCATCAGGTTGAACACCAATGATCTCTCAACTTTTCATCCCACAGCTGAGCTGAAAAAGAGATCTGTAATTGTGGGATTTGATCTTTAAAACAAATAGCATGTCTTTATTTCCATACATTTTCTGTCATGAGCTGAGATCTTCTTCTGTGCATGCTTGTGTGTGTTGTATTCTGGGATCAGCAGCAGTCAGTGCTGCGGTGGATTAGTCCGCTGCTTTTAGAGGAAGTGCAAAGATCGCAGGAGCTTCTGTTAGTGTGCAAGTGTCAGGTCTTCACCATGCAGCGCATCTACATGCACAGCGGTGAGCACTTTGAAGTCTTCACCACTGTCCTTGCTCCACAAGGTGAGTGGAATCATATCTGCAGTGAGAGTGTGATTTAGCGTGACATGATTTGCGTTGTTAGTGAGAACAAGCACAGTGCTGATGCTTTGGTTTCTCTCCCTGTGGGTTGGTTATTCATTGAAAGATGCAGCTACTCATATTAAACTGTTGCCACATATATTTGCAGTCATGGGAGATGTTAATACTAACCTTATTTTGCTGATTCATTCCCCCCTGCAATGATTATACAGCAAGATACCGATGCAGAGAAGAAGCTGAAAAGGCAAGTCCTATCTGCTTAATGTAAAACCCTCGTCTGTATGAATGTGATTGTTTATTTATCTCTGGAAAATAGTTTTAAATATGTAAATATATATACATGTTTTATTTATTCACAATTCAGATTTGAGTGAAACATCGATGTTTAGCTAAATCAGTTAACTTCCTGCTATTTTTTCATTAATTTAATTTATCTAATCACTCTGACAAACATATTGGGGCCTGATTAACAGAAACAGATAATTAGGAGTAGACTTATATTTAGGGGTTACATTTCACAGCATTTAATCTGCAAGTCTTTATAGGCAGTCCTCTCCATCTATACAGTCTACACTTATATAAACTGAAAACCACAACCAAAACAGAGGACATAAAAAAAAAGGCACAACTGGTTCAAGTTTAGTGGGAAAATCCATTATGATAGCTTGTAATTCCTGATAAATAATGCCAGGTAAGAAGTGACTGTAGCTCTCTCTCTGTCCATTAGATGGTAGCGGTGTGCAGTTACAAGCCCCACTGGCCAGATGAGCTGGAGCTTTCTCCAGGTGACGTCATCCTGGTGCTTTCCAAACATGAGGAGGAGAGGTGGTTTGGGCGGCTGCAGGATGGGCAGCAGGGCTACTTCCCCGCCTCATGCGTGATGGAGTTGTGCCAGGTTGGTTGGTTGCCTGAATGTGCTCAGTAATGCAGGATGAGAGGACTGAGCTGCTGCAGCTCACTGAGATCAGATCCAGCGCTCTCGCTGTCCTGTTATACATACAATTTTAACATGTGTCTGTGTGGGATTTTGTTTCAAATCAGATAATTCAGTTAACCAAGTCAGACATAAGACTTCATATTTACTGAGAAAAAATTGATTGAGGTGTCTAAAATTGGTTCTCTATGGGCCGCTGTCCTGCAGGTTTTAGATGGTTCCTGATGCAAACCTGAATTAGATTAGTGGATCAGCATGTGATAGGCTGGTAACCTGTGCTGTGTGTACCCTGGTGATGGGTTCCACCTGGATGAAGCAGTATGGGAAATGGGTGGATCAGCATACCTGAGCAACACTGAATAGCTGTTTGATTTGAAGCAGGGAAACATCTCAAACCTGCAGGACTGCAGATCCGTAGGATGCAAGCTGGACACCACTGACTCATAGATTTTTGATGGACAAAGCATCATCCTATGGGGTTTTCTGGTATTGATTTGGAGTAATAGAAAGATACATAGGCTCATCACATAGACCCAAACTATGATTCTCCCACCACCATGTTTTACATGGATGAGGTTTATTTTTACCCAAAATTTCTAACCAGTTTTTATTTTTTATGGTCTCATTTTTCAACAATCTTCTAGTTTTTCATTGCAATCTTTAGCCAGCTGCAGAAGGGCAGCAAAATTTAGGTGGAGAAGAGTTTTCTCTCCTCGTAGTCTGGAGTCGCAATGCAGTTTTGCACTCAGTGCTGAAAAGATAATAAGAAAAAGCTGCAAGCAAACAGGGACGTCTCTGAAACTACAAACATTCCTCGTGGTTTCATCGTCAATGCTGTCGAAGCGGTTATGTTTTTATCCACTTTTATCTGTTTGTTT
Organism: Kiunga ballochi; assembly: GCA_037177335.1. Lineage (NCBI taxonomy): Eukaryota > Metazoa > Chordata > Actinopteri > Atheriniformes > Pseudomugilidae > Kiunga > Kiunga ballochi. The sequence continues at coordinate 10,400,838 of JBAMIG010000019.1, forward strand.
GTTAGCAACTCTACACAAAGAACAGTGGGGGATTGTGGAGATCTTTTCTTGTTCTTATTTAGATTCTATTTTGGGAAAGATGTGGAAGAAGATGTAGACACGGGGATTTTAAAAGGATTCTTCACAGTATGGTTGGAAAAAAGCAACTCAGCAGAGGTCTGTGCTCTCCAAGTGCGTTTTCAGTTGTTTACTGCGTCACAGAACTTTTACATCACATTTCTGTCAAAACTGCTGATCCAATGAGGGTCTGACTTGCTATGAAAACGCAGGCCTGACCCGGCTATAGCATTCCCAACCATACTGTACTGATCTGAACCATAAAGGCTTTAGTGCCTTCAAATCTCTATTGGTCATATAATTTTTGACAATTGTTTGGTGGAATTTAAAACTCTTTATTTTGTAGGATGATAATAATGTTTTTTTTTCTTTTTGTTATCATTATTCACCCCTAAATGTCAGGTTTAGAGATTGATCAAATCAATGGAAATCCGAGTTATAGATAAAATAATAGTATTGTAAATAATAACAATAATAATAATAATAATAATAACAGTAATAGTAATAATAATTTGAATAATAATAATACTGTAAAATAATAATAATAATAATAATAATAAAAATAAAACAGATTCACTACATTAGGTTTCTATCTGCTGGAGAGCCACATATTTTGTTTTTTCCCATTCACTTAATTTTTGATCAGTCTATTTTATATTTATTTTCTTATTTATAAATACATTTATATGAATAATATATTTGTGCCGCCTTTGAGCAGAAGTTCATGATAGTTTTGAAAACCTTCAAACACCATTATTAAAAAAAATACCAAAGAAGTTTTTAAGGATTTGTTTGCTTTGTACGTATGTCAAATCAAATGATTTGGCTCATTTTGTTTTGTGGTAAGATAATAAGTATTCATTATACTAAGCAACACACATCATTTCTGTGTTCACCTGTTTGCAGAGAAAAAATCAGAGAAAAAATATATAAAAACTGAGATGAAAGGGACATACAAAGTAGGAAAACACAGAAAGAAAGCATCAAGAGCCGTTTCCAGATCATTTCAGGATATCAGAGAGCTATTTCTAATACAAACACATCTTGTATGCAGGCAAACCTGACTCCAAAAGGCCCACGAAGGACTTTATCTCTCAGGACCTCCACTGTGGACAGTGAGCACATTAGACATGGAAAGTAAGTACGAACAGCTATGAACAAAAGCATGCACCCCCTCAAAGCCTGCACATCATAGATACATGCATCCGGCAGATGTTCTTCACATCCCCCCCATCTCCAAATCCCATCCCACTGCACCCCATCCCCCTCCACCTCCAGCAGGTGGCCCCTCTCATCCCTCATTAGATAACAAAGCACGCTGATGACCAAGCTTCGTATACACACACACACACACACACAATCATGCTAGCCAATCCCCCTCTCACTGCATTGCATCTCATCAGGACTAATAAAAAGGAGTAAATGGAAAATAATGTTTAAAAAATAAACAGATATATCAAATAACACTGAAATTAAATAGATGTTCTTTATATGTAACATCAACCTTTATTCATAGCAGTCAATTGAGTCAATTGACACAAACATAGATTAATTGTGTATGTAAGAGAGTAAAAGGCATATACAAGCAATATTTTAATGGAGATTATGTTTCACTGTATGTAAACACACCGTACAGGCTTCTGTGCAGCTCTGTGCCTACCTTGTCATCCAGCAGTGGAATTCAGGTCATGAGGAATAAACAGGCCCTTTGTGTTTGTTATTTCCTCTTTGTCCCCAGTGGACACATTCTACAGGCTTTCAGGAGGGGGAGCAGAGGAGGTGGAGGAGGAGGAGTGGGGTTGGACGAGGGCCAGGCTGAGCCTGAGGGCCCATTCCTGGAGCAAAGGCCCCAAATCTCTCTGCCCCCGCCTGTGGCCTCCCACCCTCAGACACACAGATCTCCAGGTTTGCTCCACAGGATCTTGTCCAAGTGCCGGAAAAGGGGTGAATGCCAGGGAGCCACCAATGGGGCCTTCGAAGACGACTAAGAAGCCCTTTTCCTTGTGCTTTCCCACTGAGCAGAGTCCACTTTCCTGGCGCAGCGCTGGGGATTAGGTGGGTAAGGAGCTTAGCTTATGAATCTAAATATACATCTTGACTATCGAGACGTTCTGGACTTGTGCTGCATTAGGTGTTCTTGACTTTGCAGCATCACAAAAGGCCAGCAAGGAGTTAAAATGACTAAATCAGAGGTCCTTCTGCACACTGCATCTGATGGACAGTTCATGCTGTGACGTCACCAATGAAGTGTGGTTGAATGTTGCCCAGTTTTTCAGCATGCTATCGATTGCCAGACATCATTTTGGAAAATATGCAATTACAGCAACTATATGAGCAACAACACAGCTGTAGTAGCAACCAATGAAGCTTTCATTATACCACTTTATTATCAAATGCAGTTTTTTCTAGTGTTTTGCTGTTCTATATAAGGAATGTGTCTTAATCATGATTCTTGTAAATAGTATATGTACACTATAGTGTTTATATATATATATATATATATATATATGTATAAGTAATATTAAAAAAGGGAATTCTTATTGGCTTTGATCTGTTTATTTGTCTCCTCAAATAAACTCCTGTTCATTATTCTCTGAACACTTTGAGTCTCCTCCTCTATTTAAGAATCCTGCAGGACAAAAAAGCCTCTCTGAAGCGAAAGGAAGTGTGATTGAGGCCTGCCTAAAGCTTCGCTAAAAGGAGCAGGGATTGTGTTGTCCAGGCAACACCAAAGCAGTTCTCAGAAGTTGCATGTCATCATCTCTTGTGCCTCCCAACATGCTTCAATGGCTGCGTCTCTATAGGTTACCTCCTTCTAGTCACAGTGCATGCAAACAGCAAATCCAGTCCTAACTTTGCCCTTGACATCGACAGTGAAACCCTCCTCCTTCGGCTGTTTGATATTCCCGGTTGTATATTTCTTTGTCATGAAAGCAGTAGGAGGCAGTCACACTGGGGCCAGAGACTGGGAGGCAAGACTTGTACAGGAAAGGGTGTTACTGTTACAAAGGGAGACGGCTCCACTTGATCGCATGACAACACTCATTTGTGTACTTATAACATAACTGGTTTGTGACTTTTTACTGTCATGGAGAGCAGAGAAACTTACATGTATACCTATAAAATTTGACAGCTGAACAGTATTACAAAGGAGTGAATAGAAAATAAATATCCCTAGCTTATTTTTTTAAATCCTGGGGAATTTGTGTGTGCATGAAGTGCAGGTATAACATCCAATTATATAAAGAAAATCCTGCACTGATGGTGCTGCAAAGCATTGCAAATCCCCCCAAAAAAGTGAGCCTGGCCTGCCTCACAGGGCTGACGCATGCAAGAGTGGAAACAGTGACCTATTTAGGACAGAAAGGCCAGTGTACAATTTTAACACACACATACACACACATACTTTTCAGGGCTGTGTATTCTCCCGCCTAAAAGACCTCATCCCTGCTGCGTTGTTAGGTGTCTTTTTTAGGTGGGGGGAGGTTAGATGGGGAGGAGGGGTAACGGGGTGCCTACCAGATGACTGCTCCGTCAGCCCTATAATGGGTTGCCATCTGCTGTCTAGCATACACAAAAGCAAACAGTGTGTGTGGGAGTGTGTGCTTGGAGAAGGCAGGCTGGAGAGGTTTCTGGCATATGCCTGCAGGCGCTGTTTCGTGTCTTCAGCGCGTAAATAATAATAATAAAAATGGTTTAAAATGTGGACATATTACATCTTCAGTCAAATAATAATGTCCATTTTTATGTTGCAAAACAAGCACTTTTACAACATGAGTCAAAAGAACATTAGCTCCCTAAAATGATACAGGTTGAAGAGCTGCAGCCAATAACCGATGAAGAGGCAAAAGGTCCCTGGCTTCTTTCAACTCCACATATCCATCACATAAGAACAAAAGACCTCCTCGACCATGAATAAAAGCAAAGATCGAACAGATTGATTAAGTGGACATAGCGTGCTTGTGGTGTCTGTGTATTTATATCTACATTGTTTGCACGCACGCGGCTGCTGCTAATTCATAAGGCAGGTCCTCATGTCCCTTGCCTTCCACCATATAGGGGGGCAATTGAGTGAATGGGCCTGTAAAACCAACAGCCTAAAGGACAAAGGAGCCCAGGGGCATTAAGTCATGGGTGAGTGAGCCCCTTTAGGGCCAGCAGCTGACCCTGTGGAGAGGCCTCTTGTTATGATGGAGGGGGCTCGTGTCCCCGGACCTCAGGCCAAGTTGACAGTATGCCCAACATATACATTAGTTTATGACATTAGAGCCAGGTTAAATGGCTCCACAGGCTGTAAATCCCTGCTTTGATTGATTTGATTGACAACGCCACCTATAGTGAAGAACCAATCAAATACTGATCAAAGATTAAAGATTATAAATTGTATTTACTAGTAATAAACAGCATTCAGGAAATGGGTTTTTGACAAGTGCCTCAAGTTTCTGCAATGCCTGCTGTGAATGTGTAAAAAAAACAAGACTTAAGATCATTAGAAATCTTTATTACGTCGGGGAGGCAGTGTATTAATGTGTACAGAGACGTTTGGCCGAGGAAGAAAGACCAGAAAAAAGGAAAGTCAGGACTCTCATGCATGAGAAGCATTTATTTTTCCAAATGAAGTACATGGTTACAAAGATTGTTGGCAGGATTTCTATGGTACCTCGGTTATGACTGCAACTGAAAACACTACAAAAAATTAGACGTGTGATTCACCCTGTAAATGAAAGCAAAGTCCAGCATCTTGAATATTGCTCATGCATAACTTGAGAAGTACATGGCAGCTGCTACAATCCTGTATATGTACTTAATTACCTCCAAACCTACTATGTTACATGGCCGAGTGTTAACGTACCAACATGTATGGAATGGACTGTACAAAAACACAACTCAAATCAACAAAACAAGTATGTACAGAGTGGACTCATCTCAGCCACCAGATACAAATATAAATGGATGTTATTCTATTGTATGTACCAGATACTCCTGATCTTTCCACTTAATATTCCTGACAAGATTCCCTTCTTATTCTCATTCAAAGGCTTAATACAGGATAATCCAGATTGTAACTAATACTGGATCAACCAATAGAAATAATACAAGATGATCACATACAGCCAGCCGGTGTGCATATTATAGAAAGTTTGTTTCCAAATGGTTAAATATTATTTACCTGGAAGACAGTGTAATGCATTTCCTTTTCAGTCGCGCCCAAGCTCACATGTATTACATTATACTGCAAGCATTTCGCTCCAGTACAGAAAGGGTCTTGTTCAAGGGACTCTCAGCGGGTTTTTTTTTTCTGTTTTAACCTGGAGCCATCGGTCTAAAAAGGGTTATTGCAAGGTTTTTATGTAATGATTTTTTAAAATACACATTTCTGCAGCATGTCAGAAGAAATATCAAGGTAAAAATCAAGCAGCATGGTGTTTATGTCAGCACTCAAAACAAGGTAAAAGGCTCATCTACAACACACTCACACATAAGAGCTACATCATGAGAATGAACAAAGAAATTCAAATGAGGAAAAGTGCAATTTGTCTATGATTAGAGGTCGGAGGTTAAGTTTAGCTACCTAATAGCAAATAATTCATTTGCAATAAATGAATAAAAAAAAGTCCTATCTATATGTTGCAAGACCGCACATACATTGTCAGGAAGAGTAGTTAACATAAAATTAGTGGCAGTGCATGTTCTTCTAACTATGAGAAATGAAGCTAATGGTTGCCTAATCCTGTTGTTGATGAAGAAAAGACAATAAAATTCTTTCAATAATTTCTCTTAAAGGATTTTTTAAAAGAAATAAATAAATTAGTAGAAATTAAATAAATAAAACCTACAGCCTTCGTATAAAAATCTAAACCCTTCTTAACCAAATACTTTTATTTTTTATATTAAAAATGATGATGAGTAATAAAAATGCTTTTAAGCTTGTGGGAATTTTATAGGCTGTTGTTTCAGAAAAGTAAAAAAAAAAAGAAAGAAAGAAAGAAAAAAACTTCATGGTATCCAATTTATATTAAAATCTAAGCTTTAGAGCTTTCGGAAAATAAATAAAACAAACAAACATTAATGTACCCTTCCATGTTTCAGGTTCCTTCACATGTACATTGCAATGAAATACATTCAACAGAAAGGAAAGGAAAACGCTGCGTTGAAAGCGATCTCTAATGCCATCCAGTTTGCCCTTAAAAACACTGCTCCTTTCTCAGCAGCAAAATCAACTCAGTAGTGCAAAACTGACAGCATCTTGTTTCCATCCTCAAAACTTCACTGCAACTTACAGACATGGACAAATTTCCCAGCACCCATCTATTAATAAGACCAAAACCTACAGCTGTCACTGAAATATGCAGAAGCTGACAGCCGTCATATGCAACTATTATCCTTTTTTGACCGTTACTTCAAGAAAACAAATTAGTTTTCCCATCATCTCGAGATGAGGAAGACCATTGGCATTGGCTCATGATAATGGGCTAACTAATATTATATATATATATATATATATATATATATATATACATATAGATATATACAACGATAAGGCCATGGTCTTCAAACATGGAATCAGTCAGTCTGCCTATTTAAAGGGTAACAAGAGGTCACTGTGCTGTTTGGTCACATGGTATGTATACCACACTAAACACGGACCAAAGAAAGCTAAAATGAGAGTTTTCTCTGGAGATTAAAAAGGAAATCATAGGCAGTGCATATAAACACAGCTTCTGGGAGAATGTCCTTTGGACAGGATTATATTAAAATTAAGCTTTTTGGCAAAGTGCATCAGATCTATGTTCACAGATGCAAAAATGAAGCACCACAAAAAGAAGACCATCCCTAATGTAGCACATGGAGGAGGCTGGGTTATGTTCTGAGGCTTTACTGCATCTGGAGTCTGGTGTCTTGTATCTGTGCAGGGTACAATAAAATCATAAGACCCAAAGCTTTGTGGTGCAAAATAAGCTGCCTAGTGTCAGAAAGCTTGGTCGTTGTTGCAGCTCATGGGTTTGACAACAAACCCATGACAATGACTCAAATCTCACAGCTAAAAACATAATAATAATGGCTAAAAGCCTTCTATAAGCCCTGCTCTAATTGAACATTCGTGGAAGAAGCTGAATCAGGGCGTCTGGGGAGGGCAAATTTGAGAAAACTGGAGCAATTTGCTAACAAGAACTGGACCAGAATACCTGCTGACAGGTGGACAAGTCTCACTGTCAGTTACAGAAATAGTGTGATTGCATCAAAAGGTTCTGCAACAAAATATTTTTAAAAAGGATGCTTTTATTTTGGTCCTGATCTGCTTCATTAGTTCTTTTTACTCTGTTGATCAAATTAAAAGCAATGTCTGATTTCCACTGGTTCATTAATTTCTGTCATTTCAGTAAACATTGTGAGCTTTAATAACAGAAGGGTGTCAGTGTTTATCCATGTCTGCATAACTACTGTCATAAAAACCACATGGTTGCATTTTGAGCCATCATTTATTAATAGTAATGGCTGACATTCAGTTCTCCACTGGATGTGTTTTGTTAGAAAAACCATATTGCGATCTTAAAAACACAAGTGTAGTTAAAAATGCTACAAATGCAGCACGTGTGATTCTTATCTGACAACAGCGATGGGACAGTTTAGTAAATAAGCTAGAGGAAATACAAAACTAGTAGCATCTTTCTTTTAACAATATATTAACAATATAACACTGCAGAAGTAGCGCTGCCAGTGCTATGCACTCTATATGTACAGCTGCTCTTTGTGCAGATTGATTGTAGTAACTGGTTGAAAATACAATCTGTTAATGGGGTTGTATTGTGTGATCAAGATAAATCACAGACCAAACAGACACCTCTGAGCAAACTACCTAGAAATGTGTTGAAACCAAAACCAGAAGTCATGCCTTTATGTGGACGTCCTGTGTGTGTTGGGTTCACTGGATTGTCTCTGATAGCACTCAGTGGGAAATTTAGTAGTTAGATAGATGTAGTGCTGCTTACATCGCAAGGAGGACGGCTTTAAAGCACAAGGGCCCTTGAGGTAGAGCCAGATGACGGGTAGGGGTTCAGGTACTGCCGAGCCTGTTCTGTCATGATCAGTTGATCCTCTGTCTTCCCATAAACCACTGCTTCCCACTCACTGACCTGCAGAAAAAGTGGTCACCGCATGCTCAAGCAGATCATTCTGTCACAAAACCAAACTCCATTTATCTCTTTGCTTTATTCTGTATGATTAAACTCAAATTTAATTATTAACTTGGTAGTCTGTTTATTAAGCAGACTTTTTTATCTGATAAATGACACAATACCAGAATAAACAATGCTTCATTCAGGTTTCATTTGGGTGTAATGTACCTGTGACGTGACAGGTTTGGGTACACTGTGGGAAGAGTTTATCTTCTTCATGTGGTGGCTTGTAAAGGGCTCCTCTTCCTCAGAAATCAGTTGGTGGCTATCCTCATCTTGGTCAGAGGATGGAGTGACCACTGAAGAGCTTGTCAGTATACTCTCTTCTGACACCTGCAAATGATAATAAAAGAAAAAAATATATATATATATATGTTAGATTGTATTAAATTTCTTAGTATATAATAACTTAAGTTTAATATGGCAGCATAGACATGCTAAACATTCAGGTATGATCAACCAGGTACAAGGAAGTCGCTGTGCAGCTTCATGAGACACGTTGCTGTGGATCAAGTTATAAGATGTAAGAGTTCGATTTACCTGTGCATTGTTGAGCTGCTCATGGAAGACTTGAACATCAATGTTGTCTTTACCCCAAAGGTCTAACACAAGAGACTTGCGCACTTTTCTGGCTGGGCCGTCCATCTATAATAAGAAATGTATCAGAACATTTATTCACATTAAATCAACACATTTCTATAAAATCCTGAAATATTTGCCAGAACTGAATGTTCCTGCAAAAAGCATGGCAGAGCTTAGTAGGTTTGTAGTCACACGTACGTTATGTTTCCATGCTCTGTGTTCTGGAAGAAAGTCTGTTTTGTTGAAGATGTCAGTTCCTGTCTCCTGCTTCAGAACTTCTCGAATGTCCTCTTCTAGAAACGCCAAGGGCTGTGGCTGCAAAACACACCGAGATAGATATAAATAAGCACAAACAGTTGCTATCAAATCCTCACATAAAGGAAATTAAACTGAATGCTATACCTCCATCTTAAGTGGACCATGCATTTTCTCTTGGGCTGCCAGAGCATTTTTGAAGGGAGTGGGTGTTCTTGGGGTTGTGAATGCAACATTTTTATGGAATTTCGGGGTCCTGGACCTGGACAGTAGATTATATCATTGCACTACTTTTCTCCAAACAGCAAACGTTTCTAGCAAACCTTTTTTAAAATGTATTTACCCATCATTCTCTTTCTGGTGCTTAGGCGTGGTTTCTTTTTGAAGGGGTGTGTTGATGAGGCACCTTTGACCACACACAGGAGTTGAGGTGAGGGTGGGATCATCTAGATTCAGATGCTCTGCTACAGATATGTTGCAAAACTGGGAAGACAGACATTTAATATAAGCCACTGGTTCTAACATGACAGTAATCCTAGGTACAGATAGCGATAGGTTTTATTTACTTGGGACGGAGTGAATGGCTGTGACTTTTTGGGCGTTTTCTTGGGTGAATTGGAAATATTCTCCAAGAAGGAAGAGCAGGTCCTATCAGACAAAGGTTCCCCTCGCTCTTTTCTTCTCCTCCTCCCTGTGGACGCTTGTGAAGGTTTGGATGAGCTGATGGGTGTTAGGGTGGGGACACCTCCGATGCCATACGGATCACAGTTCCTCCCGTGGGCTGAAATAGCAGTAGGAGTGTTGACTGCGTAGCTCATTGGATTGTAGACTGTCCTCTCTTGAAGAAGAGTGGTGTAGCCTGCCTGGTTGTGCCTGGGAGGAGTTTCTGTCTCTGATATATCAAAACTGCTCCATGCAACAGGATCCTGCAGAGAAAAAGACATACATAGTAGATCTTTAATAAATTCATAGGTGCATGATCAGTTCATTCTGATTCCCTACTGTTACTCACTGAATCAATGAGCTCCATGGTCTCTGCAAACTCTGGGATAGTCTGCAGGTTGGAGAGCACAGTGCTAGCTTCTACTGCCATGAACTTGCTTGGAGAAACAGGAAGCTGTGCTGGAGGGCCTGCAGGGATCTCAGAACTTCTCCAGGGTCCACCATCTGTTTGCTCCTCCAGGCTGTTGTTACTTGTAGTTAATGTATCATCTGACACACTGACATTGTCTGACCAGGCTGGATATGGCTTCATAGTCTGGGAAAAAAAACAAAAGCACACTCAAATTAAAGGGAGTCTGAAGATCATTTGCATCATCTTTATTATCTGTAGCTAATTTGTAAATGGTCCAACGGGAGGTCACTGATAAAAATCAATAACTACGATGAATCAAGTGAGAAAAGCTTATCAGCAAGGACAGAATGATGACAGATAGAAAGTCAAAACCACTGAATGTGAGAGTATGTGGGGATGAAGACTGGGGAGGATGAAATAGCAGCTTCATGTTTGAAGCTGCATCATCTGTAGGAGGTGGGATGACTACCAAGCACAGCTTCAGGCCAAACTGAGTAAGTAGCGAGATGGGAAAAGTAGTTACTATAGCAACACTCCAGCAAATCAGGCTACAGGTATGTAACCATGTGCAGCAACCATGTTTTCATGTACATCCACTGCAAAAAGTCTATTATGAAAAATAATCCTTTCCATCTTTTCACCAGGGTTTTTGGGTTTGTTTGTTTATTTTTATACTAGATAAAGAAACAGAAAATAAAACTAATTGATCTACATGCATCACTTTGATTAGATTATAACCTTAAATTAAAATGAGACTTTTCACAGTGTATGTAAGCTCCAACTCACACAAGCTATGCTGGCTAATTACACTAACACACATTCGGAGTGTGTTCTTACACATGAACCTCTGTACTGCGCTTGTCGTTGGACTTCGCTCTCTGCTGACATAAGCAGCAGCTCAAGCTCCTTAATTCTTTGCTCTCTGTCAGGATCATCCAGGCAGGATGGCTGGAATAAACAAACGTCGGGGAGGAAAAAGAGGAAAGGAAAGAATTTGGAGAGTTAAGAAAATCAGCAAGAGGACAAAACCACAACAAATTTACACTGATTCATTATTTAATGTTAGTTGAAATTAACAGGACAGTCAAGTACTTGATTTGCTTGATTTGTTAGCGATCACATATATAAATGCAGAAAGTAATAATGAAAGGTGAAAGGTTTTCTGAACTAGCATGCATAGAAATACACCAACAAAGACTCACTGAAATGAAGCTTGAATTGTCAGGAACACTCTCCATCATGTGTACACTGTTAGAATCATACGGATAAGCAGCCATCTACAAGGAAGAGCATCACTAATGTAAAAAAAGAGAGACGCACAATGTGAATTTGCAATATAGTGTGAAGAAAAGTCTGAAAATGGACCTGGTTTGGTCCTGTTACAGGCAGAGGGCTGCCGTCGCAGGGCTGAGGCTTTGCTGGAGAAGAGGGGCACGTTTTGTTGTGACGTCTTTTCACACCAGTGGAGGAAGTGAAAGACTTGCAGCCGTCTTGCAGGTAACCCTCGTGCTCCACCTTTCTTCTCATGGTGGAATTCCAGTGATTCTTGATAGAGTTGTCTGTCCTGTTGGGACAAAATGGATCATTTGAAACACAATGCTGGTACTGTCTCTCAAACAGCAGAAATCTGAGCGGCATCGCGTTACCGTCCAGGAAGAAGCTTAGAGATCTCTGCCCAGCGGTTGCCGAGGCGTTGGTGCGCTTCATAGATGATTCGATCTTCTTCTTGAGTCCATGAAGACTTCTTCACCTCTGGGTTCAGGTGATTGTGCCAGCGTTCCCGGCACTGCTTTCCAATTCTCCCCTGGAGGTGTTTTGCGATCACGGACCAACGTTTGGGACCATACTTGTGTACAAGGTCGATCACCTGCACAAACACCGGTATGTGGGTATTCAAAGTTGGTGAGATTTTCATTTTTGTTTAACAAGTTATTGCAAGATACTAATCCATGCCCAGCAACAAAGATATGATGGATTCTCTGAAACTACTTGCATGAGAGTATGTCAGCAGCAGAGTTTTGTTTGCTAAAAAAGGGTTTGATGTCATCGATGGCAAGCCAAGCTACTATTGATAACTTTGTGTATCTGAAATGATGCCAAAACACTAGAAGAACAAAGACATCAGTCAGGACGTTCTTCAGGAGCAGCGATCCATTTAAGGAAAGCAACACTCATCTACAAGCTAAAAAAAAACTTCATAGTTTCCCCATTACTAAAACAGGGCAGGGCACTAAAATATTGGCTTGGAAAGTTTTGTTTTATTAGGACTGACGTAGTGGAGAAATTCATTCAAAGGCAAAAAAAGCTTAGGAAATAAAAACCCACTGGCAGGAGGAAAGATTGCACATGTGCACATCTATGTTAGTGTAAAAGGTGTGATGCATATTGTAGCATTTCTGTTTAAAATGTATTTTTCACACAGAATTTGCTACGTTCTGCACTCTCAACAGATTCTCATTTACTTCCCTATCATTTTAGATGCCTCGCTTTCTGTCCAGAACAGAACCTCCCAGCTCCTCTTACCTTCTGATCCTCCTCTTTTGTCCAGGGTCCTTTCACTAGCTCTGGATTGAGCACCTTCTGCCAGCGGTGCTGACACTGACCATCTGTCCTCCCCTGTGGCAGAGACACACAAAGTGCAACACCTCCTTACACCACACCACCAGCTGAATTGACTCCTGACAGCTTTGAATAAATGTAACCTTCCAGTTGTAGCACTCATGAGTGGACAGAGATCATCCAATGAGGCACGAAAAAGAAAAAGCGCATTGTTTTTATTTACTGAAATGTGAAAATACTCTTACTGGAAAAAAGTTGGCAATTAATTTCCAAGATTCAGTTCCATGCTGCTCAACAAGTTTCTTCAGCTTTTCATCCTTAAGAAAAATAGGTGGCATGGAAAAAGAAGAAAGAGAGGGGAAAATTACATTGTTTTGCTATCAAAATGATAAAATAAGCTTCGTTATGTGAATTACAAGCATTTAAACTGAATACAGTTTACTGACTCCAATAGCTCAACTTCCATTTCTATAGCAGATTATAGATTTTTTATAACTAGATATTCAGCCCAAAAAAACCTACCTCGTTTCGTGACCATTTTACTTTGCACAGAGTCTTTTTATCTTTGCTCTTTTCTTTATTATCTGGATCTGTGGAATGCAGCTCTTCATCCTCATCGGTGCTGGATTTACATAGGAAAAATGCAAAAAAGTCCATAAAATGAGGAAATATTAACAGTATTACTACTGACGCCTTCACACTTTATTTCTTTGATACAAAATCACATACCATGTGTAGTATAAATCTGGAAATAAACATATAATTATGTAGACGTGCTTGGATATAATTTCTGATAATTAAGAACATACCTTATAAAGTGCCACAAAGCTTATTCCTATCTCTCATTTCAACTAAAAGAAGTATAATCCCTGCTAACAGCATTAGTTGCTGGTAAACTGATCTTGCTAGCTTATAGGGATAAAATATGGAAGGAAACATCACAAATGCTGCATGTATCAAGACACTTTATTGGATGCTGTTGAGTGCTAATCTGCTGGCATTACACGAAAAACAAGCAAGACAAGATAATAAAGGAAAAACAAAAACAGCAGCTTGTTCAATAGGACTACAAGAGATCTAGAGATTATTGTCAGGGTAAATATATTGAGACCTAATAAATACCCACTTTCTACAGCAGAGCAGTATTACACAGACGCTTCAGATGGTATTGTTTGAGTAAACAAAAAAGAATAGATGGGTAAAACAGAAGTGACATATACATTTCTACACGTTAGAAATATAATATAGTAGCCAAAACGTTGCAAAATAAAATCCCTGAGTTACCACAAAATTGGTAAGATTTGCTGTATTTTTTTTGTTGGCATAAAAATATGCTGCATCCCAACATTGTTTTTATGTAATGGAGTAAATATCAACACAGGGAAGAACAACTGACTGCCTAAGCTGTTCTCAAATACTGTAACAAACTGTACACCTCAGTTGAAGTGTCGTTTATTAACTCACCTAGAGCAAAGAGAAATGAGACCTGTGCAGAACAGAGGGGTGTAAGGTGACTGAAGGAAGGGGGCGACCTGACATCAACAGACTCTTTCATTTGCAGAGGTGTTTGACTGTAAGAGGGTGCCTATGTGTGGGTGTGTTTGTGAGGTGCATGAGGGTGTGGTGAAGGGGACGGCAAAGCCCCAACGGTCCAGTAGTTCAAAAGATTTTTAAAAAAGCTACCTTCCATAACATCTTGCATATGAGTTTACCTTTGTAGCTATATGTAAGAGATGTTAAAAAGTACTGAACAGAATATTTCACTTACTGTTCAAAAATAAGGATTTGTGCTGGATATGAAATAAAAAGTATTTATTCAAATTGAAAAAAGCAACACAAAAAAAGCCAAAAATATAAAACATAAGTGTTGAAAGGCGCTCTTATAGATATATATGTGTATATATATATATATATATATATATATATATATATATATAGATAGATAGATAGATAGATAGATAGATAGATAGATAGATAGATAGAT
>JBAMIG010000019.1:10418836-10429853 GCA_037177335.1 Kiunga ballochi
TCTATCTATCTATCTATCTATCTATCTATCTATCTATCTATCTATCTATCTATCTATCTATCTATCTATCTATCTTTAATATCTTAATCTTTGTATCAAACCCTCAACCTTTCCCAGTGTAAATAAAATACGGTGGTTTTATGCTCATATTTTTGTAAAAACCCATACCGGAAGTACAGTTGTGTGTTTTGTCTCGCATAGCAGCAGTTGCAGCTTTGCAGCCCCGTGACACATTTCATTGGAACTTTCTGCGGCCAGGAAAGACCGATGTTTCCTGCTTCTCTAATTTGTCCGAAGGACATGAGCGACGACAAAATACTCTTTCATGTTTAATAATTTTTGATCGGTTCTCCCTCCAAGGTTTAAGGTGATATATATTGGCCGTGTTGACAGTTTAAATGTCATTGAGCAAAACATCCCTATTAGAACACCGAAAATAGATGAACGAAGCGTCAGAATACTGTAAGGTACGTGATGTTCACGGTTAACAATTACCTTGTTCTGCTTTTGCTAACATACCGCTGGCTAGCTGCACCGAAGTAACAGGTTGTTGTGTAACGCATAGTGTTATCTTTGAGTTACAAAGGAACGATAAGTTTAATCTTTTAGATAGTAGTAACTTTTACCATGCAAATGTACCGTTAAATACTATTTTATTCGACATAAAATACATTGAGTTAGCTTGTTTTATTGCTTAGCTATCTCAGTGAAGCATATACTGTTTTGATTAGCCCATCTACTGTGTTATTTACTATTTGTGTTGCACATGAGGGGGCTGGTTAGTGCATGTTAAACCTCTCATTTCATGTTTAAAATAATCGTATGTGTCTGTGTGTGGCCAGCTCCTCCCTTTGGCTAATTTTTTCCTCTCCTGTCCTCAGCTGGAGAAGCTTGGAGTTCTCCAGTAATGCACGTGACGCTTGTTTAGACTTAAAAGCTGCTGCAGATGAAACCCATTCTGCAGTCCTGTAGTTTTTCCATGTTTTTACAACCAGGATGGGAAGTCTTTTCTTGTTTTGCATTATTAAATTAAGCTCATTGCTTTTTCGTGATGTTAACTTGTTTGATGCCAAGAAGCTTTTGTATAATTGTAGTGCTGGAGTTAAAAAGAGATACTCCCACCCCGTCAATTAAACCTGGTTTAAGCTCTGCCTAAGATACATCCTAATATTAATCCAGATTTTACTCTATTACTGTAAAGTTTAAGTAAATCTGTGTTATAAACACAGATTATTTGTAATAATTCTGAGAAGTCGGATTGTTTCTATCTGTTTGAGGAGGTTAGAGTGAGATTTGATAAACAAAGTAAAGAATAAACATATTTTTTAAGGATGCCTGGATAGTATTTTCTGGGCAGCCTCCTCAGAGAATATGCCAAAGCGTATGATTACAGCGGGAAAGGTGTAAAAGTCTTGCAGATAAATCTGGTGTGGTTGCTGAAAGTTGCTTTGGGTCATGTTGCATTTGTTCATATTGAAAAGCTGGTCTCATCAGCACATAAACTGATTCAGACTTGTTTCTAAAAGGAAGTTGGTGTGCAGCAGCCCCCGCTTTGAGTCGTCTGGACAGCAAAGGTTAGAGTAAGGATTTAGTCTTAAGTCGACTGCATGCATCAGGGTTGACTGAGTTCATGCCCGTCCAGCTTCTCCAGCTGCACTTCCTCAACCAGAGATCTGCCTGTTGCATTTTAATTAGATGCTACCTTATGAGGATAGCACCAATATTCATTCGGCTGTAACCCAAATGCAACAGATGTTTAGACTATTTACTCATAAACACATCATTGAGATGAAAATTTTGTTAAACTGTATCAAACTTTTCTAAAGCTGAAAAGAAGTAGTTGATTTAAGTTGTGATGTATTTTATTTATCAGGAATAAGTGCTCTTATTCTAAGCAAGAATAAAGTAGTTTTTTGATCCCGTGTCATAGCCCAGCCCATTTGTGCCTGTCAGTACAAGTTCATTCATGTTGTGTTGTGATGGCAGCACATGCTGGGCCTAAACTGCGCTATGGGAATATGCTCAACGCTATCCGGTTCCTTTTCATGCTCATTCTATATTTCAGTTCGTTGTTGCAGATTTGACAATGTGTTTTTGCGGGTGTGGTAAGCTGTAGCATTCCACGGCAGCAGGAGTCGCAGTGTCAGCTCAAAATGGGAGGTTTCACAAGACGGCATTAGGTTATCTCCCCCTTCGACACAACTATTTCTGGAATGTTAAAAAGCGGGTCCTACCCAGCGATGTTCAGATCTATTTAACCATGAAAACAAGAGCAGATGTTTGACGGTTCAGGGAAGTGCCCAGTCGTTTTGTGGGATTGTGCCAGCCTCGGTTGCATAAACAACAGATAAAAACAACAATAAAATTGACTTCCAGTGTGGTTGAAGGGGCTAGTTTGACACTAGGTTAAGTAATTTAAGGGTTTTAGTAGATTTGATGAATGAAAGTGTTTGTTTATCATATGTTTAGTGTTTTATTGTGCTTTAGATCTCTTTATTGGACTGGAGTTTGACAGAAAAGGGTCTAAGAGTGCAGGAAAAAATGCTTCAGGCTCGTGTTTGAACCTGATGTTTAATTAAAGGAGAAAGAGCCAGTGTGTTTTTTTTTTTTTTTTCTTCTCAGTGATTGTGGCTGAAAGTGAAACAAAGTTTGATGTAGTCACAAAAGAGACAGAATAGCTGTGGATAAGGAGAGGATGAAGGTCTTTCTGACTCCACACATGCATTTTAAAGAGGGGGGCAGCCCCCGGCGTGATCAGAATGGCATATCCTTTCAGGATGCATTCGGGATAAATGTGCAGAGAAAGTCACCACAAAGCGGTTTTTCATGTGTTCTGAGCGAACAGGGGTAAGATTGTTCAGATAAAACTACTAAACAAACTGGGCTGACCTCACAAGCATCAAACAAAGGACAAGTCAGAGCAACAGACAAAGACCTTTGTTGTAAAACAGACATTATATAACTCGTGAAGGATATGCTTTTGTGTCAGATTTAGTGGGGTGCTGCAGTGCTATGTAATGCTTTGGAATCGGGTACCCAGTTGAACACAAACTATGATATCTAACAGAATTTATTGTGATTAAATTGCACGTCGCTTCCCCTTCTCCATATCACTGAGTTTGATCTTAATATAATACAGTTGTATGGGTTCATCACATCTCAGCAGTCAGTCTTATTTTTGGTTAACCTTAGTGTAACAGCTCTAAAAACACCCTGGTAGGTTGTTTTAAAAATGTCTTTCATCATCGCACCAAGTGAGGATGTCAGGAACTCTGCATGTGTGACTTAGTGAGGAGGGCATTGTGTATTTGTTGGGGTGTGTGGAAGATGAACACACTGGAAAGACTGGAAAAGTCTTGTATGAGTTCATTTACACAAACAGAGGAGCTGTGCATATCCTGAATTTTGCCGGTAGATTGAGAGCATCAGGAACAGCAAAAGTAAAAAACAAAGTGACTCATTTTTGCTTTTGTATTGGACGTGACATCCATGCTCAGAGGAACGAGTGAGTTAATTGGTTGTCCAGTAGGAGGGAGGCTGCCTGCTGTCATGGTGTAGCTCATTGACCCATCTGCTGCCGCCAACGCATTCGCTCCCGACAGCATTTCATCTATAAGTGCTTTTAAATGCTAAAGCACTTGAACTTCTAGCAGAAGGCTGACATCTTTTCAAAGTGCCGGGTTGTTTTTGCTTTTTCATGCTGTCCTTTTGAATGTCAGAAAAAAAAGAGAAGAGTTTGTTTTATTGTCAACAAAAAACACAAAAAATCTAAATAAATGTACCCTAGATCATAGAAAACAGACCTAATGTGGAATGTAAGACATTAGTTTTCATTATAAATATTAACACATCTTAAATTTAAAGGCAGCAACATTATAGGAAAAATGCTGAAATCAGCTGATAACCAGAATAAACTGCAGGGACAGGGTGGATCCAACCATTTTAAAATTGCAATGGACAATCAATAACAGATCGCTTTGATCTTCAGGCCCTCCAGCAGCACAGTTCTTTACTTCATCCACCTCTGTCATGCAAAGAAACCCATAAGCATGACTGGAAACCTTCTAGACAAAGCTGAATGTGGGAAAAATTATAAATCCTTCAGGAAATAATAGATTTCAGGCTTAGTTGGTTTGTTATGAGCAGTCAAATGAAAAAAAAAGACGTATTGCTCTGGTGATGTGTTAGTATCAATGGACATGCATAGACGATGCCAGGAAGTTTACTAGTTTTTACCGCAGCATTTCATTTCACCCAGATTACGGCTTTTCTCTGTAATGTTAAACCACACACAGATTGGATCGTAATAGCCAGGCTTCACTTAGAGCCCAGACTGGCCAGTCCTGAGCCTGAGCTTTTCCAGTTAAAAACATTTGGAGCCTCATGAAAGGCAAAGTACAAAGGAAGACCAGGATGGCTGAGCAGCTAGAATTTATTATCCAAATGAAATAGGAACACATTCCTCTTCCAAAAGAACTGAAATATTTAGTCATTTTTAACGTAAATGTATAAAAGTGTTATGTAGTTCACGAGAGTTGCAAACCATTGCATCGTCATTTTATTTAATTTGTGTCACATTTCTTTTGAAATTGGGCTTGTAAAAGACACAAACTCAACTGAGTCCCATTGTTCATGCAGTCCCACTTACAAATAATGTAACGCTTAAAAGGTAAAACATCTAGACAATCTAGAAGGCCACTTATATTTAGAAAAATGTATATATTATTTAATGGAATAATATTGTTAATGTTAATCTTTAAAGAGAAATTGTCAGTGAAATACTAAACTACTGCAGAAATAAATAAATAAACATCCTATAAACTGTTTAAGGCAGAACGAGTACAAGAGAAACTGTGAGTCCATGAAAGAAACTTTTTTTTTTGTTTCATATATAGCAAAGCTGGATGATGTCTTTTATATCACCTATTTATAAAACATGACTAAATGGTGTATTCTTAGCTGAACCTGAAGCCGTGCACCTGTATATGTTTTGCAAAAGCAAATTAACTCACAATGTTCATTCCACCCGGTACTAATAGAT
The DNA here is from genome assembly GCA_037177335.1 of Kiunga ballochi. NCBI lineage: Eukaryota > Metazoa > Chordata > Actinopteri > Atheriniformes > Pseudomugilidae > Kiunga > Kiunga ballochi. The sequence goes on from JBAMIG010000019.1 coordinate 10,423,878, forward strand.
ACCCTGTATAAAGAACTAGAGCTATTTCCTTTTGCATGTACAGAAAAAGAGGCTTTCTTTCTCTTTCATTGACCCCTGACACTAAGAGCTATTCATGTAGCTCTTAGACTGGTTCAAGGGGAAGGTTCTTATAAGCATGCGAATGACTCAATGGTATATGTTTGACTCAGATTGCGGCAGTGACTTGAAGCATAATGGGCTAAAATGTGGTGAGATCTGAAGAGCATCAGTTTCACTTCCTGAATAAATGAGCGGCCTGTTCTCTCTTCTCTTGTGCTGCAGTGACCTAGCATGGCATTCGACCAGTTGTATACTTGAAGCCTTATCCTGGAGGACTCATCACTCTCTGACTTTGCATCTATAAAAGTCAACAGAGCCTAGTATGGAGGAGCCAACCAGTTTCCCGAATGTCAGCATACCCTGCCACAATGAGCAGAGGGACAAGAAGAAGCGTTACACTGTGAGTCAATTGATGCTTCAATGTTTCCAGTAAAGTAACCAGTATAAATGTAGAAGTTTGTTACTGCTTTGATTCTCTGTGTTTTTATTAAATCTTTTGTTTTCTTCAGGTTTACAAAGTAATTGTCTCTGTTGGACAGCAGGAATGGTTTGTCTTCAGGCGATATGCAGAGTTTGATAAGCTCTACACCACAGTGAGTTGTGGGATAATAGCATTTCCATAAAATATTAAACACATTATCCAATCACATGACATATTCTGTGCATCATTCATTGGCATCATTCTCATATTTACTGCGTTGTGTACAACGTCTCCGGATGGCATTTAGCATAAACGCTAACCTATAAACATTTATCACCACTTCTATCATTTTGTCTTTTTCTTTATTTGCCTCAAATCCCAGTTAAGAAAACAGTTTCCAACTATGAACTTGAAAATTCCAGCAAAGAGGATATTTGGGGACAACTTTGATCCAGGTAAGTGTTTGCAGCAAGCCGACACATCACAGTGGAAGCCATGATATTAATAATGTTGACTCATGCTGGTTGCTTAGTGTTCACTTCGATATGCATCCATTCCTTAGAGTTTATCAAGCAAAGGAGAGCAGGGTTGCACGAGTTCATTAAGCGGATTGTCTCACATCCTCAACTTTGTAACCAGTAAGTGTTGCCATTTGTGATTTTTTTTTTTTTTATCAGAAATTTACCAAATAAAATAAATCAATTCACATTTGTTTCTCTTTTAAACACTTCAGTCCAGATGTGAGGAGCTTTCTGTTGATGGAGAAGGTGCAACAGTTTTCAGATGCATCTGAAGATGAAGATGACAAAGTAAGTAGCAGAACTGTGTATTTGTCTTCCTGTTTCTCTTTATTTACGTTTGTGTGAATGCTTTTAAGCATTTCAGCGTGATCATATCGGCTTTCTTCAGCAGTACAGTTTAACCATTTCAGCATGCAAGCATTCACACCGTTCTGCAAAAACAGGAAATGTTTTAGTTTTTCAGTTTTCTCTGATTACTAGCATGTCATTTTGGAGATATATTTTGTTTAATCTAATACATTTCCAACTCTTCAATAAATCGATTTGACTTTATATCTTTTAAACTGAATGCATTATTAATTATTTTCAATTCGATTTCAATTCAATTTTATTTATAGCCCAACATCACAACAAAGTTATCTCAAAGGGCTTCACACACACAGTTAATCACACAACAGACACAACACACAATAAACACAAGTTATAACTACACTAAACTAAGCAGACCCAGGACATCCCTGTCCTTAGACCCTCCTTCTCGGTGAGGAAAATCTCCTGAAAAACCCAGTTGTGGGGAAAAAAACAAAGAAACCTCATGGAGCCCACATTAGATTCTGATTCCATATATATTTTTCAGATAATTATTTAGCTAATTTAGCCAAATTTGCACCTTAAGGCAAAAGTTGTGTCTCGGTTGCTGATACTGGATAATGTGTGTGTGTTGTTTAACAGAACAGCTCTACCTCCAGAGACATAAACCTGGGACCCTCTGGAAACCCTCAGTATGTTCACTGCTTTTAGTAGATCCTATTAAACCTGTTTAACTGATCAGAAATGGTAAAAAAAAAAATGTCATTTTGTTTTAGGGCCAAACCAACTGACTTTGACTTCCTAAAAGTTATTGGAAAAGGGAGTTTTGGGAAGGTAGGTTAACAATGCAACACTGGAAATTACACACACTTTTACTTTAATCCAGTGACATAATGAAACCAGTAGAAACCCTACCTAAGCATAGGCTTTACTAAAATAATCACAGTACATAAAAGTCATTAAAAAAAAACAATTAAATTCTCTGAATGATTGTTTGGTTTAAATGATATGAATGTTTTGTGCTTAGAAATGTTCAGCTGCACCTGCTGTTGAGGAAGCAACCAGTTTTAGTTCTGTATGCGTTGGCCTTTCCATGTAGGAAGTGAGATTCAGACCAGGAATTACCATGGTAACCGTGTTGATGCAATGTTTCACATGTCTTGTTTTCCTTGTGATAAAGGTTTTCCTTGCCAAACGAAAACACGATGGCAAATATTATGCGGTCAAGGTCTTGCAGAAAAAGGTCATTCTCAACAGAAAAGAGGTAACTGAGCGAGTAACTTTGAGCAGAATAAATCTTTCGGCATGTCAGTGTGTTTGTTCATGCTCCATGTAATTTATTCCTCCCATCAGCAAAAACACATCATGGCAGAGCGCAATGTGTTGCTGAAAAATGTGAAACACCCCTTTCTGGTTGGACTTCACTATTCCTTCCAGACCACAGACAAGTTATACTTTGTCTTGGATTTCATCAATGGAGGAGAAGTGAGTACTATCAGTGTTGTTCCAACATGTGATCACAGAAATTATCCGCATGACTCGGCTACAAAACGAAATGCCCCAAGATATTAATAATGAACAATTTAAATAAAATGACCTTGACACAGCAGCTTGAGAGGAAATTTTATTAGAGATTACAGAATTATTCAGAGTAAATAATAGCCACCGAGTGTGACTTCCTCTGTGGATTTCAGCCTTTTTAAAGCTGCCGTGTGTGATTGTGTGTGAATGACTAACTACGATCTGTCCCAGTAAATCTGTCATGGTCTCAGGTACAAAATGACTTCAGAGAAAAAAAATTAATTCTGATCAGATGCAGTTTTGTCCAGATTTTTTTAAATCTTCTTAAAAGAAATAAAATCAAAGTAGCTATATATTACAGGGATGCTCAATATTAGCTTTTTAACTGATGCCAACTATATACCAGTTTGGTCCAAATCTTAATATCTGATTTGAAAAAATTTAGAGTTTGAAAAATTCACTTCTAAGCTTTTCATGCTGCAAACAATGAAGCAGTTTGATGATGTCACAACCACAGGATTTATTCCCAACTATGCCAAACATAAATATAGAAAATTATACATTTTGTGTATGTATGTGTGTATATATATATATATATATATATATATATATAGTGTAAAACTATAAATACAACCCTTATATTTAGCCCTTTTAACTTAAAGGAGATGTCGCTGAAGAGATTTTAATATATAACATGTACATGTGTAAAAGTTAACATTAAAAATGCAAAAACTATAGGAATACTACATTTTAATGCTGATATCAGACGATTATATCAAACATCTCTAATAGATTAACTACAAGAAAATAAATGTTTTCATTTCAGCTTTTCTTTCATCTTCAAAAAGAGCGAACTTTTCCAGAGCCCAGAGCGAAATTCTACATCGCTGAAATGGCAAGTGCACTGGGATATCTGCATTCCCTCAACATTGTTTACAGGTATGCTGGATGGTAATTCATGCATGTTAGGTGTTGGTTTATACCATCTCTGACAAACCTTTTATTCTAAAAAAAAAAAAAAAAAACTTTTAAAAAGATCATAAAATTACATGTTTATGCTCATTAATTTATAAATTGATCTTAAAAGTATTTAAAAATAAAACATGGATTTTTTAAAATTTCTATTCAGAGACTTGAAGCCAGAAAATATTCTTCTAGACCATGAGGTAAGTTTATCTTTTTCCCTTTTCAATTTCAGCATGAATATTCTGGGATGGCAATGCACCCGGTTTTCTCTAGGAGATTGTGTTAACAATCTAACATTCATATTTCTGTACTTGCATTAGAAAATGTAATCACTGGCTGATGATCTATTTAAACACATCATAACATACAGTAGTGCTTGTTTCATTGCTCTTCAGTCATATTAGAGCCACCAGTGTTCTGTCTGTCCCCAGATGGACAGAATGGTGTGATTGGATTAGGTCTTATTGACAAAGTGAGGCAACGTGAATGAGACTGACTGAGCTACATTGCAACCAACATTCCCGGCAACAATAGAAGCTTCAGTGCCAGCAGGAAATAAGCTGCTTGTGCAGCACACGCTTTCTAAAAACGTCTGTGTCCTCTCTTTTAAGGGACATATCATCCTGACGGACTTTGGGCTGTGTAAGGAGGGCATTTCTCTGACAGATACCACCACTACGTTTTGTGGAACCCCTGAGGTATTATTTTTATATGTATACAGGATGCTATTTTCTTCCCCCAAGATTGACCTAATATGTCTTGTATGTAGTGTAGTTACTACAAGAGTAGCAGTGTTATTTATTTTATAGGCAGGAATACATTTTAACTTGTTTTGCTGATTTATTTTAGGACTCAAAGTAAATGTCATAATATCACAACTGTGTTCTGTGGGCAGTATTTAGCTCCAGAGGTCCTGAAAAAGCAGCCATATGATAACACGGTGGACTGGTGGTGTCTGGGATCAGTTCTGTACGAGATGCTCTTCGGCTTGGTGAGTTTTACTTTAGGTCCACTTTTGCCTAAATGACTTGCATTGTATTTATTAAACGCTGAATTGTCTTCTAATGCTGTCAAATTCACTTTTTTAAATTCTTTTTTAATGTCTTAGCCACCGTTCTACAGTAGAGACACACACGAGATGTATAACAACATTCTCCACAAACCGCTGGCAATGCGCCCTGGTGCATCCGGCACAGCCTGGTCTCTCCTCCAGGGCCTCCTGGAGAAAGATGGCACTCACAGACTCGGCTCCAGGGATGATTTTGTAAGGCCTTATTTAATGCGCTTTCACTTTTTTTTTTTATTAATTTCCTTTCTTGGAGCTCCCTCTGGTGGCTTACCTGGTTATACCATACCATTTCTACTATTGCAGGAGTGTCCAGCTCTGGTCCTGGAGTGTCACAATCCTGCAGGTTTTCTGTGTATTTTTACTCCAGCACACCTGACTCTGATAAATGAGTAATTATGTAGAACTGCTGGATCTATTTAATGTAAACCAGGTGTGTTGGAGCAGGGGTACATTACAAACCTCCAAGGATCTATTCAAAATGTATTTATCTCATAATTTCATGATATTTTGTTTTAATTGTTTTGACATTTTTTGCATACAGAAGGAGATCAGAGCCCACAACTTCTTCTCTTCCATAAACTGGGAAGATCTTGAACAGAAGAAGATTCCTCCCCCTTTTAAACCCGTTGTGGTAAATAACCCGTTTTGTCATTAGAACATGTTTCTCCACTGCATCTTATATTAGGATGTCAAAATAATTTACTCATAATGTTTAATAGTTGCTGTTCTATAAAGAATATTTTGACCTGTCATTTTATTTCTTACAGAGCTCTTTCTGCGATATCTCAAACTTCGATCCCGAGTTCACAGAGGAGAGGGTTCCCAACTCCATCTGTTGGTCGCAAGAGCACTCTATTGTCAACGCCAGTGTAATGGAGGCCGATGACGCCTTTGTGGGCTTTTCTTATGCCCCACCCTCTGATGACTCTTTCCTATAAAACACTCACAATGAGGTTTCCAGTTGCCTTAACCAGTGTAACCTTTTTTTTTTTCTTTACTGAAGGGAAAAGTTTATATGATGGATTAAGTTGTTGTACAGTACAGACCAAAAGTTTGGACACACCTTCTCATTCAAAGAGTTTTCTTTATTTTCATGACTATGAACATTG
>JBAMIG010000019.1:10431109-10443656 GCA_037177335.1 Kiunga ballochi
ACAATGTTCATAGTCATGAAAATAAAGAAAACTCTTTGAATGAGAAGGTGTGTCCAAACTTTTGGTCTGTACTGTATGAAGCCAAAGTGAGCAATGGAAAAGAAACTGCACTTCAAACAAATTTAGATTGGAAGAACTTTATATTTTACCTATTGTATTTATTTACATATATATATATATATATATATATATATATATATATAACAGATGCTATTTTTTAGAATTAAGGACAGCTGCTCTTAATTATAGTGATATCTGGTTCTTTATAAAGCCTTAAATTTAACATGAAAAGAATTGATAAACAGATGTCTGAAAACTTAAACAGTTCACTGGACTTCAAAATGATACTATTTTACAGTTAAATGAGAATTTCTTTGTCCATAATTAACACGACTGTTCACTGTAATCAACCTGAATGTAAGTATTACTTTAGAGCCCAGAGAATAAAGTATTTTGTTTCATAGGTCACAAAAAGACACTGCCTTCTACTTTTTCAGTTATCTTGTCTTTATGAATTATGATTTATAATAATAATTATTATTATCATTAAAAATAATCATTTCTTATCACTTCTGTTTATGTATAAAGTAAAAAGAAATTCTTTATCCTATGGTTGCTGAAAACACCGGCTTCGACTTCTGCAAAAAATAAAAAGGGGGAAATGCTTGAAATTGTGGATTACTACTGTTTATACATACAGCTATGGAAAATGACCTCCACAGATGTTTATTCTTAAATGTGCATTTCAAGTATGTAATTTCTACACAAGCACATCTCGCTCTGCTTTACCAGGACAACAAAGCTACTGTCTGGCATAGAGTGAAAACTTTGAACTGAAACTCATCACTGAAGAACCGTGTGGGCTCACTCCAAGTGGCTGCCAAATGTTCAAATCCAAAGATCTGTCTTTGTGAAGGATGAAATAATAAAACCACATGCAAGATTATCCTGGAAAAACATTTACTTCCTTATTTTAAGACTGGTCCCCAACTCTTAAAGCAGGACAATCCTCTATGCCCCACAGACAGATGAATTATGGTCTGTACGCAGCATCAGAGTGGGCTCAATCTCCAAATATGAATCTTGAATCAGAATTAAAGGGAAGATAGATTGTTACAAAACATCTCCAAAGCTGAGCAGTTGGGTTTTTTTGTTCATAAAGTGTGGTAAAAAGTTACCAAACAACAATTTGAACAGTGGTGTCTTTACCGCGTACCGTGGTTGTCATGACAACAACATATGCGGAGTTTTTCGCGGTTGCGGCCCTTTTCTGCTAATTTAAGCTATTCATATTTTCTAATGAAACATGGCTGACATTTTATCGCTGAAAGAATCGGTGTTGGTGTATTTAGATAGAAGTGGTGGCCTTGCGAAACTTGTGGAGGACTGCAAACCACTGAATGGTACTTTCTAACCTCACCAGACCTCAAAAACATCTGCATTTTACTAGTGTTAGCATTCAAAACTGGCTAACTATTTTCCCACACTTTCAGGTCTCCAGTCCATCTACAGGTTCTGTGTAAGTGTTAATCCTTCAGATGTAATGGAAGTGGACCCTTTGCTGGGTCACTGTGTTCTCCATGACCCCCTCAGGGCTACATATCTGTTTCAGTCAGTAAGTGATAACCAAACTAACCCCACCTAGCTAAAATGCTATCAAGCTAAATTTTCCTAAACGTATCGTTTCTTCGTTTTCCCATTAAGGTTTGCTTCCTGGCTATAAAGACGCTATCACTAACTGACAAAATACATACGGAAAGCCAGGTCAGTATTCCTAAATAGGTGAAAGTGAAATAATTAAATAAGCGTACTACTGTTATGATGAACCAGAATAAACTCTCACTCAAACATCGTGTCTGTCATTTCTCTTTTGAGGTGAATGTTTCTCTGAACTTTACACACCTGCCTCCATTCCCTGAGTATTCAATGGATCTTTGTTGTCCACGAGTGTGTGGCTCAATGAGGCCAGTCTCCATGGAGGGTTTAGTCATTGCCATGACAAGGGTCACAAAGTACACTCAAGGAGCAATGTTCCTCTGTACTGATGATGAGTGCCCCTGCTCTACAGGTTTAATGTGCAGATATATTTTATAGTAAAAACACATTTTATATAATCTATATACTTAGACTACTTTTTTAAAACCAATCTTCATGCAAGTAGAATAAAGTTGTATTCACATTTCTTTTAATACATTTGCTGGCTCTAGGTTTCCAGCACATCCGAGTCCATGCACCTGGAGCCACAGAGTCTGCTACTGTGAGAAACAACTTCACCTGCATGATCTGCAGCTCTCAGCTAAAAGAGGATGTGAAGTTCAGAGTTCTGGGTGGTCAGTGCCTCAATGTGCAGAAATATTTGTGCATAGTTTAGAATAAATAGGAATATGTGCTCTTTTTGTAAACAGACAAACAGTTGGTTGAGCTGATCCATGTTAACGCACTAGATGTCCTCAGAGGCCAACAACCAAACCCAATGAGGTACCAGTCTGTCACTGTGTTCCTAAGAGGTAAGTATACAAACCTAATCTTTGACCATCAATATTATGGATGATAATAATGGTTTATTATAATACTTAAAGTGTTTCAAAATATTTATTGCAACTTCACTTGTTCACATCAGTGATCTAATGTTAATAACAAATGCAGATAATAACTAATATAAACAATTCGATATGGGATTTCACTTCTGATCTGCTCTCAAATAGGACTGTTTCTTGGCATCTTATTTAAAAAGCAGCTGCATAACACATGAAAGTAATACATTATAAAACATTTAAATCCACAGCACATAATCAGTTGATCAGTTGACATTCTTGCTGCATTAAAATAGTTTTCCCTCGGCAATGAATACTATTACAATATCAGGAAACCTGATATTATATTGGTGTTTAAAATGCATTGATTTCTGACACTATAGTTCTGACACCTGAGCCTGCTCTGAGAAGCAATTGAACTTTTCTTCTTGGGTAAAAATGTGTTAAAGCACACACACTACTGTAAATAAATATCCTCCAACTATAAAAATGTGTTATTTGTTTGTAAAACCACATTCACATCCACTGTACTCCAAGTCTGAATGGTGTTTAGAATAGCTTATATTTACAGTCAGCTCAACTGAAGACAGTCATTAATTTTCTGCGGTTTTCCAAATGAGACTCACTTTGCAACACAAATGTAGTTCAAGAAAGTTCAAATAAATAGATTTTTGTGCAGGCAGCTGAGTGTAGCGCCTCCTGGTAGGATATTAAGTGTTTCTGTCCCCTCTAATAACATTATCCTACGAGTACTCCTGAGAGTTCTGCAAATCTTTGGACTTGAATTAACATATTCTGTTGACCCAGTCCCGTGGAGGAACTCAATACAGCAGTTCCCGTTACTAAACATATATGTTAATAAGTGCAAGGAACACTCATTAGCTGGCTGCGCAACTTGCACACAGTAGAATCTTTGTTCTTAATGCTTCACACTGTTTCTCTTGGCAGAGGTTGTTAGTGGCATACATGTTTCTTCAATAATCACCAGACAGCAGGGAACAACCGATCTGAGTGTTGTTTTATTTCGTTACTCCCACAGATGAGCTGTGTGACTCGATGAGAATCGGTCGACTCTACAGAGTGTTGGGCATTCCTGCGCATGTGCATCAGTGGCCTGGTATTACCTGGAGTGTAGAGGCAAACAATGTCCAACCATGGGAGCCAACGTGTAAGACAAAATGATCTTACATTAAATCTTGATGTAGTATTTAGTATATTTCTCAACCCTATCTACAGGCTGCCATAAAACTAGCCCCAGATTCCTTGAGCTGCTGAATGGCATGGCTTCTTCTCCTTGGAGCATCTCCGCAATTGTAGCTCACTGCTTTGCTTCAGATGTAGTTCCTCCAGGCTTGTACAACTCACTGAAGCTGGGTTTGCTGCTCAGTTTAGTGCAGACTAAAACCGATGCGAATGATGCATTTCACAACTTGGATCTTCTTGTTGTCACAACAGACACTCTCATAATTGACAGGTAAAGTAATGATAGGTGATCTGAATTACAAAGGTTGATGCATCTTAATCAGATCTGCTAGATATTAAGCTTAATTTGAACTATTTTGCTTGTCTGATTGTGCTAGACTGATGGCGTACAGCTTGAATTTGGCATATCGTGGGGTCAGACATCAGGTTTCAGGGGAGATGTTCGCTTCTTTATCCCGGGACAAACACGGAGCAGGTACTGCTAACATCCATGCCGGTTCTGCCATGCTTGCCACTGGAGGGATTTGCATGTTAGGAGATCTCAGCTCTTTTAGAAAGGATAAGTTGGATTACATTCAATCAGGTATGGTACCAAACTAGTTAGCATAAAGAATGAGTTTCTCTAAGCTGTTAGATCAGGATTGTGTAGCAGATTTTGTGTGGATTTATTTTTCTTCCTCTTAGTTCTGGAAAGCCGCACAATATCTGTGTTCATCCCTGGGAAGAAGTATGGGGAGGATGCTGACCAGCAGCTTTCTCTTCCAGTGCAGTGCAGCTTCTGGGCCCTCACAGACTCCTCTCAGCGTTCTACAAGGGTGGACTCTGCTGTACTGGGAATGGCAGTGAGTCCAGTTACAGCGCAGGGTTTATTTAGCACATACCAGAAATTCCAAAAGTGAATTGGGATTTTAATTTAAAATATGTTAACCATGATCTTGTTTTCACCCCGTATGGAAAAATACCTTTGTGCTACTCAGATTAAGTTTGTATAGATTAAACATTTTATTTAGTTTAGCTAATGTTTCTGATAGAATGTTTAAATGCACTATTTCCATACATTGAAACAGGGAAGATGTAGACATTCAGTCTGATTTCATCTCTTATTTGCAAAATGAATATTTTGACCATTTTAAAAGTGCTCTGTGCCTTTAACAGGAAATGGGTCCTGTACCAGCTCAGCTTGCAGAAGCCTTTGGCCTTATGATCGAGTGTAAAGACAGAACGGGGCAACAGGCCCTGCTTGCACAGTCAGTCTACACCCTCCAGCAAGCAGTACAGCCTGGAAAACACCAGTACCCTTCTTCCAAGGAATTTTGTATTCAAGATTATCAAGAGGTTTATTAAAAAAAAATTTAATAAATGACAAGTCATTAGCTGTTTTTAATGATTCCAAATGAGCTCTCATACCAGTTTTCATTATTCTGTCACACAGCTGGTGGCCCATGCCAGAGGTTTGGAAGTGGAGCTTAGCCCTGCAGCAAAAAAATTAATCCATGGTTACTACATGGCAAGCCGCCGAGCTCGAACACAAAGTCAGGGTTTCAACATGTCGCTGGCATCCATCAGACTACTGTAAGCAACGTTCCTTTGAACTATAATCAGTCACTGGCATAGTAGTTTCTGGTCTTTACTTCATGCACTGTGCTCCTGGACAGAGAGTCTTCCACTAGAGGGCAGCTAACTCAAAACCTGTTATTAACTAAATTATGACAACTGTTTACAAATCTGTCACAGTGATGACACTTTTATGCATTATTAAAACTGTGAAAACAAATCAGTTTAAAGTAGCAGGATGAAATGTGAGATTAGGCTCCAAGTCAGAAATATTTACACAGCCTGTGTGAGCTTTGATTCATCCATTTCAACCTTAATTTGTTCTTGTAGCAACTTGTACAGTGGTTTAAAAAGTGTCACCAAGCATGCAGGCAGCCGTTTATACAGAGCGCTTTTGTTTTTATGGCATTTTGTTACAGGATCTCCTTGGCGGAGGCCCACTGCAGGTTGTGTCTTAGAAGTCAAGTACTGGAGGAAGACGCTGTGATTGCTGTGCTCCTTTGTGAAAATTCAGTCACTCTCAAACATGGCAAGTCTTCTGTTTTGTTTCTGAGTCAGTTTTTTTTTTCTAATCATAAGCAGAATACTAAACATATTTATTGGGCTTTTTCTTCTTCTCAAGTATGTGTTACCATCATACTTTAGTTTTGCATCGTTAAAAGAGAAGCTCTTCTCTTTTAGGGGCATCCGCTCTCATCATTCCTCCTGACGCAGTTTTTCCTTGTGACGTGGGAGATGTTGATGGTTTGCAGAGGAGAGACAACACCCTTGATGATCTCCATCAGAATATTTTGCGGTTCATCTATACCTACGCACCCGGAGCAGATGCATACATTACAGAGGAGTAAAACCGTCATAAAAAAGGTCAAACGAAGAAACACAGGGTGTCATTTCACACCTGGGATGCCATGAAATAAGTGCTTTGACAACCCTAGGGGGAATATGTAGATTTGTTTTGTCAGCCAACTACACATGGATAAATTCAGATAATTTCATGCACATATACATAAATTTAATGTGTTGTGCATCTTTTTATATGCTTCCAAGTAATGCATTAGATCAAGAACCCATCACTTTCTAAGATAGGTAATCTAGAAAGGACTCACTACCATACACACAAAAACACTCAAAATATTGTGGAAGAAATCTTTATTTCAGAATAATGCAGTACTTATAATTAATTTGCAATGAAACGTGAAAACAAATTAAACTTGTGCGTAACATCAGCAGCTGCAGTGTAAAACATGAGCTGTACTTTAGTACTTACCTTTTAAACAAGCTCTTATTCAGCTGGCTCCATAACCATACCAATGTGAAATCTACAATATTAAAAAGATATAATGTAAATACTTATCTGCAAATATGTAAACTAAGACACGTATATAAAAGTAAAGTTCAGTTTGTCACATTTTCAGCAACCCATTTTGGTCTGATGGGTAAACGGCAAAAAAGTGAACTCATCATTACAATTTCAGGAAAAACGTTTGTGACCAGAGTATTTCTACTGAATCCAAACTACTGAGTACATTAAGCTATAATATTTACTTACCAGGGAGTAATCTCAGTTAAAGAGGGGAAAAGGCTCCTTCAGCTTCCTGCAAAAAAAAAGTTATTTAAAATACTGTGATAGTATTTGTAAAATTAAAAAGTAGCATTAAAAGATAAAACGTACTTTGTTAGAGTAAATAAAAATCACTGTAGCAAAGCAGGTTTATTAAAAATGTAAAATTGCAGCTGGTAATTCAGTAGTCACATTTCACCACTCTGTTGTCTGACGGGTAAACGGCAAAAAGGTGAACTCATCACTATTCCAGCTGCATACACTGCTACTGAGCTAAACTAAGCACGTCCTAAAAAAAACAAGCCAGCTTTCTGCCAAAACAAACATTTAAAAACTAATGTCAAGAATAAGCCAACTACATGCCAAGTTTCTTTTATTAAACAAATTAACATTTAGTTTTAAAAACAGAAAAATGTCAAATTATTTTTAAGCTAAACACTTTATTTTACTACTTGGACTTAGTGAGTGGAAAAAGTGAAAATGTTTTCTACCAATAAAACAAAAAGCACTGAAATCACTCACCTTCCCAGGACAACAGATAAAGGATCATATTTCCAGTGTACCTTTAACACATCAGCGTGAGCTACAGCAGATTAAAAAAAGAACAGTTAGGTTTCTATAAAAGACCAAAAGGTAGTAATATAAATCAGACTGCATACTGGATCTAGTGCTTAATGGTATGCTGGCATTTCAGTTAGTCACAGCTTCACCATCTTATTGTCTGATGGGTAAACGGCAAAAAGTGAACTCATCACTATTCCAGCAACAAATTTAGATAAAATGCGTTTTAAAATACCGCTTAACTTACATTTTTTAAAAACAATGAAGATCATCGGTCATCTGCGATCTGCAGAGGTGGCTTAGCATCTGAAATAAAGGAGAATGAATGAGAACACACCCTGTATCGAATCTCCACTAAAACAGAAATACACCCTTATTTTCTCTAAAGATCAATGTCTGCGTGTCACTCTGGGTTTTCTATGACTTACAGCTAATTGCCCTCAGGAGCAATATACTATTGATTTCAACCTTGGATGAATAAAATGTACTGAATGAATAGCCAATACAGGGAGGGCAGATGACTGATCACTTGAAGGTCAAAGGGCATAGCTTAACACAGCTTGGAAGTATGGCTAACATTGTAGGTCTGAGGACAGGTTCAACAGCAGGTCACAACCTCTGCCATGACCTCACGTCCTCTGTAGGGATCATGGTGGCTTTCTCAAAGCATATTATGAGAGAGGGGGGGGGATCTCTGACCAGCAGCTTTTCTCTTGATTCTTAGTCAAAACCAAATATGTACAATTTTACAAGAACCTGGATGACATGGAGGGAGTTTTTCCCTCATTTCAACTGTCTAAACGAATGATTTATTACTGTACTTCAGGGAAGAAACCCGCTTATATCACGACGTGAACGCCGTGTAATGGGGGAGGAAATTGTTTCCCTTCATTTAGAAACGCCGATTGTGGATTGTGTTTTACAAAAGAATATATCTTTTTTAAAAATTTGGATTGTGATAAATTGGTTTTCAGTTTTAAACGAGTAGAGATCATTGTTGGTTAATAAGCCCATCTTCAATCCACGTTGACAGACAAGATTAGAACAATAATGTTACCATATTACATTGCAATGTCATATACCGGTTTTCAGTCAGGTAAATATCCTAAACCAAACCAACCACTTTCATTTATATTATTTTAACGTTGTTGGGCTTTAGCATTGAGGAAACAATTAGCTTCACTCATGTTACCCACGTGGCGGAGAGATGCTAACTAGCTCGGCTAATAAGGCATTCGAAAACCAAACTTAATGGAGGAAACACGGGACGCATTTATTGGACTTTAAGCTATTAAAACTAATATAAGAATTACAAAACTGCTTACCTATGCAGCGACTCACAAAGAAGCCAATGTAGGAGGTAAGATGTGCCCAGTCTGCTCACCGTGACCGTCTAAAAGCAAGGAGGAAGCATTTCCGGTCTGTCATCTCTTATGCGCACCAGAGCTGCGCGCTGCAACACATGAGCTTCAATACTCATCCCCACCCTCGTAATATTAAGGCTACATTAGACTAAGTTCCTTCATTTCTCTGTGATGTTATACAAAAGCACAATTTTTTTACATTTCAATTTAGGAAATATTACAGTTTTGTTCATTTCAGCGCACTGCTGAACGTCCATTTGTTTGAAAGTAAGCTAAAAGTTTCCCTTATAACTGTCATTTGCTCACATTGTTTAAAAGACTGCATGAATTCATCAGCCGACACCCTAAAATCCCACTGTTCCGTCCAACAAACTAAATTAAATGAATAACTATTGCTGCAGAAAAAAATGTTGTGTTCATATCAGCATTTAGCAGAGAAAAGTTAATGAAGTTAGTACCTATAGGAACACTTTTTATATTAGTTTGTTGTTTTAATATTGTTTATTTAAAAAATAAACCACGTACAATATACTAATTTTTTATTTGGTTTTATCTGTTTTCTAATTTAGCCATCATTTTATTTTTTATTCTTAACGATTTCAATACAAACCTATATATAGCCTATAATAAAAACAACAATAAGTGGTTTAAGTGTTTATGCATTTTAATTAATTAATTTTATTTCCTATTTGAGTACCTGGAAAAGATCATTTTATCCATTTTCGTTAAAGCCGTTGGAGACGTTTTTTTTCATTGTCAAGTAATTTATTCACAAACACATTTACAACCATGCATGTAAAAAGAAGGAACATGAGATGAAGAGCCACCATTGTTGACTCTCTGACAGACCACTTCACATGACAGATGTTAAGTTATTCACACATGCATTTAGTGCAAATGTCTCAAGTCAAAGTGCACGCTCAAGCATGACGGGCTCGTTACCCCACGGAATTTCTGCAAATATACCTGGGACATGTGTGGAACTGCACAACGCAAACAGGATCAGACAAAATAACAACAGTGGAACATAATGCATGCTTGCAAAATTCAGACAATAGAATTCAGATAATATATTAATTTACAATGTCCTTTTTTTTGTATGGTCTTAGTATAGCCTATAGTCAGGATAGCAAATTGTTACGCAAACATAAGGCATATATGCTCCTGAATTAAAGCTGGGTCGTGCACATATGACATCGCATCACAGCCTGCCATAAGTGTGTTACTGTGAGGTGGACGATGATGGGCCTTGGTTCTCTGACTCGGAGAGGTTGTTCAGGAACTGTCCACTTGCTCCGACGTACAATCTGGATCGCATTGGCCATTTCTGCAAAAAATAAATATTAATATTTTTATTTAACTTGTTAAAAAGCCCAAATAAACTAATAAGGCTTGGAAAATGTAATACAAACTATGGAAAAATTAATCCTTTGGTAGCAAAAAAATGCGTAATTTCTAAGTCTAAATATTTATGGTAGGCCTACATAATTCATATAAAATAACCCATGTGTGATTATTATTATTATTATTATTATTATTATTATTATTATTATTATTATTATTAATATTATTAATATTATTATTATTATTACCGACCTTGACTGGGTGCAGGTAACCTTCACCTTTCAATGAGTGTAACGCTTCTGTTTGTTTTGTGCTCTCTCCCTCCTCGGTGCCTTCCTCTTGCAGTGTTCGAGTCAAATGGGCAATATAGGTGGTAGCCAGTATCAACACGTCGAGTTTGGACAGCTTGGTATCGGGCGGCACAGAAGGTAAAGTCCTCTGCAGTTCCAGGAAAGCGTTTCTCAGGGTTTGTACGCGGCTCCTCTCCCGCGCTGCGTTAGCTGCTGCCGGGCGACCTCTGCCGCCGAGTCCGCTGGGTTGGAGAACCCTGGCCCGGTGTAGCTCGCGGCGACGACCTTCTGGACTGGGACTGGAGCTCGGACTAGAAGCCGGGCTGTCATCCACTACCGCCCCGGAGCAATGACCGCTGTCCATTCGGAGCGTCTGGCTTCCAACCATAGGGATGCGCTTACAAACCTAAAGATTAATGTCATATTAATAAGCAAATGTTTTAAACTGTTTAGAATATACTGTAGATTTTAAACTCAAGTTTGAACTTGGATTTTTTATTGTATGAATCTGCTATTTTAGTTTGTGCATTTTCTACTAACAGTTAATTTTAAAGTTATGTTTTGCTGGCATTTCTGTCTGCAGTTCTTTAGTAAATGCAAAAAAGAAACCAAATTAAGCAAAAACAGGATACAAATTTTGATCTTATCCACTAATAAAATATAAAAAGCATCCAAACAAAACAGTTATTCCACAGCAACACTGACATTTGAACTGATTTACTTAGTGGCACTTCAGAAAAAGTCCCAGCCATGTGTTTTGCCAGCATTTTGTTGCTCTGACAAAGACTTTACCTCTAGTATTTCTCCAAGGCGCTCTCTTGAAAAACGACATGAAGCCAAGCCAAAGAGGGCTTGTTTGGATGGAGAACTTTCTCCTGACTTAAGTGGTCCCAGTTCACGCACCAGTCTGCAGAAACGGTGCGCTACAGCAGCCCCTGCGCGCGGATCCAACTCCTCACCTGTGTGCGTAAAAGTCCCGAGAGCTCCTAATTTTTGCAAACAAGTAGCAGACAACTATTTCCCTTCAACACAATTAACCATTTGTCCCATATCAGTCGCTTTCAGCTCTTCCCCTGTAGCTCGAGCTTCTTAAGCCTCCTGTCTGAGAGCAGCAGACTTCTGTTCAACGCCAGAGGCAGGACTCTCCTGCGCGTGAACTCTGATGGCCATATCGCTCTCTAATTGGCTGCGAACCTGACACTGCATCCTATTTCCAGCACGAGCCTATCAAAAAGTTACAACGGGAAGAAATTGAGTCAAAAATGACCCCCCGAAAAAGCAGCTAATCGTGGTCAGAAATAAAGGCAGGTAAACGGCTATTTGCAGCAGACCGTGAAGACAAACTGACAAGTGTAAAATGATCTGCAAAACATTTGACGAATTGCCAGGGTGTGTTGAATTGCAAGCTCAATGGAACAGCTAATAAATAAACCCCAGCGCTGCAATCAACAGGCGGGCATTTAGGAAATTCTTGTGAGACTCACAAATTAATCACTCTGATTTCCAGGGCTCCAAACGGAGATGTCGGTGAATTAATGAAAGGAATTATTCATAATATGTTGCTACATCCCCGGACTGTTCTCAATAAACGCTGTTTTTGTAAGGATGGAGTAACAGTATAGCCCCAGGCCACTAATTACAAGGCCAAGTTAAAGAAGGTTAAGTAAGCTTGTTTCTTTAATTATCCCGCATCTTTCTGGGTTTACGCACCCACGTGGCTCCTGAAAAGTCCCCACAAACGCATTTCTGCATTTCACTGCAGAAGAGCGCCTGATCATTTATCACAGTTGTTTGAATAGAAGCGTGTGTTGTTAGTTTTGGGTAATATAAAGACTTGTAATAATAGGGCAGAGCGATCATTTAGATTGTGCCACCCGGTATCTAGCAGCACACTCGTTTTACTCAACGCGTTTAGAAGAAAAATGACACGCAGCATAGAAAATGTAGCACTCTGCAAAAGAAATGTTTGAATTGTACAGATGATTTGTTTCTACAGAAATAAAAAACCTAATCGGAGATAAATTAGCTGTGAAAATGAGGGAAAGGAACGCAGTTTTATTCATTACTTTCTGTAAATTATTCAGTTTAGAGCTTGTTAAAATGAGATCCATAGAGAATAGCTGTCAATACATACAT
>JBAMIG010000019.1:10444069-10457546 GCA_037177335.1 Kiunga ballochi
TATTTGTGTGTGTGTGTTTTGTGTATTATCTTATTTTATCTAAAATTTTATTTCCAAAATATTTGCTGGACTATAACAATGTGTGAGATGACCGTAGGAGCTGTGATCACTGATTATCAGATTTGATTGTCTAGCATAACACATCTATGTGGAAGCTATATAAGTCAGTACATATTACTATTTCGGTTTGTAATGACTTTATGAGGAGAAAGTTTTAGGTTCTCAGTCTGTTAAACGGAGATAAGGACCTGAGCGACTGTTACCATAATATCTGCATATTATTCTGGACATCTAGGTGTGGTCAGGATGTGGACGCTGCTTATAAACAAACTGTACAACACAAATAATTCCAACCAAACTTACAGAGAATGAAGCAAAAAATGGGAAGTGTGAGGAGAAAATTAAAGGTATTTATTTAACCCATGCAGCCATGTTGGGTTTGTCTTTTCTCATTTACTGAAAGATGACATGGATTAAAGAGGAAGCAGCATCTGAGAGCTGTGGCTGTACATAAATAGTACATAAGATATTAGTAACCAGAACAGAAACACTGTATTATGATAAAATGGATTCTTTAGAATATCAAAATAATTTGCTTGTTTGTTAACATGAAACCTTTTGGTTATCAGCTGCTCAGACAGCATTTTTGTTCTTCTTCTTTCTGGCTGCTTTGGATGCTTTCCAGTTAATAAGGAACTGCCTGGTTATCTCATGAATATCTCTTCCATCAAGAATCTCTGCAGATAAAAATAAATAAAGAAATTAAATTAAAAGATGTGTGAAAATGTCTCATTTAAAATCTCTAAGTGTGATTTAAATATAAACCTATAAGGCAAAGCGTCATTATAAAACAGAATAATCCTTTACCAAGGTTTCTGCACACGATTATCATGTGCTCTCTATACTTTGGCTTTTGACAAACAGGATTTCCACTCAGATCCATTTGAAGAAGCTGTGGCCAGAGGCTGAACACATCCTCCAACTCCTGCGAATCCACAGAGAAGGAGAAACTCCATCTTTAATCTGTGTTTTAAATGCTACCATTAAGGTTATTCTCTGCATCTAAACAGAAAATAAACAACATTAGTATGAGCCAACATGATACACATTTACAACATGATCACAAGTCAGACACAAACATTAGAAAATACCTTCAAAAACACGGTTTAAGTGAAGGTTAATGTGAAGTACAAGGGCCGAAAAAAGGCGCATAAACAACACATCAGTCTGTTTTAATAAACAGTGTCGCCGGTGTCATGTAACTACAAGTTTTCTCCTGGGGCGTTTGGAGGCTGGCTCCTCCAGCGAGTTGCCTGGAGTTGTATGTTTATCTAAAGGCACATTAATCCAAGCCTGGAAATATGAATACTCTCTGGACACGCTCTGATTGTTCATTGCCTTCCTGTCTTGGCCAAAGCGCTTCCACTTTTCCAGCTCGGGCTGCAATCAGTTCAGCGGGGACCCCTGAGCACCACGCGCTCCCAGGCTTTGATAAATGATCGTGTCAGGGCCGTCACTCAGAAGGTCCTCGCTGAAGAGGAGCCCAGCGCCAAATTGCCCCCCACGCGGGGGCGTGGAGAGCAGCAGGGGCTGGATGCTCGATGAGGTTGGCTGGCTTTCTCACTCGGACTAATGATGGGCCAGTTATGAACCTGTATTTGGCCAGAGCTTCGATTCCTCTGTCCTCTCTGCCCTGCATACAGCTAACAGCCTCCGAAGATGCTCCCCATTTGTCACCCTGCCTGACTGCCTGTCATAATCTATTTTAAAAATCCATAATATTTCCCCGGGATTCTGCCCAAATGGTGCAGAAGAAGGAATTGATCCTTCAGAGAGCTGTCTTTGCAGAATCAATTTTGCCAGACAGGTTGTATAAATTATAGGGAGATTTTTGCTGAAAAGTGACAAATGTACAACAATTACCTGCATCTTTACGGGAAATCATTTGTGTCAAGGAGGCAGCAACAGCAAAGGAGTCAATGATGAAGTGTATTAAATGTGATGTAAATAAAGCCATCAGTCTTTTCAATTCATGTCAGGTAAAACAAGAAAATCATAAGGAGGTTTAAAAGGATAAATCTAATCTCTGAAACAGATTAATCTTCCTTTGAGGCTTAAACTGCTGGTTTAGGATATAAAACAGATGATTTTGAGGCAGAGAAGAACAACCAGCCTTCTAAGGAAAAGAGAGAAACTTGTGCTTGTTTAAAGCTGTCAGTGAAAAAGTCTCAGGGGTACGGCTTGCTGATTTGTTGAATAATTTTGACCCCGTGCGCGTCATGAAGACTGGGAACCTCTGGCAGGATTTGCAGGATTTGGTTCTTTACAACCAGACTCTCCATATAATTTCACACACCACTGCAGAAAGTCACACAACAATGTTAATGTAAAGCCAGCCGGCTCATAGATGGCACGTTGCTTTTCATATGCCGTGTCTGCGTATTTACTGTGATGTTGTGGCGTTTACGTTGACCCCACAGTGGACAATTCGTTTCTTTAATAGAGTATTTAAAGACATATTGTTCAGACATAAGTGAAGAGATGTTTACCTTAATATTGTGCAATTTATTATTGGCAGCAGAAAAATGTTGGAGTTCCTTCAGTCCTGACAGGTCGCTGATATCAGTCATGTTGTTGTTATTAATATTCAGAACACAAAGAGATTCCTGTGCAAAGAATTCATATGAATAAAAATCTCATGTTACACTCAATCATGGCAGAATTTACTATGATAAAAGACGTGTTTTTATAGTAAAAACCCAGCAAACGTACACCTTGTGGTTATTTAAACATGGTTTTGTCTTCATAATTATACTTGGCAGACTTTTCCTTTATTATAGCAACTTAAAGAAAACATATTATGATTTTTCAAGGTAATCCAGTGAAAATGCATCCAAATCATTCTGGTGAGAGATGGCACGGTGCTATTAATTAAAATGCATTTGGAGCTTTCGGCATTATGAGGAAACATACGTAAAAACTGGAACTTTAAATTTGCATAGCAATTTATACAAACGGAGCTGAAGGTTTTGATGTGTTTACCCATAGCCTGGTCAGTAAACAAAGTAGACCACAGACTCAGCTAAAATGCAGGGTTTAAATCCTGCTTTCAGCTGAGTACATCACACACATCTTTGTTTAAAAAGAAAGAAAATCAGGTTTTCTTTTTTTTTGACTCTGGTGCCTTAAATTTACATCATTAATAAATGAAAGCAGGACCAAATTGATTGAGTGTCTAGAAGGTTTTTTTTCTTTTTCTTTTGCTGTTTCGACAAAAAAGCGTGAAAATATAGGTCATACCGCGAGCGAGAGGAGAGTCCTGGAGTCAAAGCACAGCTTCTCCCCCGGTGGGATCTTTTGATTTTCCAGATGAAGCTCCTTGAGCTCATGAAGCTGCTCCAAACCCTCCACCATTGTAATCCTGTTTCCACCCAAGTACCTACAGAGTAGAAACACCATAAACAAATTCACACTTACCTCAAACATGGAAATGTTAGCACATCCGGGAAATGCTTAATGTGGGTAACTTACAGTTTGGAGAGTTTGTGCAAGTTGTACAGATTATTTATATGAGTAATGTCGTTCCACTGCAAGTACAGCTGGGTGATGTTGGAGGCAAAGCCAAGATTGCTAATTTCTGAGATTCGATTATCAAACAAGTAAAGAACAGAGAGTTTTCTGCACATGGAGATATCCCCCTATAAATTAAGATTCAAATCGGTTAAGAGCATTGGGAAATAGACCCAATAAAAACATCACTGACGCTGCTGCTTACTTACAATACTTTTAATATCACTGCTGGAAAAGTGGAGGTGGGTAAGGGTCTTCAGGTACTGTGTTAAGGTGATGCCTCGTTTCTTTTTGAAGTGCTTTCTGGATTTAGAAATCAGATCCACATTCAACTCTACCATGTTAGCACTTCACAGATATGACTTGAGTTGTCTGAAAGAAATTAAACAGAAACATATTTGTGTCAGATCATGTAATTACACTGAACAGTGATTGGTTAATGCATAATTAGGCTACTTCTGTTGGCAATCAATTACTTTCAAAATTTTTGTATTAAAAATGAAAAATGAGATAATACATAAAACACAAACACAGTGAATGTTGGATAGAACAATAACATCTAGCACAAAACTAATAATTTACAACCATGATAATAATAATAAAAATGTCCACAAAGTGAAAAATCCTGGTAAAAAAAAAATGGGATTAGTTGCATACAAAATTAAATCAAAACGTCAAAATTGTAAGAAAATAATTTGACAGTAAAACCCTTGGAGATCTATCATGTTTGATGTATTTGCTTCTTTGAATAGGATGTTAATACTGTGTATGACTGTGGGCACTATTTCAACCAGTTTTCTTCACGTGGCTGTCAGGCTGAGGCTAGATTACAGGAGAGAAAAGACACTGATCGATTATCTGTAGCAGAATTATGGACAGAAGCGAGTTAACTTAACTCATACACCCCTGGGCCTGTGTTTGTCAAGAACGTGAGTAAAGTAGTTCATCACTGTCAGCTGAAGAGCTACACTCATCACTGACCGGTTGCATTGCGTTTAATATGGGATTTACAACCGGCTGGTGGTATAGAGAACCAAAGGAAGAAGACAAGGAGGTGCTAAGGGTTATGAAAATTCATTAACTGAGTTGAACAATTAATAGGCTACGTTTTAACGACTACTTCTTGTGTACATGCGCAGTTCACATCTAGCCTACCTTTGTGGCGTCGTAATGCTGACATTTGACGTAAAGTTCCTCCTTGAAGAAATTTGGTCATGCAATTTGATATAAAAAATATCTCCCCCTAACCTTTGTTGTCAACAGCCAGTTTTAAGAAGGTCGCACCATAAGCAGGTTTAACCAAGATGTAAACCAAAATGTGCGCTAGGTCGATTTGTTTAAGTTTATACAGAGGTCTCCATGGAAACCACTGAAGCAGCGCTTCCGTCGTCGTCGCCTAATGGAGAGAAAATTGTATGCAGGTGTTACAACAAAATCTGTGACCCATCAGAATCCGTTTTTAATAGGAGCGCTTGTGTCTGTAATTATACACATCAAAAGGAGGCGTATCTTAAAGTACTACAATAAAAAATGTAACAATTAAAAATGCATCTGAAACCTGAATTAATCGCTTGTGTCAAACCTGACACGCGAGCGAAAATCACAAAAGTCATCGTTTCTTGTCATTACCAGCATGTGTTTATTTCATCTTCATCATGATAGACTCAGATAACAATTTCCACAGCCAGGAGTTAATAACGGTTTTCTTATCTTATTTTAGTGTCTTCAACCACTCCACCGTCTTGTTAAACCCATATGATGCAGCGAAATGACTAGCGCCCCCTGTAGTCACCAATTTTGAAGGGTCACAAATTTTGTTATAACACCTGGGCCAAAAACAGAAGATGCGTGGATGTATCAGGACAAAATTAGTCATAAAACATTTAATCTAATTAAGCTGATGTTGTGTTTACGTTTATATGGTTGTAGTCTGCAAAGTGCAACGGTGTCCATTAAGCTGTCTTGACAAGATAAACTGGATTTTGATTATGGACTTCCAGAGGGGTTGAAAAAATAATGAAATCTGCAATTAATTGTTTTAAGAATTATAATAGTACAAATATCATAAACTTGCAAAGTTATACATTAACATTGCCAGGTTGCACTGATTTCTAGTCTTATCTGCAAACCAACTAACTGGTTTGTTCCAACATTTTAGATAAAAGTGGCACCTGCATGTGTCATCCGGCTGATCACCGGTTTAAAATGAGAGAAAAATCCTCCCACCCTGCTACCTGCCGGGTCACCTGAGTGGTAAATGGTAAGAACCTATTAGCACTAATGGTTAGCTGAATTTGGCAACTAAGAAAACAAGTCATTAATCCAACAAAACAAAAACAAAAAAGCACTTGATTAAAAAATTAAATGACATTTTACTGTTAATTTATCTAAATCTTTTACTTAAAATCAAAATTAAATGTAGAGAAGCTAAAATATAAATATATGGTTCGACAAGAGTGAAAACATTGTTGTATTGTTTGTTCAAAAAGAGAAACAGTAACTCTTTTAAATGTAAAAGATTAAGTCCGCACTAAATCATTCATATTAATATTTACCTATGTCTTCCTTTGTAACTTTAAACTTTATGTTGTTAAATTTCTGACTTTCCATATTATAGTAATTATCTTTCAGACAACATACCAAGTTAAGACCCACCTCTTCCAGTGACCCCTGCATTGTTAGTCTACATTATGTCATGACCTGGTTTCCTGAGAGGGAAACCACTTATGCAGGACCACATGGTGGTGAGGAAACAGCGTACCTCCATATTTTGGAAGTGGGTCCCACATCTTCACATAGTGCAGAAAGCCATTGCAACATACCATAGAGTGATAGCTTGCAAAATAATGAGATCTATATATAGCAGATATTTGACTCCTTGCAATTTAACTTGATTAAAATTTGCATATATTTCTTGCCTTTCTTTTTTTTCGCCATGCAAACAGCTGTGATAAAACCATCTGGTGATAATCACATTTACATAAGTTCAGTGTGTTTCACTGATACTTACTTCACCATAAAAGGGTAAACATTGGGATGAACTACTTTAAAAGTGCATACCGGTATTTTGAATACCTGCTCAGTTTTGTGACAGTCATCCATATAGTTCATTTCAATATCTGGCAAAGACACAAGCTATTCACTAGACTAATAATAAAAAAAAACTATTCAGCAATTTTACACTAATCTAGTTTAGATTAATTCTAATAAGTTTCCTCAACCTACAAAAAGGAAAACACCCATAAAACCTTATACCTTGAAGTGTTTGAATTGAGCAAAAAGAAAAGAAAATCATTAAAAGAAATGTTGCCAAAGCTCATGGATATGAGAAAAAACACACACTTCCACAACTCCACTGGGATTCTCTGTTCTCCAATACATGACATTAAAAATATACATTGAACCATTACAATACCCTAAAAATAAGACAAACCCAGACCCAAGCTGCTGTCAGTGAAAAAATAAAGGGCAGACATGGTGAGGGGCTGCTTCGATGGAGAGCAGACACGTGGTGTGAATAGACTCCTGTATACGAGACTTCTGTCTCTGTGCTGCATCACCGTCACACCACAACCTACCGAGCTGCAGAGCGTGCTGCCAGAATCTGCATAGCCGAGCGCCAAACTGTGTGGGGCGTGACATCGCAGACATCCCACACATGGCAGTAGAATCCTGCTGAGCCTGAGCAGAAGCTTTGAGTTTGTTGTTCCATTATGTAATGCAATGACAGGCTGCATTTGGATGGCTGGCTGGTGCTAAGTTGCTGCTAAATGTGACCTTAGTGTGTTGTTTTAATGCACTGCAGAGGATTATGCATGAAAAGATGTTTAAATTAGCATGCAAATGAAAGTCCAAAGTCTGCACTGTGTTAAGAATATGTACTACGTGTAACTTAACAGAGTTCTACTGCCCTCATCCTAATTATTTACTGTTCAAACTATAATTTGTTCCATAGAAAAAAATAAATTCACATATTTAGCTTGAAGCATAAAAAATACTCAGTTTTTCATGTTTTATTTATTCATTTTTGTATGCTAATACTTTATTTTAGGTCATTTCTTTGATAAGAATAAAAGACAGAAAAATCACTCCAATGTGTTACTACTCTTTGTTGTTAGACATACACCTATGACCCAAAAAGAGCTGGACAAGCACAAGAAAACCAAAATCCAGATGAAATCCAAACTGCCTGGAGTTTTAATTGGCAGACGTATTGATTTGATTGAAGAGTTTATCCTTAATGACTTGAGACATCAGGCCATGAATTGCTTCTATGGTTGTCTTGCAGCTAAAGAGTGAAAGGTAGAGATTAGCTTTTAAAGCTAACAGTTAAAAAAACAGTTAAAACCTCAAAGACAGACTGCAGATAATTATGTCAAAAATAACTGATCAATTATTTTGCATTATTTAGCAAAACAGTAAGCAAAAACATGCAAAAAAAATTAACTATCAACTTTATTTTCAATCATCTAAAAAAAGCAAGGCAGTAAAATAAGAGCCCTGACTAAAGCACTTGGCATTGTGTGAAAATGATAATTAAAAAGCTTCCCATTATAAACATAATTAATTTTAAATGTGCAGTGAAAAAACAAAACAAAAAAACATTCACCTGTCTCGCGTCGCTTTGGCCAGTTTGTCCTCAGACTTCCTGTCGTGCGTGTCCAAACCGAGCATGAAGCTGCCTCTGCCCAGCTGAGCCTCTGACTGCTCCAGCTTCTCTGACAGGTCAAACACCTGGCCTGTGGTGTAGTCGGAGTTCTGACCATCCAACACACAGAAACAAATTCATGCACAATTTGCCAACAAAAGCCAGATAACAGATTTTCTCACAAAGAAAGTTTTTTTTCCTCTTTTTTTTTTTTCTCCTTTCAGGATTGCAACAAATCTGTCCAACAAGCTACAGAAACACTCGGCGAGTTATGGTGAATGAAAAGAAGTCAGTGAAAAGTTTGCTTAAGGTGAGGCCGTGTTTATAGTAGAAAAGGTAATTAAAGCACAATGACATGTGGGGCCCCCCGACTATGGTGACAGTGTAGCAACCAACAAAGCCTGTCACCCACCGACTGGCTCGTTCCTGACATCTAGTCAATTCATCTTCATCCAGAATGACAAAAAGCTAACTGTTTGGATAAGCCTGATGTCTTATTAGACTGTTTAGTCAAGCTCGGGACAGAGCAACTGTGACCACAATGCAAATTCACATGAGGAGCTTTCAATCTTTAGCGTGAACGACAGGAGAAAGGAGCATCTGACTGGAGTCGAGCTGTACGTGAAGAAGTTCACATACAGCTTATTACTAAAATCAATAAACAAGGAGGTTTAGCTAATAAGCAGCAATAAATCACAACATCACAAGCTGGTAACCACATGTCTAAATGAGCTATAGTGTAATAATTAACCATAAATCAAAATGTCAAACAATTAGGGAACATTCTGATTTCTGAAGTTGCTTACATACCGTAAGGAGGCTTGAGGAACTTAAAGTATTAACCCAGTATTTATTCCACAGGAGTTCCAGGAGTTTTCTATCAAGGGAAGACTTGAAGTAAGTGACCTCCAAGGCGTAATACCTAAGTAGGACAAATTAAGGGGAAGACAGAAACCACAATCATATATGTATATTAAAGTCCTGCACTTGCTTTTAAAGAACACATTAAAACATATTCTGACAGATACAATGTGCTGATTGGTTAGTAAAAGATGGCATTACTCACTGTTTACAGTGCACACCAAAGTCTTCTATCTTGTTGAGAGGGATTGTCTGATATTCGGACGGTCCCTCATCTGGAGGTTTGTAGCCCTTAAAATCCAGAGGTGAAAAACTAAGTGATTAAAAATAACCCTCAAAGTTTTTTTTAAAGAAAAATATACAAAAACATTTTCATATGAATACTAAAAAAAACTAATGGGAAATGACAGGATCTCGCTCAGGGGTGCTCTGATCCGATCCTCTAGATCCATCATTCTGCAACCTTTAGATGCAACTCCTCACTCACACACCTGAATCAAATGGCTGAATTCTCTTTTCTGCATGTCATTTAGTGCTGCAGAGGCCTGGTAACAAGCTATTCATTTCATGCAGCTGTGTTGGATAAGAGTTACATCTAAAATTAGGTGCAGGATGGTTGATTTCGAGGACCGAACTCGGGCTCCCCTGATCTAGCTTATAATACAAGACAAATAGCTGCTGTTTTTGCCCGTCTTTGCTCTACCTTTGGGTACGTCCTAAAGGCACCGAGGTTGACTTTCCCTGCAGAAATGGTCCGAGTGGGGTCGATCTGCAGGGAGCAAGATACAGTTGAACAGGAAAACAAAGTCAGAGGTCGTACAATTCTCCGGGGACTACTCTAATCTGGCCATCGGGAGCTTTTTACCATGGCTGTCAGTGTGCTTAAAATACACACTTAGTTAGAGGACGCCCCTGGCATCTGAGCACTATTGAACTAAATGAAGTGTAAATGGCATACAAGGCTCCAACTGCAAAATATTAATCAGCATGACATTGAAAAATACAACTCATTCATCAATATTCTTCTCTGTTGCACCCACAATAATGTAGAGAAGAGAAGAAAGCAAGAAGGAAAGTTTTACAGTTTTTATCTAATTAAAAGAGAAAAGAACATTTTTATCTCACCACAACAGCCACAAATGGCTCCTGAAACTGTTGGTTGAGCATCTGAGTACTGACATCTATGCCTGAGAGCCAGCATCCATAGCCTGGGTGGCTGTGGTACCAGCCAATGGCATTCTCCAGCCGACCAACCTAACAGATTAGAGATTACACAAATATGTTTCAAACACTGCAGCTTTAAAGAACGCTGCGAGAGAAAAAACACAAGGTTATTGTAAATAATGTTTTTGCTACCAGTAAATGAGTTGAAATGATCTTGTCTATCTGTGATGGAATATTCTAGGTGGTTATCTGTAGTCTGGGTGGGGTATGATTTTTGTATGATTTTTTTTTACCTACACTGGAATAACTGATCATACAACTTAATAAGACGAGCGACTCAGCATGCAATGGTAGAATGCTCCATCATAGTGTCATATGTTGCATTTAAAAATATGCACAGAGGTTTAAAAAGGATGAAAATAACAAAATTGAAAACTTGACTAATTCGTCCTGCACCCAATACACCTTCCACAGCAAATTATATAAAGTGTTTAATATTTTCCGAAAACATTGTGTTTGGCATATTGCTTAGAGTAGAGTTCTTTAAAATAACTAACAACAGTGGGAAGAAGTAAATTAAACCACTTTTATAGGTGTGTGGTGTAAAAAAAACAAAAACAAAACTGATTTTATTCAAAATAAATAAATTCTCCAAATGGTCTTTTTAGTCCCTGCCCTGGCAGCAGCAGACTCCACTTTCCCCACTCCTAACTGGTTAGTAATCTTGTGCAAACTTCATGTTTTTGGCATTAACATACACATATCTCAGGACAGAAAACCTGATTGAGTTGATAACATGTCATTGGATGTTTAGGAATATCTCCGATATTGGTTTTTAGCTAATCTAACTAAATAATAATGCCAAATGCTTTGTCGTGTTGGGGCTTTGGTAAATCCGGTTTAGATCTTATTCAACATCAGATAACCTGTATTGCTTGGCATTACAGCAGAAAGGTCACAGTAGAGCAGGAAAGGGCTGTAATGAATGCTTAAAAACAGTAATAGTTAGTGAGATGTCTCTGCAAAGCCTTAAAACAGGGATCTGTATCTCAGCTGCTGCTCTGCAGGGTTTTGCTGTTTACTTCTTCTACATACCCGATTCAAATTAAGCAGATCGCAAAACGTTTGTTCTCAGATTCTGCAAAAACCTGTTAAGAGCGATTCATTTAGGCCATAAAAATGCAAGCTGGGGGACAGACAAAAACCTGTCACTCATTAGTGTAAAGTTTACATGACTAGAAGTCAGTGTCCCACCTGTTTGGCATTTTCAATGTAGGCAGCCATGTATTCGTATGCTGCAGCCTGGGCGTTAACCCTGGTTTCTGTCCCCTCCACGGGCAAAGCAAAGCTGTCCATAATGATCATGGTTTCACCGTCCACCTTTCCCAGCATCAGACCCATCACCTCCAGGTTTCCTCCAGACCTGGCATGCATCACCATCTTCAACAAAGCCAAAGCTGAAATTTTGCAGTACTTGAAGTAGTGGTGACTGGGATGGAGAGGTCAGAGAATAACATACATTAGATGTGCAAATATTCAGGCATTTGTAAGCAAACACTACTGTTTATGTTTTATTGTTGTTGACAGGCTAGTTTTTCAAGCCCTGCTTCAAACTAACATAAACTGGTAAAACATGCAATACGTAAAATATTAGCTCAACAAAACGTGGAAACTTGAACACTCAACATGTCATCATATGTTTGAACCTACTCTTTTGTCCATGGCTTCGCGGCGAGGATTTCTTGTTGTTGCTTTTTGTCATATTTGTAAATTTCATCGATGCTCTGAACTTCCTGCATGCTGTTGGATAGTTCCCACGTTTTTTGAGCCGTATTGCTACCAGCCATGGTTACTTACTTAAGCTAAATCCCCACAAAATAGGTAAAACCTCGCTATTAGCTGAAATAGGCAAGAAAAATAGATATTTCTGTAAAGTGGATCAGGCCCCAACGTCTAATTACTCAGGAAGCCATGACAGTGAACGATACCAAAAAGGAAAAACCAAATGTGCAATCCTGCGGTACATTTTTCTTATGTTACAGTAATATACGTATATTTACTTTTATTTGGCACAAAATATTCATAGTATTATATATATAATTATTAATAATGAAATAATAATACTCATAGCTATTTTCTTGAAGCTTTAGAATTCTTGTTAAAGTTTCAACAACCCCCGTTAAATGGTTTAGACCGAAAAAGACGTCAACTGACTGTTTGGGACAGACTGACATCTAGTGGCGGGTTTTGGGAAACGCAGGCACGTCTGTGAAACCTTTCACTCTTGTTATGGTGCGATTATGAATGCTGAGAAAATCCATCTGATTTGGAGATAACAAACAATTATCTCTGAACCGCAATTAAAGCAGCTCAAACACACGCAGGAACGCCCGTACGTGGCTTTGTTGAAACTTGGATGTTAATGTTAACTTTCTTTAAACTTATATTTCCGCAGACTTATGTTGACAGATTTAATATTTTGTAAATCAAACTATTGGCCAAGTTTTAAGATTGCAATTAGCCTACTGGGATATTTTTTGGAATTTTTGTTTACACCTTTGTGTTTGTCAGTTAGGCTCATGGGACAAGGTTTGTGTCTTGGTTGTCCATAGCAACGCATGATGCTTTGCTCCTTCCGGGTTAGTAAAACCCGGTTGTCAGATGTTAAAATATTGATAATTTATGTTTAAAAAATGTCATGTTTGTGCCCTGTAGGCACGGTTACAGCAAGTCTTGGAACCGGATGCTTAGATTAGTCTAATTACAGATTATGAATGATCCTTCATACAAAGACAAGACGTTTTTATTGAGGTGCCTGATGCGGAAACTTCGCAGAATATGACATCAGTAAATTGTGATAAATCAGTTACACAGGCAAACACAGGTATGTAAAACCTTAATGCTGTGAAATATCCTTCTATCAGCCTTTATGGGTGTTTGTTTACACAAATGTTATATACACATAACATGTTTTTTTTTTACAGGTTTGGGTTTAACTTCAGTTTTAGGAACCGACTATGAGAAGAAGAAGCAGAAGCTTTTGCAAGAGTTGCAGGTGGACTTTAAAGATTATGTTGCCAAAGCCAAGGTCTGGAAGTTAACTTAAAAATAAACAAATTTTAAAATTATTTCTAATTGTATGTTTTACTTTGTTTTCTCATCTATCTATCTATCTATCTATCTATCTATCTATCTATCTATCTATCTATCTATCTATCTATCTATCTATCTATC
>JBAMIG010000019.1:10457646-10488143 GCA_037177335.1 Kiunga ballochi
ATCTATCTATCTATCTATCTATCTATCTATCTATCTATCTATCTATCTATCTATCTATCTATCTATCTATCTATAGAAAAAAGATATGAAAACTGGTGAACATAATCTACACCAATGGCTTTCCTTACCTATCATTGACAAGCTATCAGAAAAGGTATGTCTCGCCTGTATGATGAGTATGAGTCTGAAATATAGGAGAACAGGAGAACAAGAAGCATCTAACAAAGTTAAAGTTAAATATTTTTCATGATGCTGATAACTAATAATTATTAGTTTAAATTCCACAGCAAGTAGTTAATATGTGCACATCCACATTTCATATTGCATTGATCACATTACAAATATTTCCGTTTTAATATAATTCACTGTGTTTTATCTATTTATTTATCATTTGCTTTGGAGATTTTGGTCTAAATTAATACTCACAGCAACAGAATAATCAATTTCTATAAAGCTTACAGTTCTCATTCATTGCTTATGTAATTACACACAATATAGTTAAACAAATTACCAAAATGTCCTGCAGAGGGTGGATTCTCCACTCAATGAGATTTTTTTCCCCTTCGCTGCATCAAAACAGATGATGTAAATATATCTGGCCAGTCAGACAGAAACATCTTAATATACAGGAGTGATGTAAATGTACTAAAATATACATACATAGTATGTAAATATTGTAAAATGTAAATCTTCCAGCATTTTGATGTTTACAGTTATGATAGTGTTGATACTTCAAGTTTGAAGTGACTGAAGTGTGTGATGTTTTGGCACCGAATAATTTATTAAGCAAATTTGAAGTAATAAGTAAATCAAACATGTAGTGTGTCATGTATTCAATTTCTCAACACAATATAGTGACTTGTAAAAATACTGTTTTCAAATGGTCGTACATCCAGTGTGTAGTGCTGTGGTGGGCATTTTAATGTCGGGTCTATAAGAGACTGTTTAGTTTTTTAAAACAGCGTGCTTTAGCTACTTTTCTCAGTAACATAAATGGATTTGTTTCTTGTTACAGGAAAGACTGAGAGAGGAGAGAAAAAAAGAGTATAACCTCTTTCTTCAGGAAAAATCTCAAACTGGGAAGTTAAAGAGGGGAACATCTATGATTACACTGAAGGTAAAGAATCAATACACAAGTAAAAAGTCTTTACCAAAGTGTTTTTTATTTTGATAGATCTATACCAGCTTGAAACGATTGCAGTGCAAAAATCTATAATAGTGCAATTTTATAAAATATTTTGATGCCAAATTTTCAACCGGAACTTTTACAGTCAGATACTGTGAATTCATCTCCACGAGGAGCTGCTTCATCCTTCCTCATTGCTGACGGAAACACACCGCTTCCTCACACTGAGCGCCTTGCCTCCAGGAGAGATGCGGCCACACTGACCGAAGTTGCAGATAAAAGAAGAAGCAGAAAGACTTGGAAACGTGGCCCTCAGAGGAGATGGAAAATTTATATGCCTAAAGAGCGTCATAGCTCTGAGGAGACAAACACAGATGAGGAGGAGGATTTTGATTTCAGACACAGGAGGAGGCAAAACAAATGCACTCAAGAGCCTGAGTACAAAGAAGAGGAAAGATCCCGAGAATGCAGAATGAACCAGTATAACTTTTATCCTAATGAATCACTTTGAATTGATTTCACATCATTGCATTTCTGTATGCAAGTTTATGTTTTGTTGCAGCCTCGGAGTTGAATTCCCCCACCCTGTTTGCTTGTTATTTTTTCCATCAGAGCTATCCAGGACACAACAGAGATGCCCCCTAACAGAGAGGCTCTGGCTTTTCATGAACAGAACCACAGTTATCGTATCTGTAAATCAAAGTAAGCAAGGTGGATTTCTGTGTACACTCAACATCTTATGGAAAAGACATGATAGCCTTAGTTTTGGGCTGTTTTTTTAGTTGACTGTATTAGCATCAATCCGAATTGTATTTCTGACTGTAGTGTTCATATGCCCACTTTTTGTATCTGTGTGTTCATTAGTAAAAAAATGCCAGAGGGCTTCAAGACGGCTGTGAAAGCCGAGTTTGCCACTGGACTCATGATTGGTAAAATCCACCTTAATGTGTTTCTGCTTCAAAACATTGTTTCAGTATCGTAGTAAATAACATTTGTGTGTTTTTTTCCTGTCATACAGGCGCAACAGAAGATCGGACTGTCATTCGGATGAGGAAAGAGCAGTATAAACAAGAGTTGCTCAGACAAATAGCTGAACAGAACAAAAACAAAATGAAGTGAGTGTTTAGTTTCTAAATCATTATTGGAACTGACTTTATTTTTCTGCTGACACATCGGGATGATTTGCCCTGGCCTTCTCTTCTAAGGGAGAAGAAACAAGAGCTGAGGGTTGCTGTTACAGGAACCACAGACCCAGAGAAAGAAGTAGTAAAATATTTAAACAAAGCATAAAAAAACAACACTTCTGCTAAATATATTACCAGTTATTTTTCTAAATATCCCTAAATAACCGTATTGCAGTCAATATACAGAATGTGCCAGTGAGCCTCCCTGAGCTACATCATCATTTGTTCAGTGTTTGTTCTCCATATTTTTCTGGTTCATCTCTCCAGTCTGACGGAGAGCAGAGTGACGGCTTGAAATGGTTTCAAGTAGATCTGGAGGCTGCAAATCCAAGGCTTAAAGAGGAAAAACCCCTGGAGAACAGAGAGCAGAGAGCTCCCATGAGGATGATGGACTTCAGCACGGCGCAAAGTCATCTGCAGAGACAGACAGTATCTGAGTCTGACATGGCAGCAGTGCCAGTTGTCCCATCACTGGACTGTTTCTTTGAGGACTACCACAAGGATTTCACAAGCTTAGGAGAGAGGTTCCTTCCAAGGTATCCCATATGAAGCTGTGTTCCCATACATGAAAGGTGTGAATTCATTACTGCTTTTTTTCAGGTTTGCTGGTGTTGCTCCACCTCTTCCTCCCATTGTACCCAACACTGTCAAGTCTCCACATGATGCAGATTATTTCTACTACAAAGCCAGGAATCCATTAGACCCTAATCCTCAAAATCAAGGTACAGATTTTAACCACCACCTCCTATTAAAAAATGTTGACCTTTAGTTAAAAAGACCTTTTCCCAGAAATCCTACACACACATATTCCAGTGAGACACAGAGGATCCATTTATATAGTAATATCACTTATATGTAAAGGTATTTCTGTGTATTGTCTTCATAGCTGCTAAATACATTGGCAGTTTTAAATAAACTCCTAGTCATACTGTATATTTGTAGGACGAATACCTTTCATTATGGCACCATTTTTATTACCATATGAAAGACATCCAGGTACTGGCGTATCAGTTCATGCATAATTTTACTGCTGAATTTATTTCATGACAAGGGAAAGAGACTGGTGCTTACTGGTAACAAATGAGTCTCAGTTCACCCAGATGGTCTATTCAGTTATTTCTTTTTCACTTTCATACAACTGCGAAATATCTTCTTTGGTCATAGTTAGCTAAATTTAGGAAAAAAGAACAAAAACCTGGCAAATTAAACTGAATATTTAGTATTTTTGGGGTTTTGTTCTTCAGAGGCTTTGCCTGGGAGAATGCAGCAGCCTGGATATTTCCAGATTTCCCCACAACAGCCACTTGTTTTTAGAGCCGACAGCCACGGCGAGTACGTGCATCTCAGTTTCTCAGTGTTAGTAATGACCAAATAATTTAGTTGGATGATAAAAAATGCCAAATTTGTAAAGATGGAACTCCAAATATTGAGGACGACCATCATATATTAGTATCATCTTATTTCTCTTCCAGAAGAGGGCACCCACAGCATGTACGTCACGACGTACCAGCAGCCATGGAGGGACTCACTGCCAACAAGTCCAAGTCGAAGAGTCAACTGAGCTACCAGGAAGCACTAAAGCAGCAGGTTGATAGATTTGCATATGAGAAGACTGTTTTACATCATTTGGAACATATTTTTTAAAGGTAATGCTTTCTTTGGCCTAGATAAAAGAAAGAGAGATGAATAAAAAACACGAACAAGAGAAGAAGGAGCAACTTGATGCCAAACTGAGGGCTGAGATGATAGCATATAATCCCTGGGGGAGAAGTGGAGGAGGGGCTCCAATTAGAAACCAAAATGGACACCTTATTAGTAAGTTTTCTTATATTATAAAAGCAGGTATTTTAAGGTGTACCACTACAAAGAATGTTGTAGTGGATCAGGTTTTACCAGCTTTGCTTGTCTTTCTTGATTCAGGTGACCTAAATCAAATGCACAGGATCAATAATAATATTATGTCCAGTCCAGAAGTTACAGCCGGGGCTCCCTTCTCTAATCAACCTTCACGTAATATTCTCTCTACTACAAATGACCTATTTGCATGTTGTGTATTTTTTAGCACATTTTTTGTGAATTTTCTGCATATTATTCTTCTTTTTAATACTTGTGTTTTTGCAATCCTGCGCAGGCTGTGATGATCAGCCGCTTTCACAACGGCTCCTTACACAAGACAGGTACAAAGAAGATCTGAAACAACAGGTGAGTTTGGGAGTCAAAGCAGCGTGGATGCTTAGGAGAGGAAGATAAGCATATGAGTGAAACTTTTCTCATGAGCAGCTTGAATGTGAATTCTAACTAAAAATTGCAACAGATAGAGGAAAAAAATAGAAAACAAGCAGAGGAGCGAGAACAAATCAGGATCAACGAGGAGAATGAAGAGAAGAGGCTGGCGAAGGAGAGAGCTCGCATCAAACAGGAATATGAAAAGGAGCAAATGAGACTAGAGGAGAGGGTTAGTGGATTCATTTGTTTGCAAAGCATCATTTCTCCATCTTTTCATTGTGTCTCATTACACTGGTCTTATTTACACAGAAAAATAAATTTATGATGCCGACACCCACAACAGCTCTCACGGCGAAGGTCGAGAGTCCAAAGCAGAACGAAAAGATGCTGCCTCAGAGTGCCAAAGCCACAGACGAGAAGATCTCACAGCTTTTTCACGAGGTGCAGCAAACCTGGAGACGTGTGTGCATTTCAGTTTCGGTTCAGGGTTTTACTGAAAAGCTGTGTCAAAGAATGGGATTACTCTTTATTTTACAGAGAGCACCATCTCCTCCCATCCCAACTCTGCAGAGGAAACAGGTGAATTCTGTGTCACCAAGGCCTCCCGCTGCTGTGAGACCACGCTCCTTCAGGACAGTAAGTCACCAGCAATATTTGCATATGTAAAAGCTTAACGATGTGCTGAATATTAAAGGAAAAGATGGTGTTTTTCTTAGGAGCGCTCAGTGTCAGCACCACACACTCCAAGATTGCCACCTTTAAACAGTAAGGCTCTCTAACATATCAAACACCACTTTACATGTTCACAAGTTCAACCATCACTGGCTCTCACTCCCCCTGTGTATGCAGAGGGTCAGCAGGAGGTGTTCAGAGAACTGTCAACCCTCCGTAGATTTCTGAGAGGAAAGCAGAAAGAACTGGAGCTTCAGCAGGGATCAGTAGATCCAGGGGAAACCAATCCCTCTCCTAACAGGTATTACACCAAAGCTATTAAATGTCCAGTTTTATCCCAGTTTGCACCCAGAAGCTTTATGGTAAAGATGCAATACTATTTCAAACTGAATAGTAGTTTTTAGTTCAGGTCAAAAATGGGCAAATGCTCCAATCTCCATATAAATATTTCCAAGTATAACAACATGAGGATCAGTCATTCATTTTCTATACCACTTAATCCAGTTGATTAATCTCACATTTTTGGGTGATGGTATTAAAAATCATGGAAGTCTCTGCTTGGACAGATATTAGTCCACTGTGGAAACATCTTTGAACTGATACCAGTTTAAACTTTTCTCTGGAAACAAGTAGTTTGCTCTAAAAGACAAATCCCTGATGTAGTATATAACACACAAAGGGGCTTAGTGTTGTATCTGCTGGTGTTGATGGAAGAAACCCGCGCTATATTTTAGGGTAGATGTTGATTTTTTCCTCCTTTCCTCTCGCACAGTCGACAACCCAGAGTGGATGCCTTTAGGTCTGCCAAGAAAGCTGTCCAGCCTTCAGCTTGGAGCGTTTACCCGGCTACTGCACATTTTGGAAAACAAAACATAAAAGACTTCAACCAGTTGAAGTACAGAGGTACAGAAAGGCATTCATGAGTCTGATGAGTGTTTGTGCTGACTTTTTAGATCTTCATTTGTTGCAGGAAGATATCTGTGTAATTTATAAGCTTGAACATATCCTGGATTAGGAGCAGCAGTTTATCAGCTCTGTGTGACCCACTGAGGAATCCAGCAGGACACTGCCGCCTGTTTCAGACTCTCACAGCGATGCCGATCCCCCCGTTTTTCTCCTGAGACTTTCATATCACGAGGTTATAGGAGGTTTCCATCTGACACATACCGATTGGCAGCGTAAATGCCGGGTGAAATCAAAGTGACTGGCTTTGGATGACTTCCCAGACTGAGATAATGCAGGGGCCTGAGGAACATTTAGGGCTGCGACTAAAACGAGCAGCAAAGCATGAAAAGGTGGTAAATCAAGCAAAACCAAACCTCTATGCATAAATCATTGACTTTAAGCGAGATCACTTACTGTTCTTAGACATTGATGGGATCTAGTTAAAAAGATGTAACCGCGCTCTGAGGATGCTGAATCACTGAAAAACTGCTTTTTTATAGAGGGAAGCAGGGAGACTGCCAAGAAAGAGAGCAATTAAAAGTTACTTGCCAGTTATGTAATGGATGCCTTGATTAATCTTGCTTCCAGGATGTGTTTTGCTACTATTAGTACCTGCTGAAAGGCAGATACAGGACATGGATCATTGTTCCTTTTATTTAGAAAGCACATCCAGTGAGGTGGTCTGGGCTTTGTAAGCTGACCCTCACACTAACATCTACAACTCCTGTTTTAATCTTTATCTCACTGCAGTGTCATTTTAGATCCTCAAATAAGCAGTTACAGTATACTGCAGGTTGTCTCAGTATAGATTAGTCTCTTCTGGTTTGTCATTTTTTTGTTCTTGTACTTAAATCACAAAGGACTGAAAATATATGAAGATTTGTATTTTTCTGTAGAGGCGACTGAATTTGGGTCCGACACCCTCCGTCACGCTCCCACAACCATCTCACTTTAACAGAGGGAAATGTGTTGTGCCTCTATGTCGCTGT
The DNA here is from genome assembly GCA_037177335.1 of Kiunga ballochi. Taxonomy (NCBI): domain Eukaryota; kingdom Metazoa; phylum Chordata; class Actinopteri; order Atheriniformes; family Pseudomugilidae; genus Kiunga; species Kiunga ballochi. The sequence continues at coordinate 10,464,789 of JBAMIG010000019.1, forward strand.
TTGTGGTCATGCAAGCTGCAGGGTGGTGATAACACAATGCCAGACATCAGGAAGAGAAAGAGAACATGAAACGCCATGAGCAGAGAAAGACTTTTAAATCACACTTCTGACTTCCTTCACTGCATTCAGTTTTTTTTTATTGTGCACAAGATGAATTATTTATCAGATCCCCGACTACTATTTAATGCTAAAATATTTTTTTTATGGGGCTTTGCTGCAGGTGCCAACTGTAATGGTGAACGCAAAGAGCGGAGTTGCCAGCAAGAAGCAAGTCAGTCTGCAGGGAAGCATCGAGAGGAGGCCGCATCACGGCGAAGACTTACCTATGAAGTATAATCCTGATCTGCAAATTTATGCCGTTGTTTTCTTGCAGTAAATAATGTAAAAAATGTTTTGTTTTTAGGAGGCGCATGACTGTGGGGATCAGAGACAGTTGGTCTCCAATGTAACTGAAAGTCCTGACCCATAATTAGCAGCACAGAGAACACAGATCACAACAGCATCTCAGGTAACTAGATCACTGTGAGCTTTCTGCATTTTTACATCAGTGCTAGTAAAAAAAACAAAAAACAACTAAGATTCAAGTCATTTAGATGCGGCCGTACTTTTTTTTTTACCCCACTTTTAGATCTTTGTGTTTGCATCAGATTAAAAGATTAAATTAGCTGCACGCCATAAATAAATCGGTTTTTACTGTTTGACAAATCTACAGACTCATATTTTTTACCCAGCGTTTCAACAAAGAATTGCACTAAAATTAAATATTTAGAACAAACAGATCATTATACAAATGACAAGTATGGTTTATATCATTCATATTTATATGTACTCCCCAGAAAGATCAATCTGGTGATGAATTGGATGCCCTGTTTTCTGCATATTTCCATGGAGACTGTTGTCAAAGAGCCCGGGCTGAAGCTCAGAGCATCAGATGCCATAAAATGCTTGAGCTGCAGAGAAAAGCCAAATAAGATGGAGACTCCACCCATGATGCTACACCATGTCACACACATTAGCTCCCATGAGCTGGTCTTGCATGTTGGAAACATTACAGCTTTTACAGATGTAGATGATTCTCCTGAGTAATATGAGGAACATAACACTGACTTGTGCTTTAGACCTTCCTTCAGTGTGCTAATAAAAAAGAAACCCTTTGTCTGTAAATCAGATGAGACTAGTTTCTTATTGCAATAGAAAATATAAAATAATAAAAACTGCACATGCAAATCTGAAGATGTACCGTATCAGAAGAGACACTACGATAACGTTTAGTGATTCTGCATCTCAAGTCAACCAAGTTCAAAAACTTTATTGACCTAGAACCTCATTAGAATGCCAGATGATGTATTGTACAGAAAGTTGTAAATAATCTTTTGCAACATAGAAAACTTTACATTGCTGTATCATATACATTTTGTTTTCTACATCCATGAGCAGGAATGCGTCCCATTCATACTTAAAGCACAGCTAACATTTGCCATTTTCTCTATACATTTTACCTTCCCCCAAAAAACAAAGGGAAACAAAATTAAATATATTATTAGCTTTTGATTTTGTACAGAAAAGTGAAAACTAAACTCACATAACAGAAAACAGACTAGTGACTCAAAAGCAGCTAGTATCGGTTTGCCGTCTCGTCTTCCAGTTTCAGAAGTGCAGTCATCGTCTATCTCTGTTAAAAACCTAAGAACATATAAAATGGAATAATTTAACTCCTTGCCTTCCACCGCCTTTAATTACAAGTCGTACTGAGTTGGACAATCTGCAAAAGAGTGCAGTTAAATAAATTATCACAAAAGTAAAATCTCCAGTGCATTGAAAAAATGAGATCAAGTGCAGCAAATCCAGAAGGAAAACAAAATAACAAAAAACAAAAACAAACAAATCTAGTGTTATAAGATTATATTACATAGCGGAGATCTGTACATCTAGTTCCCTCCAGGAAGCTATCAATACTAATGTTAGCCATCTGCAGTGCAGACAGACGTGTGACACATGTCACATTTAGTTGTTACTGAATATGTTTTGTATGTTGCTCAAACCCTTAATTCATTCTTCACTTTTTAAATATACAGTAAGAAGCACACATGTTTTGAAATATATTTGCTCTGATCAGATCAGAGATGTGGGAAGCTGTCGGTTGTTGATCAGTAGTTTTATCCAGTGAAGGCAACGCTACACCTGGTAAAAGACATTATTTTTAATTATGATATTGAGTACTCCGTCTGGTGGTTTCTGTTTGTGATAAGTGGGTCTGTGTGTGGGAAGTGGGTTATGTGTGTGTGTGTGGAGAGGGGGTGTTAACAGGCAGCTGACCAATAATCAGCCGTTGGACTCGAGTGTTCGGCATAAAGAAGGCCCTGGGGAAGCGTAGCACACAGGTCTGTGATGGAGACCTCGGTGAAGTTTTGTGGTCCAGGCGGTTTGTGGTGTTGCATCACTGAGCCTCTTCCCCAGCCTCTTCTCCCACTTCTGGGTCAGACTCGGGTTCAACACGTCCCCACTCGGAGTCTGGTTCAGGCTCAGGCAGCTGTGCGATGCGAAAGACGAGGCCAATGCGGAGAAAAAACTTCCTCAGGACCGCCCGGAGCTCAGGGATCAGGTCGAACTGCATTATCTCACACAGGAGAGGGTAGTACCTGGATGCGTGAGCCTTGAACTATAGGAGGAAGAGCAAAGGAATAAATAGGCTGTGTGAGATAAGCACCATGTGTTTTACACACCGTAGTCGTCACGTGGACCAAACAGGCAGCAACAGCATCAGCGTTTTGGTGTTCTTACCCTTTCATCGCTGATCTTTAGCACCTTGGTGAGAAAGAGCAGCAGCAGGTTGGTCCAAGCCTCTCTGTGGCTTTCTGAGGTCAGAGCCAAGAAGTATGCTACCGCCTCGCTGCACACACTAAACAAAACAGACACGTTTCAGAAATGCACATGTGAAAACACAAATGGTGATAAAACTACTTCTGAATTATGTGTTCTGCAACAAACAAGACAGGATCTATTTCTCTGAATTAATCATAATAAATAATGAGTGAAGATGGTTTCTGATCACAAACAGCTAATCAGTATTTCCTATGGAAATTTTTCTTCACGTCAGACCTTCTTCTCTGACCCTACAGCCCTTATTTGACACAATTTACATCTTTTAACCATTCAAACTCACACCAAGCTTTTATCACATGTTTAAAACACCTGCAGCAACTTTCTGATTAGTTTGGGACCACTCGCTAATCAGACGCTACAAAACACAGATCAAATGTGTGTCATATCGCTCCCCCAAATGATAAGCATTTTTTTTAGAATGCCAAGTGACAAATAGCATCTCTGCCAGTCAGGATTTATAATCTATCACTCCACTCCTCCGTCTGTAACCATTTTCCTTCCCATGCTGATAAATGCAAGTTGGATAGAGGGCTGATGTTTTATCTTGGATAGATGAAACAGGGAGGGAAATGGGGAGATGGTGGTGGTTTGTGAAGCTCTAAATAAAGACTCAGTGATGACAACAACAGACTGAACAATCAAACATCAAACAATCATAAAAGCGCCAAGCATGTGTCACACTGAGCTGTGAAGCTGTGCTCATGCTGTGTCTCTGCAAACAGTATCATGGAGGGCTGTTTGGGACATTATGCAGAGTTACCCTCTCGTAGGCACATCAAGTTTAAGTCATTTCCATTCATAATGAAACCTCTCATACAATATAATGAAAGTGTCTCTCATATACTGAAATACCCTCTTATATACTGTGAGGCTTAAATTCCACGTGTCTATGAGAGAGTAACACTAAATAATGTCCCAAACAGACCCTCATACAGTAATCTGATAACTGAAAAACCTTCTTTCTTCTCTCTCACAAACATTAAGCCAGGTCATTAATGGACTACTTCTTAAAATCTAACAAATAACAAAACATCATATCAGTAAAATCAGTACAAAGTGCAAAAGGAGCTATGAATGTGCACGTTGTTTCCAAGACTGTAATTCAGAGTAAGTTAAAGTTTCTCATAGCAAAGTTTCAGCACTAATTATCCTGAGGATTCTGTCAGACTAAAGCAGCTTTCACACATGCACATGACAGCGTGTGCATGTGTGGCGGGCTGCTTTTATGATGATCACACAATGATGAGTCTAATCTGTTATTCTTCCACAGTGCAGTGCATCAGCTTCCCAGTAAAAGTGCTTTAAATACTGGAGCAATTTATTTAAACTTTCCCCTCAAAAAGCTCCAGTGTTCATGTGTGAAAACAGCTTAAAAGTGCACTGCTATGCGTGCACACGTACAGTTTTGTCACTCCTGCTGCCAGGAGAGCATCGTTATTTGCATGCAACCCAGCGGATCATCTTCAAAGCCTGTATGTGAAATCTGCACTCCGTGTGTGGTTGTCACTCTCAGATCTGCAAGGTGCAGCAGATGCACTAGAAATGCTTTCAACCTGCGATGCATTGTGCGCAACATGGGATTTTTACTTGAGTAGTCGTCTCTGGACCTCCTCCCAGGCATCCTGCCGGCTCTCGTCTGTGTACATACGAAACAGGATGCGCATCCCACATGCCAGACTGCTGGTCTCCTGCTTCAACAAGTTGGGCTTCGACTTCCCTTTGAAACCTGAAGTTTAAGTAATTTCCAGTCATTTCAGGCCATAATGCATCATCTCTAAATTACCCCTCTTTCAAGAAGCAACATAACCAGCTTGGTATTACAGTTACTGCAGCCAGTTAAGGTTCCTCCTACCTGCTTTCCACAGCAAGGTCCTCTGCTCATTGTTGGAGTTGAAAGCTTTAGCAAAGCGGTGGGACTCCAGCAAGCAGTCCAACAGCTTAAAAAGCTGCTCTGAGGTCAAATAGCGATACATGCCCTGATCCAGAGTCTCCACTGGTACACCTGCTGCATACACAGCATCCCGCTTCAACAGAACAAAGCAGCAGATTATCACCACCATAAATCATATAAGATATAAACAAAAACAGTAGTAGAACAGAAATGCAAGGCAACAATCTGCTTGTCTCTTATCTGTTTATACCTGAGCAGCAGCAAAGTTCTCAGCATCTTCTTTCTTGCTGGTTGCTGGGAAAAACACGATGTTATCAATGGTCTGTATGAGCTCCAGCTGGACCACGCACTTTATCAGCAAGGCCGAGAACAAACGCTGCTCCTGGATCTCTGTGGAACACACAGGTAAACACTTGTCAGGAAATAGACGCAGGTTACACTAGCAGGCTGAATCTGGGTGAAGAGGCGCACTTACTGGTTGGGATCCTGCCTCTGGAGCTGTCCTCGTGCATGCCCGATACTGAGCTGTGTTGGAACTGTCGCCAGTTCTCTGTAGCGACCCGATCGGTACTACTGATGGAGTGCTGGTCCTCAGAGCGGGACTGAATGTCTACAGACTTCTGGGAAATTGAGTCCTGAGCGGAAAGCGGTCAGAGTTAATCCAGTAAAAACGCACAGAATCTGCAAGGTGAAATTAATGTGCTGTACTTCCTCACCAGCTGCTTGTCCGACAGGCCGTGTGTTGCAAAGTGTTCTTCCGCTCCTGCTGGTCTCCATGTTAGCAGCCTTAAAGAAAAAGGGAAGTTATTTATTCCATAAAACACGTTCAAGTCTTGTATCGTTACAAGCCGCTGTCATTTATGGACAAACGTTTAATAAGAACCACGAAGAAGAGTTCGGTTTTATTTCAGTGGCAACTTACGAATGAGGGATTGTGGTCTTGAAAATGTCCAACATGCAGTTACAGGTCTTGTCCCAGGTGTCTGGGGAGAACTTCTCCCCGTTCAGGATGACCACGTTCTCCAGACAGTTTGTGCCTGAACGGGCGAGCTGCTCGTTATCTGCAGACACAGAAAGATGCATCAGTATGTTTTATTCTGCTGCAAATGTTGGTAAGAAAAACCTTCTCCAGATACTTCTCGTGTAATCTGGCAGTAACATACAAGCTCAGATGCAATTTCCAAATTATATTATATTAAGCATCAAACTTATATCAATTATCTCCTTTTCATCAGCTGCTGTATATAAAAACACAAACACATTCAAGAAACACAAAGAACAGAGCTGACCTTGCTGCACACACCAATACAGTTGAGCCAAGATGTCATCCAACAGGAGGCCGTTGAGAGACTCAAAGTATTGAGTGAAGACGTCACAGATGGCATAAAGTGCATGGTTGCATGTGGTGGTCATCCACTCAGCTTTCTGAGGGCGCAGCACAATTTCAGTGAGAATGTTTCTGTCACCATAAAAACCAAAAGTAGTAGGAAAAAAAACAACCCAGCAAGCTGCAGGATGATAGATGGGAGCTCTGTGACTGTAGGGAGCTGCTGAAACTACAGGTGTAATAGAAGAGATGAGGATGAAACGCTCGTCATGTACCTCAGTCTGTTGCTCAGGCAGCTTCATGTTGTCAAAGATCCTGAAGACGATCCTGAACAGGTCCTGCCACCAGTGTTTTTCAAAGGTGTGCCCATATGTCTTCATCACTTCAAACATCACTGTGAGCCCCCTGGGAAAAGCCCACAAGCACGCTCGTCATTCCTGATGCCACATGACTTTTAAAACAGAAATAGCTGTTTTTTTTCTACCTGAGCAAACTGGAAAAGCAGCAACTATACAAACCTTTATGTTTGTACTTCTGCCCTTTCATTTGGCTCCAATACAAAGCAATGCGACTTATCCACACATACACTAAAAACAAACAGAGTGCAAGCTAAGGATGAAGCCCACCTACCTGGTCCTGACATCCAGTTTACACCTATTGATGATACAGGAGAGCTCAAAGAGTATTGGAAACCATCCTCGCACCCACACGCGATCTTCAGGCGCTACATTCATATCATCACTCGTGTAATCTTTGAAGGCCTGCCAGGGAAACAAAGAGATGTGTTTACCACCGTATGTTTTTTTTTTCCTGTGGAGAGAATTAACCTTCCTACACAAATATTTTTTATCCATACGACATGTGCCACAGATATGAAACATCAACAGGATGACGGATCTGCACAAACAACTGATTGAGGTACATTAAACTGCCTCAATTAACCCCATAATAATAATAATAATAATAATACAAAGTTAACACATTCAATAGAAGAATTCAGTTTTATTCTTTATTGTTGCTGCAAACAAATATTTATATGCACTTTATCCTTATGCACTAATAATTCAATGGATTTGGCTTCAATAGTTTTGATGCATTAGTGAATGTAGGTTTATTATTGACCTGTGGCCTCTCTGAAACATATTTTGCGCAGTGTCGGATGAGGCGAATGGCTTCCATGCTGGTGTCTGGGAAGGAGGCGTTGCAGGCAAACTCTGAGAGACACTTGACGGCATCCTGGAAAGAGTCTATCGTTGCTGCAAAGTGCTTTTCGAATACATTCGCTGGGAAACAAGAAGAGGAAAATAAAGTCAGAAACCCACACAAGAAAGCGAGTGAGACAAAGATGGATGCCGGAGAAAGAGGTTGCGAGATTCAATGCGACCACATGATTAATCTGAACTCACTGACGATATGGCCGGTGGTTTGGAAGGCCAGCTCCACGATGCTCTCGTCCTGATCGGACGCAGCCAGGTGGAAAACGGAGAAGATGTTCTTCCATCCAGAACGAATGTTAGCTGCCTGGGAGTTAACCATCTGAGCTATACAGCGTACTACCATGTCTCTGATGGTGGGAGACCTAGAAGGAGATAAGAGATGATTAAAGAGAAGCAAGTAGAGGAAATAAGTAGAAAGTAAAAAGAAAAAAAACTCAGTTGCTTCTAAAAGCTCTTTATAAAAACACCTAAAGTCTCATTTACAGGCTGAATGATTATTCCTGTATTGATTTTGTTGCAACAACTGTTGTCATAGAGATAAGAGACCCTAATTGCTCAGCAGTTATGAATGAAAGAACAAATCTACCTCCATTTACCATTAAACACACACAGCACAAAAAAGTGAGTCTAATGGACACACTGCACTGCAGGATTTACATGGCTGCCAGCCTTATCCTCTATGCTGAAGCTCTGTCTGTGGGTGGATTCATACTTACACTGCTAACTCCTGTTTCATGTCAATAAAAGGCAAAACAGCTTGCCTTTTCAACATGCTGCACAGGGACTATCGCTATGGCAACTGCTGCATGCTATCATTATAACAGTTTCTAACGGTAATTTATTACAGCTGTCATAAGTATAAGCCATTTAAACTCTATTTAAACCCATCTAACTTAATTTAAAAAGGCTTCAAGGTGAAGTCATGAGGGGGAAAATGCAGGTTTTTTTTTATACAATATGCTCCATCGTTGCTACAAGGAGTTGCAGCCAAAGCACTTGCAGAGAGGACAACACTTGGTTTATTACCTGTTCTTCTTCATGATGTGCTCAAAAGGTCTCAGGAAGTCTTTCTGGAATCTGAAGTTAGCCAACTCGCCTTTCTCCAAGAATTTCATGGATAGTTGCCTGAGAGAATCCACCGCAAAAATGGCCACATCTTCATTAGGGTTGCAGCCAACCTACACGGAGAAAAACACCACGCATTACTGAAATGTTTTCCTTCATATAAGTCACACTTTCCAGCGCAGAAAAGTTAAAGATGATAAATAACCTCTTTGGAGATTTGGTTTAAAACACGGTGAACCCTGCAGGCTCGTAGTGAACGGTTGACCTCTCAATGCTAAAATGCCACAAGCTTTTTTGACAGCAGTTGGTATTTAACAAGAGATTTATAAGAAATTATATCATTACGCGCATAAAACAATAATTTCCAGCTCATTTCCTGAGCTGGAAAGGATCCTGAAACAAAACGGCAGCTGCTTCAAAGCCTTCGGCAACATCACAATAATTACCAACACCAACAATTTAACAAAACAAACTGAACTTAAAACCATTTGAAATACAATTAACATGCAATTACAGTCAGTTCACACTGAATCTCATACCAACCTAACTGATTTACTTTGTTAAACTTGAATAATAATATTGATATTTTAGGTATTTCCCTGCATGATGCCTTTTATTCATTCTTACTCACCTTATTAAAGTGGTCTCCAATAACCTCCCAGATCCTAGACCACTGCAGCCTGATGCGACCCATGTTGTAGTAGGATATCTCAACTATTTTTTGCAGGCTGAACATACGCGGGTGTGTAGGCGAGGCCAGCTCATCCATGGACACAGCGCAGAGCCAGCGCACGAAATCCACTGATGAATGTAAAGATGAAGGAAATGAGCAGAGCAAAGCGCTTTGAACACTAATTTGAGGGTCATGCTAATGAAAAGGTGCCGATGGGTGATGCTGGATCAGCTAGACTTACCTATCGCGTTACCATCCAGTCTGGTAGAGCCTGTAAATATCCTAAAGAAAAATACATGACTAATTATTTCAAAGCCACATTTAACAAGAATCTTTTTAGTTAGAGCTTAGAAAATGTGAACCATAATATCTGATCTGGTTTTGCTGTAAATGTGAGTTTAAAGCAGCAATTTCAGGTCAGAATAGTAAGCCTACCTGTCCACAGCTACCACCACACTCTGAGAGCTGGTCTCTCCAATGGATTCTTGAATGCTGGCAATTTGCTTGCGGTCCACCGTCCCTCCAACTACACAGCAAAACATGGAGGATTCAGATGTGTGTTAGCTATGATTACACAGTATGACAGTCAGATAAACATAATCTGGGTCATATCGAGCTCTCTAATGCTTTTAAACGCTGCCTCTGACCTAAACCCAGGTACTCGTCATTGCTCTGCTCCTTCGTACTGGCAATGAAGCCCTCTTTGCCGCGCACCGTCCCTGAGATGTAGCGTGCTTTCACCCCAGTACCAATCAGCTGAGCCAGCTCCAACTGACTGATGCACTTCAGGATCTAACAGAAAACACAACCATGGGAAGATTAAATAATTTATTTAGTGTTTGCTGGATCATGTTATAAATTATTCTGACTGAGTGCGAACATGCTAACTAAGGTGTGAGGCTTCTGTAAAAGTTATTCATTAATACATCAATAATATAAATAAATCCTTCGTACTCTGTATGAAAAAGATTTCATCCTTAACTTCCTGCTTTTTAAGACCAGTCTATAAGCTACTTGTTTATTAGGTCTGTCAAAAAGAATCAATTTGAAGGAGCAAACCTCATGCCAGGAGTTGCCCAGATAGTTGCCATCAGTATGAGCCACAGTGATGAGGGTCTTGATGGTGTCGATGTTCTTCTGCTTCATTTCTGCAATGCCAGAGCTGGCTGTCAGCAGGGTGAACCTCGCCAGAGCCTGCACATATGCATCCCTTTCCAACTAAAAGAAACAAAAACAGAATCACAACGATGCTAAGTGAGGAAAGCAGCATCACAACGATGTTGCAGCTCATGCTTCAGCACCTGTATGGAGAAGATGCACGCTATCCTGATAGCGCAGCGGATTCCTTCAAGACACAGCGATGCCACTTCGGTGTCGTCGCAGTCCTGGAGACCCACACTGAAAGCAGCCAGGAAGGGCGTCCATGCCAGCTGAGGAGAACACCAACAAGGATGAGCTTCTCTGTTTGTGTCCAACGGTGTGTATGTGTGTGTGCACATCTGCTGGTGTTACCTTGAACATGGGCCTGACGTGCTCCAGGTGTGTGGCGCTGGTGAATGGAGCCTGGACGTGGCTGACAGCCTCCATCAGAGCTTTGGCCGTCTTGGCCATCTGCTCCATCTCCACGTTGTACAACAGCCGTCTCTGCTTTTCGCTGGCCACACCTGCTCGGCAGAAATACAGTTAAACACACGCACAAATAAGAATAAAACCTACTTATTCCATTTCTGAGACTCACTCTGCTTGTTGGACTTCATGGTGAGCTCTTTAGTCTCTTTCATGGCAATTTTCTTCCCTGCAATCTCATCGTATATGGCTGAGAGGTATTCCTCTGGTAGATCTTTGCTGTCATTGATGCCACGGTTCATCTTGATATATTGCTCTTTAGTCATTTTATTCTTCACCTTTGTCGGGTAGGAAAAAAGTCTTGAGTCAAAATCAGTTCGTATATATTGGCTGACATTAAAAGGAGCTGCATTGTCGAAAGGGGACTTCTTACCTGTGGACTGTGAAGGTCTGTTGTCAACATGATGATGGAGTAAGCGAGAACGTAAGCGGTGTCGGCACTGGCGAAGAGAGTTTGTCTAGAAAATGAAAAGAACAACAAGTTTTGTAGTGGTGCACTGAATTAAATTAATTTATATCTACGGATGTGAGGTTTAAATTTACCCCTGGTTGCACTCCAGATATCTGGCTGCAAATTTCTCCATGAGCCGGTCGATCTTCTGGGCTTCGCCAGGAAGTCGGAAGCCCTCCAGGAACATCCTCAGCGCTGACACGAAGTCTTTTCCTTGGAAGTCCATTTGATCCACGTAGGCATACATCACTTCTTTATTGAAACGATCATTATCCCCGAGAAATTCTCCTACTTGAGTCTAAAAGACAATTAACGTAGTTCAGTCTGCAATTACAATATATTTCAATAAAAACTCCTACGTTTTGTGTCATTAATCCCTTGTGTGGGATATATAGTTTGAACTGAATCACTAGAAATAAGAAATGACTTTCAGGACTGTAAATTTGAAGCGGTTCTATATTTCCCACCCTTTCCGTGCAGAATAATCCGTCAGTGTGGATTAGATCCAATTACATATTTACCCACTGCATGCATGCATCCTACTGCTGCTCTTGCTGTTAACGATTATATTAAATGCTGTTTTGCACTGAGACTCTGTCCAATCAGGAAAAATAGTATAATCTTCATTTAAGCTAGCATTTAACTGCATGAACTGGATGGTGAAGTTGTTGGATGACTGCTTAAGGCTCAGTGGAGAGGTACTACATCACTGCGTGGCTCCTTCACTGATAAGTTTCCTAATGTACAAAGCAGAGAGCAACAATTAGTTCAGCTGAACATAAAGCTTGTGTGGTTGCTAGCTGCTCAATTTCTTGAGGATTCTCAAATAAATCCAATAAAAACCACAATTATCCTTGAAGAGATCACTGCTTCCCCCCTTTTCAGTTATAAGCAGCACATACATAGTGGGACAAACTATTTCTGTCTGCTCTGTGTGTCTTCTTGTGTGTTTTTATTGAGTATTATAATTATTTAAGGTAGTCCTGATTTATGTATTAATGAGAAGGTCTGCTCATTTGGGAAGTCTGTGCAAAATGCAAAAGCGTCTGGTGCAAGCAGACAATTTAGATGTCATGCACAGATGCACTGTGAGATCTGTAACTTCTGAACAAAATAAGAAAGTATCAGATCAAACTTCAGGGGGAAAAAAACTAGAAACAAGAAAACCAGAGCGATCATTTGACTGCATGTTTTTTGTGAACATTTCATTTGACTGTTTGCAAAGCTTTATATTTATATTTCTCTTAGACAGATTAAATGACTTATTAGCATTTTTTTGGATGTTATATTATGGATAAATACTTTTTTTCCTTTTCTAAATTTCTATTTAAAAAGAAAGACGACAACTTGAGGTAAGCGCTCCTACCAGTGTAAAGTCCTCCACGTGGCCTTAGAATAAAAATAGCATCAATAAAAACCTTCACTCAATAAATCAAGGACTCTCTCTGAGTGTCCTTTTGTGATTCATCAATCTCACCAATCAAAGCTGATGTGCAGCTGGAGGCCAAACCGAGACAGAGATGACGCCTGTTACCTCCATGTTTATATAACTTTTCACATTTTTTGTAAGCGTCTTCGGCTGTTTCGTGATTAAGGGAAACAAGGCATTGTTTGATGTTGCCTAGCAACCTTATAAAATATATAGGGCTGTAAAAAAAACTGGTTTGCGGTGTTTTTTAATCCATGTAATTTGATTTGGGCATCTATAAAAGCTGCAAAACTATTCTAATTTGCCTTGAAAATATTTTGAGAGCTTCAGTGACAAAAGAACAAATTCACAGAGCTTCACAGCCTGATACAGACAGATTACGTCACAGCTGTGATGTCGAATTTTTTAAGTATTGAATTTGTTTCTTTGCCAGTATATTGAAGGAAAAATCCCCAAAACACAACCCAAAACAAGTCAGGCAGTTACCGAGTCTAGCCTCTCCTCCTGGTGCAAGAACTGAGCAAGGTCTTCCGGCGTGGTACCCAGCATGCCTTGCTCTTGCAGGTATTGAATTCCTCTCTTTGGTTTCTTGTTGAATCTGTGAAATCCAAAGTAGCCACACTTATCTGAGAACACCAGGACCAAATGATTCATTCATGTCCAAGTGACCAAACTCACAGGTCAATTCCTTGCTCGATTATCTCCTTCTGCTGTTTGAGGACTTCAAACTGTTCAGGGTTGTCAGTCCCTGACATCTGGGTGCTGTAACTTCCAATGCCAGACGAGGCCGTGGAGTCCAAAGAGTTAATGCTCCCATAGCGATTAATGGTCTCTGGGGCCTTGGTCTCTGTGCTCTCCTGTTCTGATGGTTTCTCTTGGCCTAAAAAGCGAAAACACAAGATAAGACAAGCCAGAAGGAGTGATGCATGAGCACAAATCGCATAAAACATCCCCTAAAACCATCATAGAAGGTGAAAATATATGGCACTGGTGCAAGCCTAGCCTAGAGGCTTAAAAAAAACGAGCTCACTGAAAGCAAGTACTAAGGGACCGAAACTTCAGTAATTGAAAGAGGAAACTGCAACACGGAGCGAAATGAGCCTCGGGCCTTCTTAATGATAGTTGTTGGCACGGTGGCAAAGAAAGAAAAAAAAAAGACGAGTGCACGACCGCAGCCTAATGAATTCCAGAGACACACACAGTCACACACAGCAGGTGCAATTCAGGGCAGCAGGGAAGGATATTATAAAAGGTGGGATGTTGAAAACACTCCAGGCAGTAAGAGAGGGAAAAGGAGCAGGAATTTGGAGGCCAGTGGAAGCGGTTTATTAAGCAGACTAATAGGAGCTTGAGGATTCAGTGCTGCTGCCAGAGCGAATCCAACCTCTGACCTCGGCTGTGCTGAAGTGAGGCATCCGATTACCTGTCGGAAACTCTTTAAAACATTCAGGACAGCCTACCAGTAACGTTAGCCGACAGTGTGTTGCCCATTCTTATGGACACACAGATATGTGAAGAAAGGGGAAGAACAGTAAGCAGGATTTTTTTTTTTTAAACAAATATAGCCAAAGAAAAAAAGTTTCTACTAAAAGTTAATAGCAAAGAAGACGAAAGCCTCTCAAGTCGTTCGGGTTAAGGGAGTGCGCAAACATGGTTCTGGTTACAGTCTATGGGCGTGAAGGTGGAACACAAAACCTACAAGCTACATGATGCCATAAAACAGTAAAACTGCCTGAAACTTGATGAAACACAGGCTGAAAACTAGTTTTAATCACAACAACTCCTAACAAACACTCCATGCTCTCTACCATTACCTGCTCTTGCTTTGAAGTAATTCAGAAAGGGGAGAAAATGACACAAAGAAAGGTTGAAAGAGCAGACCTGATAGATCATTATCCAGACAGAAATCATATTGCACATCCATTGCATGCGTTAGAAAATCCAGCAGCCACTTAACATTCAAACTTTGATATGAGCTGCTGCTGCTCACCGAGCTTTCATAGGTTTTGGCAGAGAAATGTCGCTGTTAGTCATCACAGCTTCCTCCGCTGGTTGGCTCTAAAAAGCATCGCCCATGGCTGGCTTGTGGACAGTTCTAGGGACCAGCCGTAGGCTTAGAGGCTTATAGGATATCTTTCCAGTCTTTTCACAAAGTCGCACTTTGAGCAACTACTAAAACCTTTCATTGTGCAGAAGACCAGGGGCCAGTCTTACACACAGGGTTTTGCTCCACCTGTCTTAGATGGGTTCAGCTCAAGGTATCAGTTTTTTTTTTACACTGCAAACGGCTTGAACTTAGCTGCCCTGCAAAGGATTGTGTTATCTCTCTGCCTCTTCTGACTGGAGCTGATAAATGCTTGTTTTCATCCTTAGAGCTGCAGTTTCTCTCACTGAATGCAGTCAATCCTGGAAACGACTCCAACCATGCTGATAGATAACACACCAAACTTCAGCTCACTGAAAAAACAAACTGAAAAAAAAATCTGTGTTCACAGCAAAGAAAGCTTAAAAACCTTTATAAAGTTTCACATGCTTCACGTAATATAAAGATTAAAGAAAAATAAACAATCTTGCATTGATATAAAATGACCTTTCCAGCATGCATCCATGTCATTTAAGTTGCAAACATGCATTTAGTCTCAATTTTGGTGTGACTAAAACATTGGGAATTACTGTACAAAACAGTAACTAATAGGGATTAGTTTCTGAACCTAACTACTACCAATCCTTCCCAGGAATTATTATATTTACTCATCCAACAATCCATTAATGCACTCCTCTTCAAAACCACCTAATCTTCTCATGGACAGAGTATCTACAAGAGAAGTAACTTCTATCAGCTCCACTCATTGCAGCAAGTTCTGGATAAGCACCCAAACACCACAAAGCTACCTGTGACTACTATGGGTTGGCAACCATTAACCAGGCCCTTTCAGTGTAGAACAGCAGTCTTGAGTTTAAGACTCTTCTTGGATTTATAATTTAAGCCATTTTGTCTCATGCTCCCTTTTGCTGGTTGTAGGATGGATGCAACCAGCATGAATGGACATGGCAAAAAGTTTCACTCAGTAATTCATCTCGCATTGAGATGAAGCACAATGAAAGCCAGCGAATTAGGCTCGTGTCCAATTCAGTGAACTCACCAAGACTGGTCTGAGAATTGGGGTTGACGTACTGGTCTTTACTCCATTCTACCATACATTTCAAGATGGACACCAGACATTCAAGGCCTTTCTTCCTCAGGGTCAGCTCCTACACAGCAATGCAAGAGATAGTGATGATTTTGTTTTTCAAATTAAAAGCACATTTGGACTGAAACAAGGAGAAAGAGAGGGACAATAATTACCTGTTGAGGTGTTGTGCCAAGTTCATGACCTCCCCGACCCTGTGCAATCTTTGAAAGGTCATTGACCAACCGTTCAAATATATTAGCAGCATTCAAGTCACAATCATAGTTCACATAGATGTCCACTACGCTCTGGGCATCTGAAAGAGGCAGACGAGACACAACGAGAGTCATAAATCTAAATAACTGATGCATTAAGTGATGAACACAAAAAAAAACCAGTAACGTGATTAAACACATTTAGCTTAAAATGTCTAAAGCATTATTAATATAAGACAAATTAATTATACTAATTAATTATGCAATCAAGCAAAATTAAAACGCTCTCATCATAAAGACATATAAAGGAGCAAACCTGCACATATTCTAGTGAGGGTTTGTATGACCATCCATTTGTGATCATAGGAGCTAGTGGACGTCTCAAGGATATACAGGAAAATCTCCTTGAAGAACACCTGAAATCAAAGTTGGATTGAAAACACGAGACGATGAAATGTTTATTTTCAATGGAGAAAAGAATTGAGGTTATGTATTTAAACTGAAATGGCTGTAGTAGAGGGTTTCAGCACCGTGTGAGCAATGCTGCATATGTCATGTGTGTCAGCTGCCTGCTGTTTTGAAAAATAGAGCAAGTGTGTAAGGATTATAGTAGATGAGTTTGATGTGTTGCCATCCAAACCGGTGAGGAAAAGAAGGAAGATAGATGCAGCACGTATTGTTACAAATAGTGAGTCTAAAACAAGTCATTAGTTCCTGTTTTATCTGTACAATTTACAAACATTATTTTAATACTTATATATTCACTCACCTATCAATTTTAATATTAACTAAAAAAATGTATCAGTCTTAAGATAAAGGACTGCATAGAATAAATTGGAGTCATTATTAATTCCTCCCATTTCACAATAAGTTATGAACCTTTATTTTTTTCCCTTACATAACAATGGTGACGGTATATAAAGAGTAAAAAAGCTACTGTACTTATCCAACTAGTTCATCAGGCTTTCTGTGGATAGACAAAGATTAAAAAACAAAGCCTGGTACACCCTGTTCTTTTGTTAGGTCTTTAACGTTTATCCCACAAAAAGATTTGAATGAAAGAAGAAAAATAGTGACCCCTTTATTCACTTAAAGTTGTATAAAGAGAAAAATGTCTTACCTCAATTTGCATCTTGAGGTGTGTCTTGAAGTGGGAGAGCAGAGTAAGAAAAATGGAGAGTGAGAGCTCAAAGACTTCAGGCACAGAGGAGACGCCATTCTTAGACAGGGCCACGCACAGGTACTGCTTGATGGCATTTATGAACATCTCGTTGGTCTTGAAGATTGGTCCGGCGTTCTGCAGGATGGATAGCAACAACTGGAGGGACAAAACCTTCGATCGCAGCTCATGAGACCTGAGTGACAGAACAGAATTAAATTAAGTGCAGGATTTTATTGCTCATTGTGTTACAATCCATGTAAACTCATGGAAAAACCTTTGCAGAAAATGTAAATGTTAGAATATATGCATTGGGGGTTAAATAGATAAACAATAAGGTTAATAAGAGTTTAGTTTACATGGCTTATTAAGCACAAATAATAAATTAGAGCACAGTCCATGTTTATAAGACTGTGTTAATATTTTCAGCTCTTAAGTGACTAATTTAAAAAATAAAAGTTTATTACTGCATTAAAGAAAAACTTGTAATACTTTCCAAGTACCCTGAAGAAGACTTTCTATTTAATAGACCTTAAAATGAGCAATATGACAAAAAGACAGGATATATGTTAACTACCAATTTCCAAACTATAGAGAAATCTGAAAAGGCCATTCAGTAAACCAATAACATCTGTGGTGAGATTAGATAACGGTTTATCAGCTGGACAGAGCAGCAGTAACCTTTATATTAACCCTCATTATCAGAAGATATAAGAGTTCACAGGATAGTTGTTTAAAGTGTATATATATATGCAAATCAAATAAATCCAAATGCTTCATGTCAACCTATTAACTTTCAGTCAGCTGTGTCAGAGCATGGAGACAACAAAAACCTGCTGGATACCGGCCCTTCAGGACCTGAGTTTGACACCCCTGATCTAGTCCATTATCGGCTCACAGAGTCAGAACGAGACACGGAGAAGCTGCATTCAGCTTTTATGCTCCACATGTCAGGAAAATGTTTCAATGTTTTTGTAAATCACTTTGAATCTGTTGTTGAAACTTCAGTTCAGCTTTATTTGTGTAGCACCACGTCACAACTTCAATTCTCTTTACAGACACATCAACTCAACCCAATTCATATTAAACAGCCTAATAAGGAAAACAAACAGATTGCACTGAATCAATCTAATAGCCCGTCCTGTGCATGCATGAGGGCACCATGGAAAGAAAACTGTTATTTAACAGTAAGGCAGAATCCGGTTTAGAGAGCAACCATCTGCCTCGACCGATTGGGGTGGAAAGGACCGGAAAGAGAGCAATTCAGTCACACCAAGTACTAAAAACCAAGTGTCTATCAGTGCAATTACTGTCATTTAGCACAGCTATACCACAAGGAAAGCATGACACATAGTGCGGGACTACTTCAAACTATATTCCTCCATCAGAGAGTAAAAAATCTTCAGCAGCCTTCAAAGCAATGATTGGGAAACTAAATCAAAGTGCCTCTGCTCACACAGTCTCAGCTTGTCTGAGCTGTTTTTCTGCAGCAGCAGGAAAAACATAAAATCAAAAGGATCATACGTTCAGCTACTTTATATGCTGGGTTTGGATTTTCATGCTTTGTCTGCTTTCCATCTCTGGGAAGCAGATTCAGTAGACAAAGGTTTGAACTGGCACAATGTCAACATTTCTGCAAGAATAAATTATATTTATAGTAGAATATGAGTCATAATAAAAGTGGAACTGAATAGAAAAGTGTATTTTGTATCAATACTTTGTTAAATAGATAAAGCAAATCACAACCTGGACACATTGCAAGGAGACATGATATGTATTGTGTGACGTGAGCTCTGTTCTGAGAAAGCAACAGCAAATTAAATAAGAAAAGAAAACAGGGTAAAATGTTGTCCGACTGATGGCTAAGGTAAATAACATGGCCTTCATCAAACACACAACACACATGTGCCTCAAAAGTGTATACAAAAAAAACACCTCTCTGGTCTGTACGGAAACGAAAATGAATATTTGATGGTTAAGAAAAGAGTAAAGCAAATATCAAAATCATCAATTAAACTCAGTAAGCTGAGCTGTATACACTAACAAGATGCTGGAAACCCAGTTTGCAGCCATTCAGACAAAGCAAGTGGACCAAACGTTCCCTGACTGAAGCATAAATCAGAAGAGACCTTTTTCTGGCATCTCCAGGCCGAAAAAGGAAAAAGTTCAAATGCTTAAACCATCTGAAATCAGGAACTTATTCAGAAAACACTCACAAAACTGTTATTAAAGGAGCAAAAATGATCTTATTCGTGCAGACAACAATAAAAAAAAGTTAGGATCTAAAAGTCAGATGTGTTGCAGCTACAATCTGCAGGACAGCTGCCTTCGAGGACCCGAGCAGAACATCCCTGGTCCCCGAGGGACCACATAAATGATTAGAACTTTAATTAAACAGAAAAAAAATTAAGCTTACTTCGGATCAGGTGGTCCGTCTGACAGTGGCTTCATCGAGAGCTTGCAAAGCGAGCGAAAGACGAGAAAGGCATCTTTCTGGAGGATGTGGGAGAATTTAGCTCCTGGTGGCTGCCCTGGTGCTGCCCCCGATTCCTAAGGACAAACAAACCCCCACAAAAAAAAATCAGGAAGGTAAGTAAAACATGACTGAATTGTTGTTTAACTGGACAGTGGACCTCTTAACATTGATAGAGTGTGATTAGAAGCTTCCAGATCCATTAGGTTTGCTTGACAGTGATCACAAAGAAGTGCAATCAGGCATAACTGCAGCCGTCATGCTGAGCTGGATTTAAAAAATGGTGCTTACATAACACAGCAGGAAAGATATTAGTTCCATTAGCTCACATGATGCATGCAATCGCAAACTCTTTCATTATGTATCCTAGAAGAAGTCAGAAATTAGAGGACTTTGCACTAAATAAAAGTTAAATATTATTAACAGAAAAGCCACCAACCTGAGTATCAGTGGAAGAGACGGACAGTCTGTCATCGGGCAGCGAGGGGGTGAAGCTGGCAGAAATGGGTGTGCCGGGGATGCCGTTGGCATGGACGTGCTCGTTGTCGCTTCCCAGCGTGCCATCATCCTCCATGGAGCTCTGGGTTCCCTCCGTTACCGCTTCAGCCAGTTCAGTCTCTGCGTGCACACCCTCATTACCAGACTGCTTTGTGTCTGAGCAGAGGTTTGCAGGGTCTAAGCAGTGGCCTGCGGTGACACCATGGGCATTATTCAGTTTTCAGCAGATGCTTAAACACTTTTATGCATTACAGTAACTTCAAACCCTTAGCATTTATATTGAAGAAGAAAAAAAAAAGGTATTGTACAAGAACATGGGGTTACAAGTCACAATAAGATGTTTAACTGAATCTAAAAGATACAGCATGAGAGGATGAGCATGCACTCTTAAAGCTTGTTTGTCAAACCTCTGCTCCAGGGCAAACACATTCTTAAAAAAAGAAGGCTGAGTTACATTTATTTTGAGTGGACAAGCTGATGAAGCTTTTTTTTTCCTTCTAGAGGGAACAAAAAAAAGCATTTTAACTTTTGCACGCACAGAAAGAGAGTTGAGCTTTCTTTCTGTCAGCATCTGAGGAAAGTGAAGCGAGTCTGACATGACCTAAAAATAAAATCATATCCTCAGAGAAACTGATTTATAAAAGGGGGCTTTTAGTTAGAAACTACAGCATCAGTGATTGAACTTGCATGACACTTTTTTCCCCACATGTATTAAAGGAAAGGATGAGAAGGGTAATGCACAGAGAAATGATTTGTAGAGCCAGGTATTTAGAATCAGCAGCAGGTTAGTATTAAGCGAGTCTGGCACACAAAGAAGGCTATTATGTGCAGGTGTTTGGTGGGGAAGTAACTTTAGAATCTCCTGCTCAGCAGAGATGTGAGCATAATGTGCTTCCTCAACAAACAGCAGAGGAGTTTGTTCAGCTACATCCAACCACCTGTTTGAGTGCTTATAGCTGCTGGCTTAAACTAAAAGTAAAATAATAACAAACCTCCTGCCACAGTATTAACCACCTCCTGCAGAATACTCTGGACTATTTCCTGGGCTTTCTCTTCATAGTTCGGTGTCTCTTCCTCTTCCTCACATGCTCCTTCGTGCTGATGTGCTGCTGCATCTGAACAACACACATTTAGCTTCAATGCACACGCAGATTTTTTGTTTACAATTAAAATTAACAGAATGCAATAAATAATGTTTATAAAGCAAAATATTTGAGGCATTAAATATTATTCAGGAGAAAATTGCTGTGACAATTAAAACTAATGCAAAAATCTAAATATGCTGCATTTAGAACAATAATAAACATTTGTTTTAGCATAACAAGGGTCCAATTAGAACTATAAGGATAAAGTCGCAAGGATGTTTATCTTTTTTCTTATTATTTACAGGTTGTGAAATAAATATGCTGAAGAATGTTGATTAAAAACTGCAACGTATCCATTTAAACAACAGAAAGGTTGAACTTAAGAGTTTTATGGGTAATAAGAGGGATGCTTCTTACTCTGTGCTGCTGCAGTAGCTTGGTCGGCTTCAGTCTGTTCATTTTCAGCTACAAAAAATTCAGAACCATTCTCTGGATCTGGGTTCTCATAGACAGGCCCCTGCTCTCCCTGCTCCTCCTCCTCGTCCTGATGCCTGGCGGCAGACCTCTTGCTGGACTCCGGTGCCGGCGTGGAAGGGGTGGATGGGGTGGATGGGGTGGTGATGCTGGGAGTTGAAGGGCTGACAGGCCCGTTGGCCTCCTGGGCCAGAGTCTTGGCTTGTGGGTGAATGTGAGTCTGGAGCTGGGGGGAGTCTGGCTCAGTGTGCTGGGTGACTGGGGAATGCTGCCGGTGCCGCTCTCTTTCCAGCTGTTTTACTTCCTGCAGCTGAGGGGGGAGTGGTGCATGCACACAAACCAAAAGAAGGAGGAAAAAATTCCCAGAGAGATGGCAGGAAAAGCATTCAGAGAGAGCAGGTGCGTGCAAAACACACACACACACACACACACACAGAAAAAAAGCCATATTAGCAAGGCGTACATCAGCTCGTTAACATTTATTAGTTTGATCAACCTGACTGGCTCCCCTGTCAAGGTACAGAGCCGGCACCAAAGCTTCAAAACAGATCTTTAAAGCATCTAATGCGTCAGCTGTGATTGCATGGAAACGTACATGGATATGTAGTGAGAAGTAGGACATGCTATCGAAACAGCAAATGAGAGAAACTTTGTGAAATCAGTTCATGCTGGTTGGTGCGTGTTGGGTCTATTTTAGTCTGCTGGTGGCAGAAAGCATTTCTGGTGGAAAATGGCTCGTCAGCCATGCCCCAGCTGATGTGTCATGGGTGACGCGTGTTATGTCTCCTCCACATAGAGGGGAGCGATGGAAAGAGTTGGCATGTTTGAGCTCTGTAAATCACGAGCCATAAGTGGGTCATGAGATATTTGCACACAGTTGTGATCTTTTTTTTTTTTTTTTAAATTGCTGGGAATTTTGTTATATTTCACATCTTGGACTGCCTCTTTAACAGCTTAACAATGAAGTATTACTTCACTCTTTTGTCTCAGTGTGAAAAAAAATCATCTGCACAGTTAGGACACATCACCATCTCACAGCATACGCCAACAAAATAAAAAAAAAAACAAAAACAAGCAGTGGGAACATTTTATCAGCCAAGGTAAATTAATGACAGCTTATGATGCATTTGCATTCATACTGCATTTGCAGACTTGCAAGAGTTTATTAAAAATAAATCAGAGGTGTGTTTGAAACATGTATATAAAACACTGATTTAAAACAAAATGTAATCCAATAGTGCAAATTTGCTTGGAGCACAAAGATGGGTGTTGCAGGTCTTACAAGCAGAATAAATCTCATTAGCTGCAGGACACAATTAGGCTGTCTGTTTTAAAGGCATTTCCTATTTTATGTCTCAAACCATGAATTACATGTCAACTAATCCCTTTTATCAAACCAATTAAGTCTAGTTTTTCAAAGCACACTTCGATCAAAAGCTGCTCATTTCTAATTAAATATGCTGCCACATCTAAATGCAATCAAGTAAACTGAACGATACTGCCTGAATGAAATGATTAGCATTGAATACGTGCAATAATAGGACCAGACAATTCACCTCGACCGGAGGGGACAGGCGAGGCAACGCAAACAAACTAAGCTCATTATTTAAATGCCACCTCAGTCGGATGAGGAAGGCTGCGTTGTGTGTGTGTGTGCGCATGAATGATTCTATCATGCTGAGCTGCAACCAGAAAGATACATCTACACACAAATACAGA
>JBAMIG010000019.1:10500997-10514679 GCA_037177335.1 Kiunga ballochi
AAAGCATGACAATTTCACAGCTTCAGGTGACTGAGATAAGCAGTCTAATGTGGAAAAAACAAACAGCAACATCACACAAGTTTCTGTCAAGCTTTAATATGTGTTTAAAAGGGGCTTATCGGTGATCCTCTTCAATCACTGTGCTCTAGCAAAAGCTGATCGAGGCTTAGATATCAACTACACATTGATGTAGTCAGCCTCTTAGAATGCAAATAAGCAGCTATAATAGATAACTGATGACTCAGCAGGGGTTGCATTTAGGAGCTTTGAGCCAAAGGTTACAAGCTGGATTTTAGCAGGATTAGCAGTTAAAAATTCCTGAATAACTCAAGACTAATTAAGAAACATGCTCCTTCTTTACAGAACTGTAAGTTGCATTCTTTTGTGCACATAGTACATTTTAAGTGAGCAAAACAGGTTTGAACTCTTCCCAGCGTACATGAATATTAGAATAATATACTACATGTGCTGAGGGGTTTGGCAACAGTGATCACTCTTTTGGAAATGCATCTATAAGCAAAAACAAACATAATGGCAGCCTGCTTTCATCATGTAGAACATTAAAAGCATTGGGTGAGGTGGGGGGGACTGCTGCAAAAGCAGCTTGCAGACTAACTTTAGTCTCTTTTTACTGGGCGCGCCACCCAGCTGGTGACAAAGCATTCCTCAACCAAGCAGCAGCACAGAAAAGCTGCTGGGAGTGTCCGCTATGGATACGGCTTGCCAGGGGCATTGATGCTAGAAATGCAGGCCAAATGGCCTACTCGGGTGTGTTTATGTTCAAGGAATGTGTGTTCTGCAAGAGCACCATGAGCAGATATGACTGCTAATACATGCATTAGTCAGTAAAAGAGACATAATTCATATAAAATACTGTAATATTTAAAATATGGGTTTTAATAGGCCAGTAAGGTTTTCAGAGTGGGATGTGATGAAGCAGTTCATTGAATGGAGGTCTTTAATAGTCTATTTTCAGTGATAAAAAACACATTGCGGCGTGTATTAATAATAAAGGGAAATGCACACAGATGCTTAGAAATTAAAAAAATAATTTTCTAAATAAAAACCTGGAAAATAACAGGTATTTTGCACAAGAAATGTTTTATTCTGCTCTTGTTCCTCCTTGCCCATACAAAGAGAAATGCTGAATGTTAAACTTTTTAAATGGAAGGATGTGGCAAATTAGGGCTTAAAGGGTTCTCTATGCAATGTGCATACCACAACATATATAAAAACCAAAGCAATGGCACCTATATACCAGTTTCTTTATGTCTGGTTTGATTAGATTTGAATCACAACAGCTTTTTGGTTTTGCGATTTCAGTTGAGGAGGTGAAATGGTTATTTTTTGTCTGAAAGTTTTTGCATGGATTTGCAGAAGAGATATGTTTGTACTCTTATAGTGAGTAAAGAGCCTGTGTGGATCTGATGTGAGCGGAAGCTGGTAGATGATCTGTATTATATACAAAAGCATAAATGAACAGAAAAACGCAATTGCAATTTGGAGAGCTACATCTCTGCAAATCTGTTGCAGCAATTTAAGCATCAGTCATTATTTAAACCACATAGGTTTTGCTCACTTTGCCACATGCTGTATTTTATTTAAAACTCCTGTTCCTAATTTTTGCATGCAACCAATTAGTTATTTTAGAAAAACTGAGTGCAAGGAAATTTCTTTTTTACATCAGTTATTTAGTTATTGTTCATGTAGTTATGTCTTAGTTTAAGCCTAATATAAACCTATATTATTGTAAAGTATCTTGCGTGCAGCAGGTTAAGCTTTGCAATGACAGCTTCTGCTCACCTGGCAAAATATTTTTGCTGACTGAAGCTGTGGGATCAAATCTAATTCAATAACCAAATTTTCAACCAACAAGATATTAAACTTTGTAACGCAGCCAAACAAACACAAACACAGACGATGCATGTGCACATACACGCGCGTGCTATAACTCTCTTGAGGGCTTTAACATTTCAACAATTAAGACACAATAGAGGCTGCACACAGATACTAAACTGGTAGGAGGGAGCCAGATAAACACACAGTCCCCAAGAGATGCTCTGCAACATGCCACAAGACCAGCAGCAAGAAAACAGCTCACTGGGAGGGGAAAAGGAGACAGAGATAGAAAGCAGGGACAAGGACTGGGGTGGTCTCTGAATGAAAATTTGTTTTGTGTACCTGTCTTTCATCAGCTTTATAAATACTGTCTGTGCATATGTTCTTGTATTACAAGGCTCCGATCACAGGACAGTATGCAAAGTCTCATTTAGAAACCCTTCTGACTCTTTCTAATCCCCAGTAGTACAGAAAGCATAGAATAAAATAAGAAGGATGGAGGGAAATGAGAAATATGGAAATTATTTCAATGCATACAAATTTCCTTCCCTCTGATAGGGTCAAAAATCTGCAATATGATCATGCAAATCTCTTCCCAACAATAATCTCTGCACATTCACACAAAAACAGGAGGTCAGATGTGATTTAGACTCAGTTTCCATCACCTGTGAGAGGAAACCCGACAGATAAAAAAAGCATCCCATCTTTTGCAGACCAATAACCATATCAAAGGGTATTAGAGCCCATCTGCATGTGGCATTAAGCCCATATTTGGCACCAACTAAATCATACATAGCAATCTGATCAAATTTAATCGAGTATCTAATATTTCTTCCCTTTAAACAATAATGGTCCCGGTGACCCTTTTCAGTCCTGGACTGCTAAAAAAAACACGATTCTCAGAGATGAGGAGAGACAAAGGACAATGGTGAAGGGAAATATGCGATCAATCCATTGAGGAGACCAGAAAGATAGCCTTGGATAAAACCTAAAGTGTTAACAAGCAAGGCTTTTGTTAAGCTACATGCATGATAACCTGATAAAACAACATTTTGAGGACCGTTCATAATAAGATTATGTGCACTAAACATAATGACAGCCACAGCAATGGGCTAAAACTGGATGAGCAAAGATCAATTTGCATGTTACAAACCGACTTCTAACAAATATACAGGACCGTTGCTGCCTCCAAGAAGAGCCGGACTGATTTCAGACCAGAGACATATCCATTGTTCAGGACAAAAGTAAACAGTAATTAAATTTGGTAGGTAAGAAAACAACACTTGTCAGAGGCTGTTGAGGGCAACTAATCGTGTGTGCATACGTTCCACATAACCCCCTCCTCCCTTTACACTTGCATAAGCCCTCGTCTAATCACTACTTTCATTCCCATGGCTAAATCAAGGCTCTCATTTTCAAGCCAAAAAGTCCCATAGCACTTTGCCTCCATGAGGCCTTGATTACTCAGCTGTTGGTATTGTTATTGAAATGGTTTCTATTAAAAAAAATCACTCTGGACAAATTATTTGACTTTTTGCTGCTTTACTGTAACAAAAAGTACTTTCTGTTCTATGATATTGAGCTATCCTGATACTGCAGATAAATAAGTTAAGTGAGGATAAATGCAGCCTTTGTAATGTTAACTGTAGGCTCTTAAACTCATCCAGCCAGAGTGACCTTTTCTAAATCATAACTGCTCTCTTCTGGCAGCCTTTAAAGGCAAAGCAATAAAGTGAAACTATGCTCAGACACAGTCAGCCTTTTTAGCTGTTATAATTAATTATTCTTTTAAAATGCACGTTTGGGATGGCATGCAACAATGTGGCAGCCCTTCATCATCATTGCTGCCACAAGCTAGAAAAATACAAGCTAGGCTAACTAGCTTCAAAAGTGGAATCTAATTAGCTGCACTCACTAGTTGTTTCTAATAAAATGAAATAAATCATGCACATTCTGTCAAATAACACCATCTTGTATGGCATATGGATTCCCAATAATCAGCAAAACTTTTAATGGTTAGTAAAAACTATTAATCTTAACTGACCCCATGAATCACCTAGAATCAATCTGTCAATGTTTCAGTGCACTTACAGATATTTGTTATCGTTACCATATAACATTGGTCAGATTAGGCCAAAGGTCCTTAAACACCTCTAAAGCTGCACATTTCCAGTACTACTGTCAGATTTACTAACTTATTTATTATTATTACAATGCATTGTACACAAGCCAGGCGCAAAAAAAAAAATCACACATGATGGCACTTTGACTTGCTTAAGTCAACAAATATAAACAAGAGTTTGTGCTGCAGGCACAATGATGCCAAAAGCTAAAGTAATGCGCCGCTTTCCATAAACAAGTCCATAAATACATCGCTATGAAAGGATGTGAAAGCATTTTATTATCCTATTTCCATAAGTTTATAGAATTAGAGTTATTAAAGGAAACTAAAACAATTATTATTTCATTGGAGTTTAACCAGAGCTTAGTCGTTACCATCACTAAAAGGTTAGCACATATTGTAAACTATATTTTTGTACCAAAAGCAGAACTTTAAAAATACATGGACTCTTTATGTCCTAAATATCTGCTCCATGTACATGATAACAGCTGCAGCCATTCAGCACATGGAGTTTGAGATGCAATGAAAATGGACATGCAGAAGAACACACTAAGTAGAAGAGCAGCTATTTTAGTTAGAAAAGAGACAATAAACAAACAAAGTAACTCCACAAAACATGTTAAATGCTTCTGCCCAGTCAAATGCCAAATAATAACTAATACTGGAATATAAATAACAAATCTCCTTATAATTTATAAAAACTCTAAAGAAATTGTAAAAGCCATGACACTAGTATGGTTATATAAGACTTACACTTACTCTGTGCAGCTCAAAACAAATATATTGCACCAATAAATCATCTAAATAACTAAAACAGAATAATCTCCCAGAGATGTATTAATTAAAATCTAATTACTTGAAACCACAATGGCCTAAGCTTTTACAGATCTTCCTTATCAAAGCACCTCTTCTTCATTTTGTATTTATTATGAATAACTTGTTTCATATTAAAACTGCCGAAGATAAATACAAATAATAGATCAATACAATATATCAAGTATACACAAGCTAAAAGAAACTGGAAATGAGACCTCATTCACCTTATAGGCCTGCTGTGTGATTAATTTATCAGGTTTTTTTTAGGAGGCATCAGTAGAAGAGAATGATCTATTATGTATAACCGTATCCATGTAGGAAAATAAAAGTAAGGAGGAGGAAAGCCAAACTCTTCTGTCTAACTTCTAAACTACCTCCAAAGCAATGAAAAGGTTAATTTGTGATTTTGGGTCGAGCAACGACCTTGCTGTGCTAACTACTCTGCTATCTGAATACCGGTCCATCTTAGGGGTTACAAACGGCTTACTGTTTGTTTTTGAGTCTATAAAAGAGAAATTAGACACGTCGCACAAACCGGGTCGCTCATTTCTCAATTTTCTTTTGCATCTATTGCACACACATGCACATAAATAACACTCCTCTTTAACTTCAACCGGAAAGGCCCCAGGCAAACAGAGTCATGAACATTTTGCTGCACCAAATAGAAGGGACATTAAAAAGTCACCCCCGGATGTCAACTCTTGGAGGACCTGAAGGTAAATCCACCAATAATACCTGCAAGTCTCTACAAGGTGCACAGAAATGAACGGTTGCTAAATTCAGGAATATGAAGAGTTTATAAAAGTTATTCCGGTACTCAAATGAGTGAAGTTTTTAATGTCCTGTCTTTAAGAAGTCGTGGTTGAAACGACTTCTGATAACGACAGGGTCATTTATAACATGGTGCTCATCATAGGTAAGCATTTGCTGGCTTTTGAGAGGCTCGTCACAGAGGAACATTTGTTCATTTTCATAATGATCCCAGGTTCAGTGTGGCTACTCTGCCAAACTCCAGGAAAAAGGTTGCACATGCAGGTGATGTTCATGAGTTCTGTGCAAAACTTGCAGCTATAATTCAAGGTTCTTTTGAGTGTGGATGCAGACATATTTTGTCCCTGCTAGACAACAAATGCAGCATCCCTGGATAAAAAATAGTGAAAAAAATGTTCCAAAGGGATTAGCCTATAAAACATCAATTATTTGAATAATAATATATATTTATATATTAATTAATTGGTATGTTAACCCATATTAATGATTGTCTTTCAATTTTGATAGTATAAATAAAGAGTAAAGAATATTTTTTAAGATTAAAGTAATTCTATATCTCTAAATCTAACATTGTTTCACACACACATTCACAAAGGAACCATAGCTAAGAACAGAGAAAACACACTTCTTTTAAATTTTCTTCATTCGACAGTGACAGAAATCCTTGACAGTCTTTTTATTTTAAATGGTTCATTTAAAAACTAAATTAAAGATGTCACATCTGAAATATAATCTTACAGAAGGTTGTGCCGTTTGTGTGTAGAGGCCAATAGCACATGCTGCATCAACTTATATAATATATAATGGTAGCTAATTAACTTAGCTAACCAAGATAAAGTTGAAAGATAAAGGACTAAATTCAAAGTTTTAAATTATAAATAGAAAAGAAAAAATTGCACAATTTTGTGGATGCAAAAAACTGCAATTGGTGGAATAATTAGATATCAGCCCACATGTATTGATAAAGATTTTGTAGCTGTAATAAATGTTACGAGTAATTTTAGTTGTAAATCAAGTTTTATCACTGTATAAAAAGAAAAAAGGAAATTTGCCCTACAAATTGAAGTTTGTGCAAAGTGTGTAAAAAAGGATTTACATGGTTGTAAAAAAACATTTGCAATTGAAAAGAAAAAAATGGAGATGCTCCTGCAAAGATCTTTAACGGATATAACATGAAATCCTGTGTGCAAGACTAAAGTTGCAGAGGCTGATTTTTGGCACAATCTTTACAATTCTGTCTGATGACAAATGACTAATCACACTGACCAATCAGAGAGCAGAAGGCTTCCTGTTCTTCCACGCTGCTGCAGGCTGTATCGAGCCCATTGCCAACACGCCATGACTGCACCATTAAAAAGAGCTTTACTCATTTTCATAAGACTTTGAAACCTGACTGACGGATGATTCATGCTTGTTTGAGTGACCATTCACGTATATTTCTACAATCTAACCAACTCAGAAAGACATTTATTTAGGCTTTATTCTGAATTTGACTGATTAAAAAACATACGCTACCATTAGAACAGGCCAGTGGGCCACATCAGTACAGCTCATGGTTTAATGAAATTTGCTATTTCACATTCAGCTCAGGTTAAATCTGTTTTAATGAATGTTATTTTTTCCCATAAAGATCTTCCTGTATCCATAACATAATGCTTTGACCACACTTATCAGTGCATTGATTGAAAGCATTGCAACTCCTTGCTACTTTGTGCAATTTTCCTCATTTAAACTGCCCCTGCATTAATGAAAATACCCATTATTATGGTAGCAAAAGGGTCAACAGATGCCCAGACCAAACTCCTTAATTAGTATCCTTTGAAAATAGTAGTGTAGTGGTTTGTCTTTGTAGTGGTTGTCTCCAGCATACATATATATATTCCGCTAACTAAAATTAATGGGATGCATCACAAACTTAGCTACTGTTTTTCAGGTTGCTGTGACCTCTGCAGCCATCCCTTTAGATCTTAAACTCCAACAGGGAAAGATAATGAGCATTGTGCCCAGGGGGATTTAACACTTCAAGTAACTGGTGGGCTGGAAACAAACGTTGTATTGTTGCATGATATCTCATACAAAGTCTCAAAACTTAGACTGCTCAATTAACAGTAAGCATGTTGTTCATCGTTTAAGAGACTGATTTATAAACCCAACGGGTTTGAATCAGACAGTGTGACCACCCACACCCAAAGATACTTGAAAACTGTTTGTTCGTATTGATAATCAACCAAACTCTGAGCCTCCTTCAAAGAGATGGTTGGATATGCAATCCGTATTACCGCATTGCTGTTAGTTCCTGCTCCTTTCAAAGGAGTGATCCAATGGTAATAGGCCCTGCTACTGCTGCAGTTTGGAGCATGAGAGAAACTACGACTCTTGTGAAAGTACAGGGTGACATTTTGATAATCCAGGAAAAAGGTCAGTGTGAAAGCTATGGCGATCGACTGTCAAGCAAAGACAAGGAATTACAGCTTTTCAACCCGGCTGGATAGCTTTGTTTTGGAGATGGAAAAAATAACAATAACACAAGCGTTTAAAGCGCAACCATTTTTAAACAGAAGACTTTCGGTGACAGCAAAGATGAGCCTGACAAAGGCACTCTCTTAGAGATGTCTCAAAGCAAAGTCCCATGAGCTGGAAGAGATTATGTAAGTCACTCAGTATACTGGGTCACTCAGTTGTTTTTGATATGCACTATCACTGTAGCAAAGCAAGAACACTGCAGATATGCTTATTTGGCTGGTTCAGAGTATGAACCTGCTCCACTGAACTAATTATTGCACTCGAAACAGAGTAACCTAAAACGGCTGCATCCAACAATACATGTAATCCCTTTTTTAAAGGAACACTTCATCCTAAAATTAACTCAACGCTAACTATTATGATTTTTAATAAGCCTGTGATGATGCTATTTAGCATTCAGAAAACGTATTAGGGCAGCTACTGGAATAGTGACTAACAAAACAGCGAAGACACTGCAGCAATGATGATTTCACCATCCACAAGCATTATGTAAACAATAATAAAACTTATATTAAAATGCATTCAAATTCACATACTCAAAGTCCTAAATTCATATAAATAAACTAGCCGTTCACAAATCAGTGGTACAGCATAATCTATCTACCTATTCCCTTAAGCACATGCTTGAACATTGGTACTCTTCTGGCTCACTCAGTATTTTCTATGGCTGCACCGACAATAAGGAATAATATGGAATACATCAAACTTGTGGGTGACTTGGTTTAGCATAACATCAGATCATGCCTAGGCAAAGATAGTGTATTCAGCCTCCTAGGTCAATGTACAACCTTGCAACTGCCGAAAACAAGGATAATGGCAGCTCTGTCAGAAAAGGTGGACTGTTTGGCTGGTTCACAATATGGACTCTGTTTCCCTAACAGTGTCGTGTTACTCAAAGAATCCCAGCTTGTTCAAAGTCATAATAATCAGGTATTTAAAAAAAAAAAAAAAAAGGATACCATTTAGTACATGTTCAGTAAACATTTTGTTGGTGACAATATCTTTATTTTGGTGGAAATTGCTCTTAGGTTTGAAGAAGATACACCTGCTAACATTCTCATGAAGCTAGCAAACACAGATATACCTTAACCGGATGTTAACCGTGGTCACTTCAAAATAATAATTAGCTTAAATGTTAGCAACTGGAGTGACCTTGGATTAAGATATTACCTTGTTATAAGACCATTAAAATAATTATTTTTTTGTGTTTTTATTAAAAAGGCAAAAATCCAAAGTTTGCATTTTCGTTAATTTTGCTTTTTTTATAAATTAGTATAGGGTGTGTTTTCAGTGTACATTTATTTCAGATATGACCGGAAATCAATCACCTTCTCCGCGGAGGGACAGTTCTAGTCATAATGTGCTTCGGTCTACTGTCACTTCTTGCCTCTTGTTCAGTATACTCCTCTTAATGTTTAAGAGTATAACAACAATGCATGGTGCTCAGTCTAATACATAACTAAACCAGTGGATGAATAGTAGGAACAGTAAAGGACCGAGTGATGACCGAGTGGGTACACGGCAACCGTGTTCCAGGAAGAGACGCAAACATCGCACCTTTACGAGGCTGTTAAATGAGACAATTTCAATAAAGACTGTTTAAACTATACAGCCGTCTGGGTTGTATACACATGTTATATTGGTTTAGAAAGAAGAGACAGTTAATAATAACTTAGTTTTGGGATTTTTGTTCTGAACAATGTTCGGCCTGTCCTCGCGTCGCTGCTAGTTTCGCAGCATCGGTGTTGCAAACACCCACCCCTCATGCACCATTTCCGTGTTTTACACGGAATCATTTCCACGAGCTCTTGCCACGTCAATAATAAGCAGGGTTTTTTGCTTCAAAATTAACAAAAATATACTCCAACAAGAACGTGTTTGTCCTGGATATAATATTTACTCTTTGGGCAAACACTGCGACATTGTCGCAAGACGCCCGGTTAATAAGTGAAAGGGTGCATGACGTGTCTAAATCAATGAGTCCAAGACAGGAACAGTGTGATGCTAAAACTGCCCAACTTACCCAGTGCCACCTCGCAGGCTTTACGAAGCTGTGAATGGTGAGCCTTTTTCACCTCTTTGTCGGCTAAGATCTTTTCCAAAGCTCGAGTAAGGAACATGTTTTTCGTCTTTTTGCCTTCATACATGTCGCACCGGAATTTGGAGCGAGGTGTGCCTGGTCCCAAGGGGGGCTGCAGCCGCCTCGAATGGAGATGTATTCTGTTACAAATGTCAGCCACAGAAACCCTGACAGACAAACATAAATAAACACAGAAGGTGGGGTAAATCCCTCAGATTGCCATTAACGACCTGCCTCCTGCGCCATGTTGGAGAGAGGAAACGACGTCACGTACGTTCGCGAACGGCCGCAGTGAGGCAGCATGGAGAGGGAGGAGAGAGCTGCTGAGCCCAGATCACACATCCAAGCATCAATCATAATCATCTCGTATGGGATAAAAACCCTGTTTCCTAAATATTTGTATGAATAAAACTGCATTTGCAGACAAAACTCTGCTCCCGTCAATTAATCTGCATAAATTTTACGCGTAAAACAAACATATGCCCATTAGTTTACTTTTTGATACTTAATTCACATGGACAATAAGGAAATTTGCTATTTTGGCATTTTTATTGTTACTGAACTATTTCCCCACATCATTTAGAACAAAAAAAAAAAACGTGTTAGTGTGAATACAGCTTAAGAATTATTTATTCAACACAAAAAAGTACCTTAAAAAACTAAAAATCTATTCCAAAAGTGTATTTTTGCCTTGCCATGATTCTGTATTTTGTTGAAAATGTAACTCAAATCAATTGATTTTATAGTTACAATAACCATAGTTGTAAAAAAAAAAATCACTACCCCAACATTTAAAGCTAAAATAAAAAGAAGCCATTTCTTACAAATATCACTTGTCAAGACTAATGTTAATAATGAAACACAGCCATGAACTTGTGTTCAAAACATTTAGAGCACAAATAAGGGCTAAATATTACACCTCACCTTTTTCACTGCAACTTTTAAAATCAAGACAGTGAAATTGCTTCTAGTGATGCCAGTTGCTGCAAGACAGAAATAAATAAATCGAAACAACATAAAAAGCAGACGAGCAAGTTGCAAACTTATTAACTGTTACAAAACATTTATTCAGGTCATAATTAATACACTTATAAAAAACAATGCACACTGTCACAAGTAAACAATAACACTATCGTTTATCTGTACCTGAGCAAGTCGAGATTTCTATGGTCCACGGTGAGCCAATGAAACAGAATTCATTGAGCAAAGTTTT
This sequence comes from Kiunga ballochi, assembly GCA_037177335.1. NCBI lineage: Eukaryota > Metazoa > Chordata > Actinopteri > Atheriniformes > Pseudomugilidae > Kiunga > Kiunga ballochi. Next base: position 10,512,362 of record JBAMIG010000019.1, read on the forward strand.
AATTAAAATGTCATGGTAATAGCATATAATATGCAACCTGTTTGCAGTAAGGCAATGCCTAATGACACTGAAAAGCTAAACTGGCGCATGGTGAGATAAATTCACACACAAAAAAACATAAAAAATGAATGGAAAAAAAGCTTCATGTATTGACTGTTGGGGTGAAGTATGTGGATTATTCTTGCATTAACCCACAAACAAACATGTTTGAACTCCATCCAAACCTTTGTGATTTATTGCTTCCTTGTAGATAAAATTTCTAACCATTTAATCTTCATTATGTCTTCATGCCTGCTCAAGACTCAATAAAGATAAATCAATTTCCTATTATGTCTTACACAACACAGCTTAACAGCTGAAAAGAGAGTTATACTAATCAAAACACTTTAAACAGTTCTAGACAGGTTGTTTAGTATAATATATTTTTTTTACATTTATTATTATTTCCTCTTCTAAGTGCTTACAAATTCCATTCACTGTAAAAACACATAAAATTGAATTAATGTAAACAGTTTGTACCCCTCACCATCACATCCTACAGAAATATACAATAATGTGGACAAACTAAAGAAAATCAACAAAATAACAATCCAATTTTGTCCTTTAGCTGATAACATCTAAGTGGAATATGAAATGTCACAGGGATACAGTACAAGGCGCCGTGTACTTGGGCTCATATATATGGAAATCTTTCCCTGCCTGGGTTGCACTTCTTAAGCAGACCTGATGCGATGGCTTTCACAGCTCTCATGGTTTCATTGCAAGTAGGGCTGATTAGTGATTCAGGGAGGAGGAAACCAAAGTATCCCGTATCCCTCAGCTCAAAAGCAAATGCGTAGGGGATCCCATTCCTGTAGGCCCAGTCGATAGAGCTGCCCGAGCTTACATCTGTAAGGAGGGGGAAAGGGTACAAGACACTTAACAGCTTTGGTTTTAGGGAAGTTGTTTCATGTATACTTTTGTATTTAAATCGCTGGAAAACAAAATCAAAGGCATGGGTAAACCTATAATGCATCATTTATAGACTGTGATATGTGGCAACATTATGAATAGGAGCTAATTTCCTTACTGACATAAATATAAATGAATGCAAAATAATGCAGGTATGACTTTCAAATACTTTATATTTGGAAAACCTGGGAATGTGAATACAACTCACACAGAGTAGTAGAAGCAGGTCCATATCTGTACCTCACTCCATATGCAGAATGCAAGGCTGTCACTGCATTTTGAGCGGCTGACTCCTAGAAAGGACAATCATAAAACATATTTGATGTGCTAGGCATTTTCCTGTAGTAGATGTCCTGTAACAGATGGATTAAAAAAAACATACTAATCTTACCACACAGTTGAAGTTAGGAATTGTGGCATACTTGTAGGAGTATGGGTAAAGAAGCATTTGTGCATATGCATGGATAGAAAGGTATGCCTTCACGCGCTTCTTGTGCTTCCGCAGGAACCTAGCGACAGCTTTGACCTCCGGTTCGGATTCAGGGAAGGGACCACAATAGGTGTCATCACATGGATGAGAGGAGGCACCCTCATCTGGAGTAGGAAAGAGGAAGCATTGCATTAAGATTAGGTGGCAAAATGTGAATTTTCTTTTCTTATATTTGTGTCTGAAAATGAGATATATAGAAGTAAAGCAGTGTCATTTCATTCTAAGCATCTGTTACCAGGAAGCAGGTATAAAGAGATTGCAAACAAAATAGTGGAATGAAACTAATACAGACATGAAATGCAGCCATGGTGGCTATCACGTCGTAGATGTACCATTATAAAGGCAATGATAATATATGGTTACTCAATATTGGTAAAGTTTAATAAGACTTAAAGACCTAAAGTTCACAAAGAAAGAGGGCTGATAAAATTACAGACTTAATCTACTTTTTTTTAAGGTGTTTATTTTCAACTGTTGACCCTAGATAGTTCAGACCCTGATGTTTTCAAAGAACTGAGTGGAAAGTCTTTTAATGCAAACACTGATGTTTAGAAATGAACTTGATGAAAGTGATCAATTAGATTGATGAGGGTAAAATCATTATTTGGTTAAAAAAGAATAAAATGAAGTAAAATGTGCCACACAAACATAACTAGAAATGACATTGCTTATATGGATTTTTATTTGATTCTGGGCCTTTTTTGTGTCCCTGATATGAATTTTAAGGAAAAAAATATTTTGAGAGGAGACATATCGAAGAGTTAGATACATAGGCAAGGCAAGGTAAGGCAAGTGTATTTGACAATACAAAGTGCTTTACATGGAAACGGTAAAAGCATTACAGATATAGAAAAGAAATAAAAACAGCAAAATCACA
>JBAMIG010000019.1:10546692-10562842 GCA_037177335.1 Kiunga ballochi
TATATGTTGCATGAGAATTTCCAATCCCATTTTTTTCTCATGAACGCACAGTATTTTATAAGATGACCGCTTGTATTCTTTACTGCTAATTAAAACCAAAGATCTTTTATGGAGCCCTGTTGATGAGCCCAATACCATCTGCCAAATGTGGACATGTTGCCTTTCTTTTTTTACTTAAGTTTCCTGTTGGGTACATAGTTTAAATGGAGACAAGCGACAAGCAGGGAAGTTAGTGGGAAGCTAGGTAAGTATTAATGAGATAGGACCCCCAGAATGATTCAGGAAGGTGGGATTGGGACCTGTCAGAGCCAGCAGGGTCCTGGCTTTAAGCAAGGCATTACTAAAGGGCCTTTTCTTTATTTTGGATGTCTTTCACCGTGCATTTTTAGGTGAAGCTAGGTTTTGTTTCACTGCCAAAAATGTAGCATGTATATGGGAGGTGCTATGCTAAACTCTGACTTAAAAGCAAGTGCTGATGTGCAGGTAATAAAGGTACTACAGTATATCTTCCCTGCACAGTTTCTTTTCCTTTCTATATCCTTTCCATCTCTTTTCTTCTTGTCTCCTTCTCTTCTACCTGACCTAAAAGCACATTTCAAGGCTTAGTTGATTTGACATCCTGTTGTCTAAGGATGCTGAACTGCTTTTTACCCAATTTTTTTTTGATAAAGTGCCGTGCTTATAGAGTTCCTGATGTAAGGATGGAGGATGAAGAAATACTTGTGCAAAACCAACATGTCCTCAAAACAGTATTTGTGTTAATGAGCAAAGCTTTGTTTTCTGGTGATTCCCTGCAACGGGCTTTATTGTGTAGAGACTGTGTCTGTCTGCGGCTTTAAACGGCATTTGTTTTAGTTTAAAAAATATTTAGCAAAAAAAACCCATTTCTTTACATCTTACAACAGATTTGAATTTTTTTTTTACATGAAACAGGAAGCAAATTGCACTCATGGGATGTTTATATGTGTGTTTGTTTGCCAGTTTACCGACAACAAAGCAAATCAGTGAATTGTCAGAAGACAAAAGTGGCTTTTGCTCCAATAGGCTCGAGGAAAAGGCCTGTTTGTTCTCCTAATGCCACAGTTTACTGATGCACAGTGCAATGAACTTTTTCTGTTGTGAACAACGGATCCCACAATCCAGAAAAAGAAGTTTAGTCATGCAGAAATGTGCTCACGGCACTGGCAGATGTGCTTCAATAAAGCTGTGTCACCATTTTAAGGTGTTAGGCTGTTTATTTATTCGAAAGGATTGTGTTGCATGTAATACATCACACACACCCATTTTCCTGCCCACTTGTGTACCGGCTATGACTTGAATGTCTCAGCAGGTGTTTAAGGTTTGCTCTCTGCAGAATGGAAGCGGCCACTTCATGCATGCTTCTCTAATCACATCCCAACGTGCGGTGAGGCGATAGATGCTCCTATCACCTTACAGTCCCTGTAGCTGGATGCGTCAGCGACACACACAATGCAGCTATGACTTTTGCACCCAGACTGTGTTTTGAAGCGTAAGAATGTCCCCCATTGTCCCCCTGGGATGTCGTTGCTAGTTTACTTTTTTCAGGAAGCAACTGCTCTGTTGTTTTTCCCAAACTGATCTTGTGGTGATCCATCTGTTTCATTGACAAAGAGGTAAACATATGCAAGGAGGAGGGGCTAGTCTTCCGTTGATTGTATCTGTCCAGTCTGGAGGAGCGATGCTGGGAGAGCACCATTACATAATATCCATTCACAAAATGTCCTGAACCATGCTGGTCCTCCGGTTAGTTGGTTTTACCCTTTTCCTTTCTGATGTGACACCAAACTCCAGAGGAAGCAAGGAGTCATTTTATCAGCTCATTTTCTGGCCAGGAAGCATATTTCTGAAAACTGGACTCACTGATTGAGCTGCCAATCAGACTGAGGCAGGTTCAGTCAAACCATGTCTGCAATATGAAGTCCTGAACATCAGCAGGGAGAACCTGATGATAACGTTTCTGATAACATTTTAACAAAGCCGTGATTACCACCTTTACATCTTAATAACCCACAGCTTGTGGGATCTTGTTGATTAACTGCATATAAGGCCACATGAAGTTATTAGATCAATCTATTCATCACACCCACATGCTCTGTGGGATAATGAAGACTTTAATGAGGTTTTAATGTGTAGTCTTTCTTTTCAGCTATCACAATAACAATCCAGGTATTTGTATCTAAGTCTCAGGGAACAAAATGTCTTGGAGAGGTTTATGTTTTTGTTGTAAACTGCTGACTCAGCTCAAGATGAAGGTTAGGGAAAGCACGAATGTGCTCACTAATCTGGAGAAACGGTGACTGTGTAAAGATGTGCTGTAAATAGTGCATGTATGAGGAAAGATCTATGGTTTTGTATGATTCAGTATTGTTTTGGAAATGTAAAACCTTTATAATGTTACCAAACATTTTAACATAAATATTTTAATAAGAAAGAAAAGATGTTTTATAAAGATTTTTTTTCCAACAAACTCCTAATTTCTTCATTATCACCTGATTGTGACACAGATCTGACGTCTTGCAGAGCCATAAAATGCACAGAGGTCTGTTGGTTGTTCAGCTGTGGCTACTGCCCAGACATGATGGATTCCTGCTGGCAAGCATCCAGACAGAAAAAACGGATCCCTCTGAATATCAGTTGTTGTCGTGAATTGTGAGGATGAAGAGCAAACCTGGAAGAAGATGCTGGAAGGGATTCTGGTTTAAACTGTAAACCCTTTCCTGCAAGTTAGTGTGAAAGAATCCCAGGCGATCATAGTTCCCTGATTGTGTTTCAAAATGGTTGAATGCTGTTGTTAAAATCCTGTAATTGTCATCTTTTCCCACAGACCTGTTAAAGCTTTAATCCACAAAGCGCACGCTCTACTCTGCGACGCAATCAAGAAACACAACCTGGATTTGTTCCACTAACAACCAAATCACAAACCCGGATTTGGATATGCTATGATATCACTTTTCTGTGGTGTTGTAAGGTACCACAAAATTCCTGGTGTACTGTTGCTGTTTACAAAACTTAGGTCAGTCAGTCAGCTTCCCATTCACCGTCCAAAGAGCCGGTCCAGAACCAGAAATCACTTAACCAGTCTGTCTTGGCAGACACGTCAGAAGAAATATGATCAACAAATTTAAGCGGTGAACATGCAGCATTCAAACAGTGGAGAAAAATACGCTGCAGACAGTTAAATCATGCTTTCTGTGTGGCAGGCTTGTAAAAGCTACATGAAAGATGTTCTCAGTTTTATGCCGGCTCTTCTGTTAGCAGCACCCTTATCTTTTGACTGATAACACAACAGAGACTCCTTAAACTCCACTATGCTGCTTCTTTTTTTCTTAAGCTGTTTACATCAGATATGCATCTGCAGTGTGGCTCTTTTATGTTTTCCAGCTCAATCCCCTATAGCTGTATGTATTATTAGTGCTTTGCAGATGTGGAGGCTGTTTCTTTGTCTTTAAAGCTGAAGTGATGGACGCCCTGACCGTCCAGGGCTTTAAATGATGCATCAACTTTTGGAGGATGTTTTCTGATTTGCACAGCTTTTGCTCAGATTAGCTCAAATACTGTAAGCCGTAGCAGGCCTTTGCGAGGTTCTGCTAAGCGTTTGTGCATATTAGACTTGCTAATCAGATGCTAATGCTTGTGAGCGGCAGAGTTACGAGGCAAGGCAGCCGCAGAATGGTAATCAGCACGGAGTTGGCTCACAACAAAGAGACTGATTATATCGACGCGCTTTTTCCGACCACAAACCTGGATTCGTGCATTCGCATGCGCAGCTCCGTTTGAAGTGCCGCTTGACATAAACACAATGTGATTTAAGATGATTTCATTCATTTTTTTTCATGTCAGCTTGTTTTCTAGGAAAAGTTAAGAAAAGATTAGCTTTGTAATTAAAAGGAAAAGTATTTCTACCACTGAATTAGCACAGCTTCCGCACCATCTGCTCACAATCAATCAAGGGAAACGTTTCATTAGGTTCAACTGACCTCTTGGATGGTGTCAGGGGATAATTCTTGACTCGCCTGCTCATTAAAGTGACCTGTTTGGATGCATTTAGTGAGTTTGCTGGGGTTGGGCTGCCTGGTGGGTGACTCCAGTAGGTGACAGATGGTATTAAGGTCCTCTGTGGGGGTGCAAAGGGGATGTCCATGGATAAAAGTGAACTACAAAGACAGATTGAATTTTTTTTGTTGTGCTCACATTGACTATAGGCAGTTCGTTTGATCATTTCAGTGATGAGCTTACAGACCTGCTGTTGTTGGTTTGCATCACCGCGAAATGAGCATTTGGGCTGTTGAAGCATTCGCTTCAGACTCTGTGTTGTGCCGCTGCCTGCTGCGTTTGTCATGTGTGAGGAAATGTGAGATCTGTAACAGACTTTTGATTTGCTTAGATAAGAGTTTTTACAGAGATGCAAAGGCTGAATGTCATCATGTTCACCTGCACTGTTTTTATTTACCATTTATATCACTTTTGGTGGTCTACCTTGCTTATTATGTATGTTCATTTCTGTCTTTATTTATTGATTTTTTTTTAGCCTATTTTGAGCCTATTCTGAACACATTTACTCTGCTATAAGGAAGCTTTTGGATACGATATGAGAGCGAGTTATGATAAATGATCATTAGAATGCAATCACGTCCCCTCCGAGCACCTGGGGAAGATCCAGGGGACCCAAGTCCCGGACAGCTAGCAGCCAACACAGAGCATGGAGCCAAGACCGCCACTTCAGGGAAAGCCACCCCCAGGCCCAGGAAGGAGCAGAGGAAGGCCGCAGCCAGAGCAGTTCCACCACCAGACAGCGCAGGACCCTGGAGGCCTGAATCCGTAGACCATCAGCCCCGCCTGGCAACGGTCCACCCAAGCAATAGACGGCCACAGAGCGCAAAGCCCAGCGAGTCGAACTATCCCTCCCTCCCGTGCTACAAATCACATCATCTCTGCTAAGAAGATGTTATGTTTTTGCTGGCGTTTATGTCCGTCTGTCTGTCCAGGCCTCTGGGTCCAGGAATGTCTTTTGAAGGATTCTTTATCATTTTGAAATGATGGGTCAATTTTCAGTAAATACATGTAACTCCTCAATAAATGGTCAAAAGTAGTTCCCAACAGGATATCCAGGACAAGATATCAAAGACAGATCTGGATCCCGGCCAAATTCTGGATATTACGATTCCAGAACAGGACAAAATGAGGGATCTTTTGAATTTTTATTACTGTGTGAGAAAAGAAATTAAGATATAAACATGCAACAAACACCATAATGTAGCTGATATATAATGTATCCATAAATCTAATAATGATTAAATATCATATATAATAATGTTGGACTTTTTTGTAGGGAAATATAAAAGTAAATTGAATTATTGTGTGAAATGTGAAGCAAATGCATGTTTGCCATCTTTTCTCAGGACATTTCTTTTTACTACTGTTTAACTTGCTCTCATCCAAGCGTGTTAGCAGTATACATATTGCAGATGCCATCTTTATTAACATCTGGTTGAATGAAAGAAAAATGTCCCGTTATTGGATTTGCTGTCTCACGAGCGCTGTAACTAAGTTTTCACTGTGGTTTTGTGCTAAAAATAAAAAGTGCTGTAGCTGAATAAAACGGAAGATAGATTTCTGTCTGCCACTCCAGCTATTTCCCATTTAAACAAAGATTTATGTGTGTTACCTGATGAGTGATGTTCTCCTCTTTAAAAAGCTCTCCTGGAGGCAAATGACTCATTTCTTTTTTGGTCAAATTTAAAGAAAACATGTGAAGCGCACCTTCTTAATTTGCCACGCTTAAAGAGCGCCCTGAAGCATTAAATGGGTTGCAGAGGATTTTGTGCAGTGAAGCAGCCTGGGAACCAGCATCCTGAGGGACAGAAGAGAAGTCAGAGCGCTTTCCATCAGCCTCGGTTCACACACTGATGGCCTCACCAGCTCACATCTACTTCCACTTTACGCCACCTTTTGAAATGCAATGCACAGCAATTATAGCTGTTTCTGTCCTCTACAGTACAAAGATTGTGTTTTGAGACTATCAGGTGTCCATTGTGAGGGTTACCAATTTGCTGTGGCAGCAAAGTGTTGCAGCTGCACACAAAAGTCTAAAGTTTAGCCCTCTGTTCTGGCTTTTTCAGGAACAAGCGATCGGATAGCTGACGGTAATTCAATCCTGGGGCCACATGAATTGTGTTAACGGTTGCTTTTCCTTTTCTTTTTTTTCTCTCTCTCTGATTTACTTCAGGTGTTTCTCCATCGTCTCAACCAGTACGCAGCCACCAAAATGGACAAGAACATCACAGAGGAAACAGTTAAGGTGAGGATAGCAGCATGCGATGTTATACCACTGCAAATAGTTACAGTAACCGGAAAGAACCGGTCCATTTTCCTTTAGTGAGCTGATCCGCAAAAAGTTCAGACATGACGCTGGTAGCCAAATAAACTCCTGTTTCAACCTAAAATAGCGATGTTGGTTCTGAATGGAGAAAGAAGTAGTGGGCGATGCAGGAAGCAGCTGCAAATATAATCTATTTATAAATGATTCCGGCTGGAGGATAATAAAGGATGCGCCTTCGCAGTGGGAGCATTTCTGCTTACTTTTTGTAGGTAAACACACATTCAGTGGATATTTACTGCACGTCCTATGTTTTGGAATACGTCCTCTCATGCTATGTTTTGTTTGGGAACACGCTGTGCAGAGAGGGCCTCAGATAGCATGGGGTTATTATGGGTGCAATGTTTGCAGAGGAGCTGAAAGACATCCAGTCCTTCAGAAGGGAAACACAGCCGTCAAACTATCGCTTTGGATTATTTTATGCCCACAACAACCATTAAGAGTTCTTTTTTTTATGCTTGGATTTTTATTTTACTGTCCCTCGTTTTCATCCAGCGTTATATTTACGCTTTGTCCTTTTAGTATTTCGCCACAAAAATGACATAAATGAGTGCAAAAGTCATGCCTACATCGACGGCAGCGCTTAAATGTGGTTCTCTTCTTTGAGCTTTTCTGTGAAAGCATCTCTAATAATGTTTGAAATACAAAATTCAAAGCATTTTCAAGCAGAGGGCTTGTTACAAAGAAACCTCATTCTTAATTCTGTGGCTTCAGACATTCATTTGTCTTCCACCACAAACCACCAAAATACCACATCTGCCAAAGTATTGATTTAGGATCTGTAACACAGTACAGCGCAGAATGCAAACAGCAACATATTTAACTTAAATTGCTCTGTGTTCTTCCTCTTTCAGGTTTTATTTTCCAACATTGAGGAGATCCTTGCTGTTCACAAAGACTTCCTGTCCATGGTGGAGGAGCTGCTGCAGCCCGACCCTCACGCTCATCATGAAATAGGACGCTGCTTCTTGTACTTTGTGGGTAGCTTTTGCACGAACATATAAACGCATCTTCCGCTGCAGGCTAAATATCATCTCCAAATCTTTAAATATGAAGTCTCCTTCATTTGTTCAGTCTGAGTCACGCTCATGTTCTCTTCACTTGTATTTCTTTACACACTGCAGCTTGTAGAAACGGCTCACATGTTGGGCCCCCACCCATTTTTCCCCGGTACTGAAAACGATAAGCAACTCCACATGCTGTCTATTCATCTCTCTGGATTACTCATGATGAGACAGTGCACATGTGTGATATGCTTGATGTGGCTCCGATTTTCCGATCTCACCCGCTATATATCACATTTCTTTGATGCAGCGCCTCGAGACCCACTGGCATGTAATAGGTTTCATAGTGTAATAAATCTAACCATCTCCCGGTTGGACTGGAAGCAACTTCTGTGTCGTCGCGGCTCGCTGCTGTTAGCGCAGGTGAAAGAGAGACGATCTGTGGCAGTGCAGATGATGAGATGATTTCATTGAATGGGATACACTTCAAAGCCAAACTAAAATCTCCTGATTGGTGACTATAATTCAGCCATAAGCCATCATGTGAGTCCAGAGTTAAAACAAACAAATTAGACTCATTTCCCTTCCAATCCAGTTTGGTAAACTTTTCCTTTTCTGTCGTTGATTCTGTTAAAAGTTCCAAGAGGAATAACAGGAATTTTACTACAGAAACACAAAGAAGTAAAACCATCTGGAGTCTTGATTGCTAAAAGCCTTTCTGCTTCATATGATCTCCAGTTCATCCCTTTATGCCACAGTGATATCAGTCCCCACAGCAAACAAATAACCAGTTTACAGGTTCATAAAGCATCTTTGTTGAAAGCATGAATCTATGAGGGTGGCATGCGTTCAGTTAACTGTAATATGTATTGTAAGGGCTCTGCTTGTTATTGTGACAGTTATGTGTCCTGAGGAGCAGCATGGCTGAAGAATGAGCTATTTTTGCTGCTCTGTAGCGACTTTGTAGTGAGTGATTTAGAGGCTGCTCGGTCTGGTCTCACTCCTCCCTCGCAAAGACAACTGAGCATGCATGTCATATGAAGAGCTTTGGTGGAAAGTTGCTGGTCGTAAGGCTGCAGGGCAGATGACAGGATGTCATGGAAACTGCCCTCCCCCATCCCCACACATACAGATGACACCACATACATTATGTATTTTTATGGGGATTGAAGAGAAGAATTGATCCACTATGAGTCTTATATCGTGCCTGTCTGGTTTCTCAGTTTAAAGAAGTTTATCAGCGTTATTACCGCAAAGCATTTAGCAGCAAACTCATAGAAATGCTGATTTCCAGTTTCAAATTTTAATACAGCCAGTAAAAAACGAGGGATTGATGAGGCTTGGAAAGAATTTAGGTATGAAAAATGTATACTTTTAAAAAGAAATTTGATCCTTTAATAGATTTAGAGAAGAGCTCAGCATCAGTGTTCACCGGGAATGTAGAATATACACACATCTATTTCTGTGAGAGTATCAGTATCTGTCCTTTAAGTAAAACCGGGCTGATATTAACCACCGGTATTTATCCTAGTGGAGGTGAGGGGGCGTGCAGCATTGGTCTCGGCATGTGACACTAACAGTGACGCAGCACAACTTTGCAAGGTCTTTTGCTGAAGCGGAGAAGCAATGTCAGGTTGTTTTTCATAGCGGCAAAAGATACTTAAAAAGCAGTAAAAGTAAGAGGATACAGTGTCAAATCATTTAACGCCACCATATTTATGTATGTTAAACATTAGCAAGAAGCTAATGCCGATAACATGATCTTTATTTCCTACAGAATTTAATCATCATTAACTTTGGAAAAAATATTACTTTTGATAAATATTGGTTATCGAGTACAATTAATATAGAATTTTGGTATCAGACAAATCACACGCTTCATGACATCTTGATGTTGTGGCAAAGAGGGAGCTTAAATGTGAAGCTCTACTGGCCGATCAATGTTCCCCTGTTGTCATACGCTGTGGGTGGTGACGGAAACAAGACTGCGTGACTGGATAAAAGCAGCTGAAATGAATTAGAGATGGAGCGAGAAGCTCGGTCAACTGGGAAGGGTTGACCAGTCCATATTTCACATTGAGCAGAACTGGATGATATGGTTATGCATTAAGTCAGGATGGTGACTCCCACAAGGAGAAAGCCTCAGGAAAGATCCAGAAGATGCTGGAGGAAACATATCTCTCAGCTGGCCTGGGAAAGAGTTTAGAGTTTCCCTGACAAGCTTGATTATGGATGAATGGAATTCGCATGTCTTCCAGTTCCCAAAATATGTCCAATTCGTCCAGCAAAACGTCCATCAGGAGGATTATATGAAACTGAATATTTATAGACTTTGTGGAGAAGCGGCGCACTGGCAAAGGAAGATCACATAAAACATCAGAAATGTGACATTTGGCGTTGGCTTTAAGCTCAAAGTATTTCTTGATGATCTCTTTGTCTTTCCCTCTTTTTCTGACTTTGTTCTCGCTTTACTCAGTGTCTGCAGTTTGTTTCTTTTATTACATCTCACCTTGACCTTCCCTGTCTTGGGCAGAGGGGACGTTTTCAAATTTATGACGAATACTGCGGAAATCACGAGAAGGCCCAGAGGCTGCTGCTGGAGCTCAATAAGATCCGGAGCATCAGGACGTGCTTACTGGTGAGAAGAAACTGCAAATCTAGACCTAATTATGAACATAGCTTTTGTGTACTTAGTTTTTTTCTTTTTCCTCACTAGACATAAGACTTGTTGCACAGCTGTATAGATACATTCTTAAAGTATTGGTCATTTCTAAACCTCATTATACGAGTGACTTCATGAGGGATCAGATCTGGACTTGAGGCTCCTCACAGTCAGACAGACAAATGCACAGTCACCCACACAAGGCAGCTGGACAGTGTCAAAACCATGTTCCAGCATGTCTGATAGCTGATGTGACTCCAAGCGTGGGTGGACTCCGTCTTCCTGTCCCGACGCTCTTTGAAACGTTCACTTCCACAGGGGAGCATCGTGTTGCTGGAACAAAAGATGATTGCATGTCCACCGCTGGCCCACACCACTTCTTTCCTACATTGCTTTAAAACTTTGGACAAGCTGTCGAGTGTCTTTTTCATTCATACTTTTTTCTTTTTCCTTGTAGATTTAAGCACATTTCCCTTCACCCCCTTAAGGGGGCACTGCACCAGAGTCTTTCATGTATTGATTAGCCACCTATGTCGGAAAGTATGTGACATATTTTTGTGCACTATCAAAGAACAGTGCGGCAAGATCTGTGTGTGATTTACTGTCGTCGTTGGTCTTTAATCCAGGCAACCAGAGGAGGAAAAGATATTAATTGACTTTGATTTATAGCCTTGACCCTCCGGTGACCAAGCCTTTCATAGGGCCATTTAGGTTTCTTGTTACTCTCCAAGCTGCACTGAGCCATGTGTTGCTATTCCTCAGGTCACTCAGGACAGGGATATCCACTAACCTCTAATAAACCTTTGACCTCCTGTTGGCTACAAAGTCTGGTTCAATGTACAGTAACTTAGAAGTGCCACATTCAAATTACAGGTGAGAGGGTAAATAAGAAAGATTATTACTGGTTGACCTGATAACTTTTAACATAATACATGTAGGGAAGGGTCACTCAGAACAAGTAAAGTCATTTTACAGAAGACCGGGCTGACTTTGTCTTGGTATGTTTTACAAAAACATGAGCATTGAGAGGCTGATACTTCCTCTGGTTTTAGCCATTTTCTTTCATTCTTCCAAGCAAAACTGTGCAAGGTCACAGTAGAGCCACAGTTTCTCTCATTGCCCTGTGTGAGGACTGCGGAGACTGACTCCCTGCAGCTTGCTAGAGGGTTATTGCGAAGGATAGCATGTAGAAAAGACCCAAGGTGCTTTCACCTCAGGAGTGAAAGCACAGGCCAAGACTGAATTTTAATGAGTCCGGAGTGTGCAGCCAGACTTCTCTGAGCTGAAGAGAAATTATTTCAATGCAGGTCACAAGATTAAATTTATTGATCCCTGTACAACACTACTGCAATGGAAAATTACAAATGAATGAGAACTGAAAATGGATGGATGGATGGATGAGAACTTACAGATGTGCCACCCATCTAACCCATACAAATAAGATGCTTCTCTATGGTATTTCTTTTTGCAGCCATATTTGAACTTTTTAAAAGTAAATAGCGCAGCTAGTTACTTAAAAAAAAGTTTTTTTTAAAAGTAAATAGCGCAGCTAGGGTCAGCACGGTGGCGCAGTTGGTTAGCACAGTGCCCTCACAGCAAGAAGGTTGCCGGTTTGAGTCTCGTTGTGAGTGGGGCTCTAACCGGGAGCATTTTTGTCTCCCCGTGTTAACATGGGTTCTCTCCGGGTACTCCGGCTTCCTCCCACATTCCAAAGACATGCACCTTGGGAATAGGCTGATTGGAGACTCTAAATTGCCCATAGGAGTGAGTGTGAAAGTGTATGGTTGTGCATCTATCTGTGTTGCTGTGTCTGCCCTGCGATGGACTGACGACCTGTCCAGGGTGTACTCTGCCTCTCGCCCGATGTCAGCTGGGATAGGCTTCAGCCCCCATGCAACCCCGTTTTGGGACTAAGCGGTAGAAAATTGATGGATGGATAGCGCAGCTAGAAATTAAACCATGTATTCCCTATAAATCCATGAAATCATGTGAGTCATATTGAATATCCCCTTCTAAAAGGTTGTACCCTGAAGCCTTTAGTTGTGTACTTAGCATGTCATAGCTAAACCGTGAAATACTTTCTTATACGTAAGGCTACAAATGTAGAAACGCCTGTTTTTCCATTCTACTATTAGATTAGAAGAAATATTGGATTGTACTTTGAACTTGTTGAACTAATTTAAGCTTTTTGCAAACATTAGCAGAGCAGTGTCCTTGCTATTTATATCAAAACAATTAGTACTGATAACATTTGCTAATAGCTCTGAGGTAGTTAGCAGATGTTATCACTGCTAACATGTGCTAGCATGTTAGCATGTTGCTGAAACTTGCTCATTGTGCTGATAATGTTTGCACTGCTAACATGTCCAGCTAAAAGTTGTAAACAGTGATGAAGTGTAATGATAGTTTAACAAGTTATTGACAATTAACATCTGAAACGGTTTGCCAGAGCTTTTTTTAATTGTAACAGTGTAACAGTAACCAGTTTTATGTTGAAGGACTGTCATTACAAAGACAAAACACAGATGTTGGACTTCAGGATTTGCAACGAGCATTAAAGCCTTGCAAACCCAGCTAATGTTTACCTCCTCTCCCTTTCCTCCAGAACTGCATGTTGCTGGGAGGCAGGAAAAACACCGAGGTCCCACTCGAAGGTTACTTGGTTGCTCCTATTCAGAGGATTTGCAAGTATCCATTGCTGCTCAGAGTAAATATGCTCGTGTGCCTGCTAACCATGTGTTGCACTGCTACCACACCCATCTGTCACTGCTATAGGGCACCTTCTTCTCCTCAGATATTTCTTTGGGCAGGCTTGTCTTCCTCACATCAGTCTCTCCTTTACTAAATGGAAAACTCGCCTCATATTCTGACACATCTCCGCTTTAGGCAGAACTACATGAATAACACAAGACCTATCATCACCTCCCCTGACCAGCTGTTTGTTCAGACACTTGACTGGGTTCATTCATACCTGCACTCCCAGTTGTTAGTTTAGACGTTTCCTCCTTCCTATGTGAAACACAAGTGAAATGCAATACATTTTCAAAGGCTTGTCTGAGTTGGTGATTTGAGCTGCCCCATCCCATTTATCTCGTTATGATCTTCTAATTCACTCAGGCGTTCTCTAAACAGCCACCAGCATGTGCACAGAGATGCTATAATAATAGGCGGGTAATCTGATGCTCTGCCAGTTGAAGGCTTCCAGCTGCCTGGGCCTCCTCCTCTCTGTAGAGTGACACAGATAGCCATCAGTGGCCGCAGATCTATTCAGAGGAGTGTAAATCAGTCTTGTGATAGCTGACATGCTGAAAGAGTGTGTTTTGAGTATGAAATTCCCACCACTTTTACTAGATCGTGACATGCAGTGGCTCTAAACATAAGATGCATGTTTGCCAGATGAGTGATACCTTGTAGGAAAGGCTATTCAGTTGCTTGTGTGTGAGTATGCAAATCTGGACAACTGTGTGTGTGCTAGGAGCTGCTGAAGAGGACACCAAAAAAGCACAACGACTATGCCCTGGTACAGGAGTCTCTGCAGGTGATGAAGGCTGTGTGCTCCAGCATCAATGAAGCCAAAAGACAGATGGAAAAGTTGGAGATTTTAGAGGAGTGGCAGTCTCACATCGAGGGCTGGGAGGTGGGTCTAATGATCGACTTTCCTCTAATGCAAATGATTATTCTCATCAGTTGTTTTATGTTTTCTTGTTTTTGTCTCTTTTAACTCTCTTAACTTTTCTCTTCCAAAGCTGAAAGTTATGACCAACTTAATGCCACTTAGCCCTACCACAGCTATTCAACAAGAATTCCTAGTGCCGTGACTTTTGTAGCCTTTTAAGCTTTCATGTCCTCTGAGAACAATGACTACTCACAATGGACAAATTCTTTCTGCATGGATGATCATGCATTCAGAGCTGTCATGCTTTGGGGTGACCAATCCCATAATCACCAGCTAGATTGCACAACTTAAAGTTACTTTTTGATTAGTTTGCATTTCAAGCTGTAGGACACCTCATGAAGGGGTCAGCAGGCTTTGTGACGGTGGGAAATGCGGAGCAGCAGTAATCATTGTAGAGGTCAGGATGCTTATTCATTTGACCCGGCTTTGTATAAAGGAGCTTTCCTGAACGCACTCAGATGAAGAGACACAGTGTTCATCCAGTTTCTGCTTAATTACTAGACAAAAACTTTTAATACAGAAATGAGAACAAGAAAATCCAGACTTTCCTCCATTTCATTAAGATGTTCTTGTTTTCACATTCGTTGTGTAAGAGTCACAGACAGCCTCAGTGCTGCTTCAGTATTAGCAGGACACTTCAGAGTGAAATAAACTGCAGAAATATAAACAGTTTTATGACAACCTCTTTGCAGATGTGTTAGTATATACAGACTTGTGTTGAATTTATGTAACTTCTGTGCAAGTTTAAAGTGAAGAGTCAGAAAATAACACATACTACATAAACAGACAAAAATCTAAGAATAGTACAATCAGAAAGAAGCACACAGTGCTGGGTGGAGTGACTTCTTGTACTCGACATAATCCTGGCTCTAGCTACAATGCGGTTTCCCTTCTGCTCTTTTTATTAATCATAAACATTAGCTCATTCTGGACCGGGATGTTGTGCAGCACGCCAGGCTCGGCAGCTCCAAATGAGATGGAACTAAGAGGGAGAAAGCAAAGCGAAAGAGAGAACCGAGTGATGGCTGCATTTTTATTTTTCTGTGTGGGTGTTTGAGGAATGAAGGAGGGATGAGGAGTGGTTGTGAGATTTTCCGTTCCTGCTCCTCTGTCCGGGATGATTGCTTGTTAGCATTGACCCGTTCCACCCTCAGGGCCTCCTGGCAGGTTCGCGTACGTCGCGTGGGAAAGATGGGGCGATGGCCCGCAGTGGTCACCATGGTGATAGCTGCCAGTTTTTGTCAGGCTAGTGTTTGCCAGTAGGTTAGGGTTGCAACTGTCTGTGTTTTTTCACAGAGTACCAGCGTAATGTTGTAATTTTAGATTTAAGGGTAGTATTTTCCATTGGTTTTAATTCACATTCTGTTATTGAGTCTTAGTGTTTGCTTGATTTGGCTTCTTTAGACAAAAAAAATCTGTTTTCTTGATTTAATAGTATTCTCTGCTCTCATTCATCTTTCTTCATCCAGTCCTGCAATTAGTAGGTCTGGAAATTCTCTAACTATAAAATATTGTTGAAATTAGAATGAAACAGACAATTTAGGGTTTAAAGTGTTGCTTAGTGCAGCTTTGGCTTAAACAAAATTAATATGTAGAGTGACTGAGGAATGCTCCGAAGGAGGAGAACATTTACATAGACTGCAGTAAGTAACAGCTGCGTGAAACACTAAAAGGTAGGTTGGTTCTGCCATTAAGGAAATGTAGCTTTATGGTTAGGAAGGGTGTGATGTTGCTCTCAGGACAAGCTTTCTGCCTTTCCGTACACAAACACTTGCTGCAAATCAGTTTAACATCTGGTCAAGGTGCTCGAGAGAGCGAGGGCCTACAAAGAAGAATGGAGGAAGGAATAAACGGCCCAGAGGATCAGAGCAGGGGAAGAAAAGTGAGCACTGATCGTATGAAGGGAAGGGAGGCGAAAGGGAGCATAAAGGAAAAAGCTTGATAAGTTCTGGCCTGCTGATGTCTCCAGCAGAGGAAATGCTTAGCACATTTTCTGCCTCTGTGTGCATGCCGTTATTTTTAGCTCTTAGAGGCTGATCAAACGGGGTACATAAATTCCCAGAGCAGGCAAGTTGGGGGAAGAGACAGCACGCTTTATCACTTTGCAGCAGGAGCCCCGAACCAATATGGTGACCAGGCGCAACAATGCAGCACATAGTCTGACCGGATGGGATGTTTTTCTATAGAAGCTATTAACCAGCCCATGTTTTAAAGTCCCACAGCAATCTGCTGTGAGGAAGCAAGAAGTGTTTTCACAGACCCCTGAGAGAGGGAACAGGAAAGGCTGGGCTTTGTGGCCCCTCCTCCTGCTCAGCCATACGCTCAATAGTATAATGGTATCTATCTATCTATCTATCTATCTATCTATCTATCTATCTATCTATCTATCTATCTATCTATCTATCTATCTA
>JBAMIG010000019.1:10562942-10584112 GCA_037177335.1 Kiunga ballochi
ATATGATAAAATTAACATTATTATTTATTTGAATGAATCTGAAATTGCTTCTTACATTGTTGCTTTGTGTTTCATGTTTTTCTCAAGTATCTCCTCTTTCTTTCTTTTGTTTTTTATCTTTATGTTTGCCACATCATCTCCATCTCCAGGGCTCCAACATCACAGACACATGCACGGAGATGCTAATGCAGGGTATCTTGCTCAAGATTTCAGCTGGGAACATACAAGAGAGGATTTTCTTCTTGTTTGACAAGCTTCTGGTTTATTGCAAGAAGAAAAACAGGTCTTTGTTGTGTCTATTGTTTCTTCTTTTACTTGATACCTTGATGTTTTTTTAGCATATGCAGTTTTCTAAAAGAAAGATTGAGGGAATGTTGTTCATGCTAATCTGCGGTCCCCCTCCACCTCGTCTGCAGTCCTGCACATTACAGACTTCATCATTTATTCACTGCAGCTTTTTTCTTTACTTTTAGCAAAGAAAAGGGAGGTGTATATTGTGGAAAGCAATTCAAGGAGAATCGTTGGAAGAGAAGAAACGAGTGCTTTACATGCATATAATTAAGCTAGTGTTGTTAACCACCATTTTTAGATATACATATATATTTTTGTTGAAGTTAAAAGGGGAACTCTTGTTACTGACTGCTGTCTTTTCTGCTGACTTTTGATGAAGTCGTTCCTATTTTCATGCTCTCATACTGAACTACTGATAAAGCTGCTAACAATTCACCTACATTTATTCTGTGTTTTTGACAGCTTCTGTATGTGCACCACCGGCTCGACTGCCACCTACTTTTATGTGCTGCATAAAGCAGCGTGTTGTCAATTTGTCAACACAAAGCAGATCCATTCACCAGTTTAAAGAAAGAAAACGGAAGAAAACGATAATAAAACGCCTTGTCAGGACTTAAAATTGAATAAAATCTGATAGGATTAGTGTTGAGGGAGAGCATCAGATTGTCATGACTGATCTCTTAAAACGCCTGAATGCAATGTGTTAACGCTTACACACCATGTGCTGACAATGAAATGTTTACATTTGTTGGTTTATTCATGTGGCTGCTTTTGTTGTTTTGAAAGGCGTTTGAAAAACAGCAAAACCTCCACTGAGGGTCCTCGCTACCTGTTCAGAGGAAGAATCAATACTGAGGTGATGGAGGTTGAAAATGTGGATGATGGTACAGGTAAGCCGTCCTGTTAGAAGCCACCATTTGCATGTGAAAGCTTTTCAACATGTGTGGTTGCGTGTCCTTGGAACTGTGCCTCTGCTCCTCGGTGAACTTTTTCCCCCTGTGTCTCTTGGCCTCTCACAGCCACTGATTATCATTTATATTTGTAGAAACCATCTTTTCCTTCCCAGCAGACTCTGATGGGCAGTAATATTTGGTGTGAGATAGATGGGTTTGGGTCTGGAGCGAGCGGGATTGGAGGATAAATATATGTAGAAGTCTGCAGTGCAAAAACTCCTGGGTGTTCTTCACCACAGGCAGGAGATCTCAGACTGAAGTCCAGGGTGACAGGAGTATTTTAGCCTGAATTCCTATGTAATCAAAGTGCCTTTGCTCTTTCCCAGGCACACACTTTCTAACTGAGGTTTAAACATGCCCTTTATGCATTTCTCAGAGAGGACACCACTCTGTATATGCTTTTACACGTGATTATAATTAATGATTGTAATGGTTGGCCTTTTATTGCAGACTCACAGTGAAAACCTAGCTGGAGAAATGGTCTGAATACTGTGAAATTTGACCAGTTTAATCCAGTATGATAGAGGTTTTGAGTTTAATTATACACATTTTTACTTACTGATTTTGGATCAAATAGCATGTTACTTTTTTATTAAAATGCTCCTGTCTCTTAAGAACAGGAACAACCCTGAAGGTTTTCATTGTGGTGGTATTACTTTGTTTGGCCGATACCAAACTAGCTGCTAGACCCGCGTGGTGATGTAGTACGGTGTATGTTCAACAAGGTGTATCGGGTAGTTCTGTAGCAATGTCTTCTGAGGATAGGTAGAGAATAATTTGCTGTAAAAAGTCCTTAATAAAACAAATCGAGTCACTTAGTAATGAAGACTTTTAGGATGAAAATATAGTGTTGGTTAGATTATGCACAATGATAGGATAGTGTTGAGTACTTTTACTTTGGATGTTTTTGTTCTTCTTTTCTGTGAATGAGCTTCAGCTCATCATACATCTGTTCTTTTGTAATCATGTCTTTTGATTTTTTTTTCTCCACAAGATGTTACTGCTATCTAAATGTTCACAAGCTTTAGTTTTTCTGAAGGAATTCACTGAATTTTTGGCGTAACGCTCTGTTTTATGTGCAGACTCTCACTTACTGTGCACCCAACTTCCCAAAAACTCTGTTTCCAGTGCAGCCTCAGACAGACAACCTTTCAAAAAAGTACTTTGAGCTTGCATAGCTTGCATAGATTTGTGCTGTTCCACCCCTTGCAAAGAGAGGAGTTTATAAAACGTGCAGAGTCAAGATTGTGTCTGTGTGCTCCCTCCTCCGCCTTACAGCTGACTACCACAGCAGTGGGAACATTGTGAACAACGGCTGGAAGATCCACAACACAGCCAAGAACAAGTGGTTCGTTTGCATGGCCAAGACCCCGGAGGAGAAGCAGGAGTGGCTGGAAGCCATCATGAAAGAGAGGGAGCGGAGGAAAAGTAAGAGGCTGGTTTGCTTTATCTGCACCGGGGCTGGAGTTTCTTCACATTTAATGCAATTGATGAAAGACTGTTAATTATATTGAAGGGCTGCGTTGTGTTTGGGAAAATCAATAAAAAGCAGTATAACCTGAGGCATTAGGACTATATTTATATATAAGAATGCACAGCAAAGTGTGTATTTTTTGTGCTTGTTTGTGACAGATAATCACATCTTCTAAGATATTTATATGGTCTTAAACCTTTTATGCCAGGCACTGCATTGCTGGTAATTTTCAAACATTAGCAAACACCGACCTCCTAAGGAGCGAAGTTCAATGTGTTGAGGATGGTGGTGACAAGCGATTTGCCTCCTCTCCTTCCTCCTCTCCGGCACAGGTCTGAGGCTTGGCATGGAGCAGGACACGTGGGTGATGGTCTCAGAGAAAGGAGAGAAGCTCTACCACCTCATGACCAAAGGGAACCTGATAAAAGACCGGAAACGCAAGCTCACGACTTTCCCCAAGTGCTTCCTGGGAAGGTAAGACCTGCTGAGTTTGTGGCTAATGCTGGAAAGCAAACGGGTCTTCAAATCGTGCTGCTTTCTCTATGGTTTATCAGTGGGAAGGCAGTGAACGAGCACCAAACTGCATAACTTGTGTTCTGACCTTTACAGACCAGAGCTATGTTTGTATTATAAGGATTTGTAGCACCTTGTCGTTATAAAAGCTGCAGTGGGGGGATTTGTTTAGTATGATGTGCAGATTTTCTTTTTAAATTGGCAAGGATTTCTAAAGACAGCAGCTGGAAAGAAAGACTGTAAATACGCTGCCTCGGTCATGGGAATATCCAATCCAGCCAGATTTAGCCTATGAATTTTATTTAAGGATTATTGATGTGGTGTTTTGGGAAGAATCAGCTATTTGAATGCCAGTCATACATCAGAGGTAAATATTCCTATGAGGCTAAGCCGACCGGCTGCCCTCTCCCTCGACCACGTTGAATTACAATTCGTTCTGAGGAATTCGCCAGGTAAATGTTGTCAAAGCCAATGGAGGGTTATTTTGTAAGTATCCTGTGTTTAATGTGGATATAATTTTAAAATCCACAATAGTATCTTCCCTCTTTTCACATTTCTTTTTATGAGTACACACACCTGTCCACCCTGCATTTGGGACTAGCTGAAAATATTTACCATGAGTGTGGTTTTCTTCTAAATCCCTTCCTTGGGCTGTGTTATGTATGCATGACTCGGCTCCTCCATTTCAGTTGCTTTCATCATGCAAGATGTAGATGCCTGGGTGTCAAATCTGTTCCCCACTTTACCTTGTAAATACACGAGTAAAGAGAAAGCAAAGCTGAAGGTGGTTTAGGTAACGCTTTTGATATGCAGCCTACCTCAAAATCGGATCATTTTTATTCTATTT
Source organism: Kiunga ballochi (assembly GCA_037177335.1). Lineage (NCBI taxonomy): Eukaryota > Metazoa > Chordata > Actinopteri > Atheriniformes > Pseudomugilidae > Kiunga > Kiunga ballochi. Next base: position 10,567,021 of record JBAMIG010000019.1, read on the forward strand.
CTCAGTGACTGCTTCTCACACTGCAGGCCAAAGTGAAGCAGATACTGGGCGAATAAGGTGACAGAGCTGGATTAGGATCATAAACCAGCAGACATCTGGAGACATTAACTGCAGGCAGCTTAAAAAAAACTGCCATGTTATTGCCTAAAGTGTTATTTTATTGAGTGGGGGGTGCTTTAAAAATTGAAAGAGGTTTCAAAATAAAGCAAAGAATCTTCTTCAAACTTGGGTTTAATGCTGTTTAAATCACAGTCCTATCTTTACTATTGAAATTCTAAACACATTTACCTTGTAAAGCAACTGTTTTCTACTTTTTCCCCATTAGTTTGACATTTTTAAAGCAATAGTTTGACCCATAATAGTGACAGTGAAAAATCACCAGCGCTTAAACAATCATGTTAAAAATCCCTGTTAGCTTTAAAAGGCTGAAGAGGGGAAAAAAAAACACAACCACCAAAAAGTCCAGTTAGACATAGTTGTGGCCCAGTTACATGGCATGGTGGTTTGGAGTGAGGAGTTAGTTTCTCTTTTGGTCCATGCAGACAACACCAGATCCCTTGTGGTCTGGAGAAGGAATGGATCTGTCAGCCGGGATGATTAAAAGGATCAAATGTTAGTCTTATGCGGTCATCTGGTTGAGTCTGAAGAGATCAAGTGGTGAGAAAACGGCTCAAAGAAAAAGCACCCTCCGGAAACTTATCTTTTTAAATACAACACCTGGATGACCACTTTTTGGTAAAATGATATCTCTAGCCCCTCAGTGCTTTCCCCAGTCTGCAATGACTTTGGTGATGATTACATGTATACGTAATTTCTGAATAAGAAACCGCATCGTTTGTCTCTGATGAAAACCACATTGCCCATGGCTTCATCTCCTTCCATTGTGAAATACTCTGCCTTTATTCTCTTACCACGCCTCCCTTTTTTAAAAATGTTCTTTTTTAAAGGCCGATGGCTATTTCTGGGTCTCCAACTCCTCCGCTTGAAATGGCACAATCTTATTTGTGGTTTTGGTCTGTAGCAGAGTAATTCATCATGGAAAATGAGTGTGACAGCCACCTAACCAGATGTTAGCATCCCACTTCAAATCAGAGATAAGCAGGGAAAACAAGTGTTTCTTTTTTTTTTATATAAATGAAAAAGGCTCGTGTAAGATCTTCCTGAATGATGTTGATGGAAAAACATTTTAAGAGCTTACTGAACAGATGTTTTAACACAGCTTTGACTTCATCCTTGGAATCTGATGCAAAATGGTGGAAAATTGGAAGATTTAATCATGAAGTAACTCAAAGTGAAACCATTTGTTTTGACTGTTTAGAATATTTTTTCTATTTTTCTGGTTACAAGATAGATAAGAAGACTTGTTCTGCTTTTAAAGGTTTGCAAAAATTAAGCTAGTCATCGAATGGTAATAGCTTAGCATCAATGCTAATATGGGCAGTAATTATGCTGCTCTTTGCAGCACCCAGATGGCTCACTTATCTCGCTTTTGTCTGATGATAAAACATGAATTAATATTGAAATAAATTACATATTATTCTCAAAAAATTGAGTCCTTATTAAGCTACAGTAAGGCAAAGTAATTTTATTTACAAGACACTTTTTGACAGTAAAGTCAATCGATGTGCCTTACTACAAACACTAATAACAACAATAAAAGATTACAACAATAGAAATAGATAAACAATTAAAACATTAAAATCAGATCATTTAAGCTTGTATGAGACCAAATAAAAAAGTTTTCAGCCTGGAATTAAACTTAGCCACACTAAACATGTCTCTTACATCTTCAGGCAGACTCTTCCATGGTAACTTTACAGAAAAAACAAGTTACTTTTGTCACAGTCCAAAAACCTGACACACCAGATCTTTATTATTGTTTTCCGCCTTGTGTTTGCTTCTCTTCTTCTTGTTTTTGTTTAGTCTGCTGTTGCTTTAAGGATTGTCCATTCTTTCCTGATGTGGAACACTAACATTTGCCCAAATCATAGATGACTAATAAAAAAAAATGATAAGAAACAACATATTTACCAGAATCATAAGGAAAATTAGTCAAATATGTTTGAAATGATTTCAGATTATTAATGGAAAGATTTTGTAAGATATAGAGGAAGACAAAAACATTGTCAAAAATTCTCCTCCAGTGAGATCAGTGGCCAACAAGATGATGGAGAAGGGTAGTTTGTTTTGTGCCCTTAAAACTTTATAAAGTTTTCCTTTTGGTTTAACTCTGACACCAGGCTGAAAGACAGATTCAGAGAATTCCTCTGGTTCTGCTAGCTGTGTTTGTTTAGTTGTTTTGGGAGATGGATCATCGGGGAATAAATCACTCAGACTATTCCTGCATTCACCAGTTCTCCTTGTTTTTAATTTGCCTTCCACTTTCCCTGTTAGTGTCCCCTTCTGTGACACATCAAATTAGCAAGAATGATCCAATTTAGCTCATTTTGGCCACCAAAGCCTCAGATTTTTAGTTGTTTCTAGTGTTTGTTTTTGTTCCTCTGTTTAGGGTTTTTGTATTTAATAGTGTTTTACTGTGATTGCTAAATAAATAACCTGAAATAAGACTCTCAGTAAATAATCAGTCCTCTGCCAACAAAGCATAATTTTTTTATAACTTAAATTATTATTGTTTATAGAAATCTCTAAACTTCAGTTGTTTTATTTCCTTTGCATATCACCAAATGTAAATCCAAAGCTTTATCCACTGATTACACTCGATGCCGATTATCTCCCATTGGCTTTTCCTTTACTTGTGTTGTACTGTGTGTGAGTTAATGTGTGTGAGTTAGTGTGTGTGTGTACCAATGTTGTGTTTTTTTTTTTTCAGTGAGTTTGTGTCATGGCTGATGGAAATTGGTGAAACGGACAACCCAGAGGAAGGAGTTCATCTGGGTCAAGCTTTGCTGGAGAACGGCATCATCCACCATGGTCAGTTCTTTTCTTTTTTCATGCATTCATACCTTTGCTTTTACTGACTTAAACAGCAATCAGTCACCGTATAATTTACTTTACGCTTGCACTGCTTAACTTAACATCTCAATATATTTGAGAAAAGCCCTTTGTGTCACGAGCTGTTTGGTTTCCCAGGGCCTTCTCGTTGGCTAAACAGTACAATGTCGATGTCGTTCCATTTAATAAACAGTTTGACACAAGCTTTTGGTTTGTGGTGTATTTTCTTTGTTGCTCATCTTTGGGTGAAAACTGTGCTGCTCTGTGTGCATGAGACTTAAGTTGCCTAGTGGGTTGCATTCATATTAAACTGCTCTGCATGTATTATTTTCCTCAAAAGAGTAGGGTCCTCAGTCAAGTCGTATCTTAAATCACTCAGGGGCATTTTATTGCTTCCTCAGTGAGAAATGAGATTGGGTTGTAGAGCCACCCCTGACAGAGAAGGAATAACTCCGAGCCCCTCTGCGCTCCCTCGATGCAGCCAGAAGTACTCATGAGAAAAATGATAGAATATCTTTTCATAAGAGCCTTTAATGGAACCTGCATGGCTGCAGCCAAGAATATAAAGCCAACTGTTATTACTGCTAAAGGATCTGTGTAAAAGTACCCCAAAGCAAGGGGAGGCGTGGAGCTCTGAGCAGCTGTGTTATCTGTGCTGGCTATTTTGAGGTGGGAGTCTTCCTCTTGTCAGCTTGCTTCTTTATGCAGTCTGAATATGTTCTGAAACTTGTTATACTTTCACATTTCAATCCAGACAAATAATTCACCCTGGGAATTTGACTTTTTGTAAAGGTTTTTTGTCTAACTCTGCCTGATCTCAATTCTAAAGCTTCCTTATTTACCATTCTTATATTGTTTTATTTAGTTACAGACAAGCACCAGTTTAAGCCCGAGCCTGTGTTGTACCGCTTTCGCTATGACGACGGGACCTACCATCCCAGAAGCGACATGCACGATGTAATATCTAAGGTAAAGGTGCAACACAAGAGACTAACTCAATATAAAAATGTAAATTCTTCACAAAACCTCCATTAAAACCATCCACACTTGTCTCGCTTTGCTTGTGTTCTTTTCCTCCCGCAGGGTGTTCGCTTATTCTGCCGTCTTCACAGCCTTTTCACTCCTGTCATCAGGTAAGTGCCCACTTACCCCCCCATTACTTTATTAATCATAACTAATCAGGTGGGACTCTGATAGTGTAGCATCAGGTTTATGCGTCTAGAAGAAACAGCCCTGTGACAGAGCGGCCTGATTGGAAGAGAGCAGTATCAGTGAACGATCGGCTCTTTGTTTTCAATGAGAAACAGACTCATGAGGAGTTTGTACAGATGTTGTTAAAGCGTGGAGGCTCCTGTGGGGGATTGAGATTGGCAGGTGTTATCTGCTGGTCTCAAAACACAAATGTGGTGAGGGAATTTATAGGATGTTTATGTACATGTAGAAAAATGGTACCAAATGATCTACTTAAGCTAAAGTAAAAAAAAAATGTAAGGGATGAAAAATGAATTGCAAGTTACTTGAAATATACTTTAAAAGCTGACAAGTCACCAGACAGTATATCTTTCTGCCCTTGCCTGTGGTCATGAACTGTGGGAAGAGACCAAATAAGACTGTAAATACCAGTGGTAAAAATGAGCTTCCTCTGAAGGCTGGCACAGGGTGAGGAGGAGCAGTACCAGCCGTGAAAGGAGCCAGTTGGGTTGGTTCTGCCATCACCAAGCAAGCTCTTTCTAAAGGGTTCAACTGAGATTCATACAGGATGTGTTGGATCTCTTGATTAGCTTGGGTGTTCTCATCAGATCGATTTGAGGGATGGGGATTCGGGGATCTCACACTGTTGCCTCGGTGATCTGGTTCTGGGTAAATAGATGAACAGCTGATTGGATACAGATTTAAACAAAGCACAAACAAAGGCATAATAAAGCTGTAGCCTCGCTACCAAACTTTGGCAGGTGTTTGGTTTGCATCCCTAACAAGGACCAGTACAGCATCTTTTCTCTGGAAGGAAAAGCCGGTCCAATGCTAACTCTTGCAGTACTTTTGTTTCCTGACTTCCTCTGATGATATACCCATGTGTTTCTATGCTGCATCTGCCACAATGGAAATTCAAAATGAACAATGTGTGGATATCCAGTTGCCATGAGGCAAAAAAAACAGCTTTCACATGATGAACCAGACTGCGACACAAAGTTGTGAAGTTTGATTTCAAAGCCTTGGGATGCTGCAGGCAATCACAGCTCCAGAAATGAGTATAATGAATGTCAGTGTACCATCAAACTGAGTCAGAAACACAGTTTTAAAATAGAAAAATGTTTTAAATGTGAGCAAAAATCCAAACACTGCATTACCTCTCGGTGAATGGGTGACTGTGATGTGAAGGTGAAGCATTTTGAGTGGTCAACATGACTGGAATAGTGCTATGTAGGTTAATTTACCAGTTATAATAAAGGGGTTGTACACCTTTCAGTAAGTTCAGCTGGGTGTATATTGGTTATTTTTCCATAAACAGTCACATCCAAGCTCAGAACTTATGCCCGAAGAAAATCTTTGATTTCACACCGTTAAAACTGCACAATTGTCAGAATTGTGCAGTTGATCCTACATTTATACAAGCTTGGATGAATCTGCCCATGTTTAAGTTTGATCCAAATGCTCAAAAGTCTAAACGGTGAATGTGTGAGTGTTTGGAGGTCTAAGCCTTCAGAGAATTAATGTGTGTATGCCAAGCTTCTTGATGTAAAAACCGTTTTTGATCTGATAGACTTGTGTGTGTTTTTTAGCCAGTTTATCTGCGCACAGTGGTCTCTCAAAAAGCCCAACACAATGCATCACAGGGCCTGGGAATGCCAGAGTTTAATTGGAGCAACCAGCCCCTGCTTAATTAGGTGGAATTTCCTGGCAGAACAAGAGGGATAAAGCAAAGGAGAGCAGTACACACCATGAAACCCCCATACCACTATGTAGCTACTGGGCTCTCTCTCAAGTCCTTGAGAAATCTGTCAAACCATCCATTCCAGGGGATCTCATTGCATCGCTTCAAACCAAAGACTTTTTCACAGTAACTCGTTGAAGGATAATGAGGAGAAACGTGTAAGCTGAAGCAGCAAACGTACACAGCACGAGAAGGTCACTCATGAATTATTTTCATACAGAAGGGAAAAAAACTACATTTCAGCTCAGTATTTCAAGGTTCTCTTCAAAGTGTTGATGAGCGCTGCAGAAACTGTATTTATGCATGAGAATCCCAAAATAACAGAGGAAAAAAAAGGTGTGCTTCTGTAATTTATCAGGGCTGAACACTTGATTAAAGCATGAACCTCTCGTTTCCGCTGTTTAATTTATTACAAAGTTAGCTTTGAAGATGCAATTGCCCCCCTCCCCCCCCTTTTTTTTTTCCAAATGTCAAAGAAAACTCTCCTCTTCAGACAGCAAGTTTAAAACCACCTCTCTGACCTTTCCCTCTTTCACTCCTCGCACTGCTGTTTCTTCATCCCCCGACATATGGCTGCCCACTGGACTGCTGTTTATCCCCCATTTTTCACTTTGACAGGCTCACTTTGCTCCAGCCGCTGCAAACCCAGACTCCCTCGCTTTGGTATCGTTCTGGTAGAGAAATGCAGGGTGCCTCCTGGTTCCACTGGTAAAAGTGGTTTCAGCGTGGCGTAACAGGGCGTCGATCCTCATCAACAAGTACCGTCCTCGTCTGACACAAACGCAGGCTGTCGGATGCGCTTGCATAACAGAAGGTGTCCTTGTGGAGGATACGGGGCAACTTTCTCCCCTTTTCATGTTTTAAAATCTAAAAAAGCACCACACAGCTGAGATGGGACTTGAACTTGGCACACAAGTCTTGTTTAACTTGTCTGGGCTGTGTGTGAGAGAAAGTGGTGTGTGTGTGTTTGCATGCAGTGGAATGGAGTAAGTCACGGTGGTTCAGTACTTTCCCGGCCTTGCAGCTCAGCCCCTGTGTGTCCCCAGGGAGGGTTCTGTGTTCATGGGAAAGTCACGGCTCCATTTCAAACAGTATTTTCGGGGTCTGGCAAAGTGCGGCTGTGTGTGGATAGTGCTGAGAACAGCAACACCATACCAGCCTTGGTCCGGGGAATGCTGGTTTGCTGTCGCCCATTTTCAGGACCTCCTTTAGATATATGACACAACTGCCTGTGGTTTAAATGTAGCAATGTCTTGCTGACAGTGGGAATTATTGGTTTCCCTTTGGGCATTGTGATTAAATTAGATTGAGCGATTGCCACCCTGCGACTTCTGTCCCAGTTCATTATAGTGAAAGCAACTGTTTTTGTTATCCTTCCTTCTTATTTTTCCTTTTTTTTGGCCATCCAGGGATAAGGATTATCATTTGCGAACCTACAAATCAGTGGTCATGGCAAACAAACTGATAGACTGGCTTATCGCACAGGTAAGCCATTAAAGTACCTTACTCATTTATGTCCCTTTCACATGAACTTAAAATGCATTACCTTGTAGGTGGACGTCTCTGATATTAGCTATCAAAGAACTGAGCTGCCACTACTTACTGTTAGAAATAATCTCCACTGGTTCACAATCAGATTGGAGTCAAGTTTGAGTGAGACAGAAAGAAAGATGAAAGCGGGTGTTGTCATAACAGGTCAGTCACTTCACATGTGCAACAGAGAAAGAAGCCATCAGACCCGAGGCTTGCAGTGAAACAGGGAAGAAATGAAGCTAGAAAAGCAGAATTGATTGTACTGATAAGCTTTATTGACTCTGGCAGGAAGCTTTAAGAGTGACAGATTGATATTCCTGTACAGCATGACAGAAAAAAAACCATGCAAGGCAATGACTGCTGAATGAAAGGCAGGCACCACATGGTTGTGTCTGTGTGGAGGTTTGTATAAATGTGTTCGACCCAGGCCTCTGTTTTCTGCAGGACTTGCAGAGCTTTGATAATGTTCAGTGTAGACATGATTTTGGCGTGTTTGAGGCAGCGAGGGGCCTCAGGGCATGTGTTTGCAGGAACAAAGGAATGGTGTAAGTGTGTCATCCCAGTTGCTCTTTGAAAAGCACACAACTTTTTTTGTTCTGTCTTTCTCTTATAATTTTGTTTACTATTTTGCTTTTTTAACTCATCTCAGATTGGTCTATTCTGTCTGGATGCTGGATGTGAACTTGTTCTCTCGTCTCCTGGTGTAGGGGGACTGCAGGACGAGAGAGGAAGCACTAATCTTAGGGGTGGAACTGTGTGACAATGGCTTCATGCATCACGGTATGGCTTTTCTGAGAAAAAGACGTGTTCCAGCTGAACTGGATCCATTCCATCATAGAGCAAATGAAAGTTGAACGCTTTGGAGAAGCTGCATTTAGGACGCCTGCTTAAGAACACAACTTTTCTTCTTTTTCTATATTTACTTTTAATCCCTTTCACATTTTACAGGAATACAACTTTATTATTGTTGTTATATCCAATGCAGGGAATAAATATTTTCATATATGGCTTCATTCGTGCAAACAACCAAAGACTCCGTGTGTGCTTGCAAACATGCACATTTCTTTAGCTCTATCTGCTTTAGCTGAGTACTTAGTGAATGACACGTGCATGTTTTTTTTAGCTTTTAATCCAAACTCAACAGTAGCCATGACTACAGTTTGTCTGAAAGAGTCAGATTTGTTTTTAACTCCACGCTTCCTTCATGCCAAAGTCCACATCATACTCACTATGCTATGAGTCACAGCGAGTATCCTTGTACCCTCGTGACGTAACTGCCTCTAACTGCCCACAGTTCAAGCTTACACTACAAATTACCAGCACATCAATAGAACATAACCTCAGACATCAAATTTCCTTCCACTTCCACAACCCACAGGGTCATTTTAACATTCATGTCTGTGACTTATTTGGCTTCATGATGTTGATGGCTGAATTTGAAGGAAATGAAGTAAGGAAATGATTAAAGCAAACTCCTGTTTTTTTTCCCTGAATTGGCTCTTTTTTATGTGCAAAAGTTGGCTTTGTTAGTGCACATACTGGGTTTGTTTAACCATTAGGATGTTTTCCGCTCAAACTGCTCTTAAATAGTCAAATATTGTGTGTTGTGCATGTTGCAGTCTTTAGTTATACTCCATTTCGCATCTAACACTTACTGAAGCGCATTGCCTTTTTAATTTAATGCTGAAGGATTTATAGCTCAAGAAAATGTTCTCAAATGAGGCTTCAAGGCTTTGCACTGCTACAGTAATACTCAAATAAAATGGCATCAGCTAGACTCCAACGAAGTGATGAGTGAGTCACATTCTCACTGACGACTTGATCTGCTCGTCTTAAAAGCATGACTGGAAGCGTTTCTTTAGGAAAAATATATTAATAAAACATTTACCACTTAATAAAGCTCACTTTCTCTCTGGTTAAATGCGCTATTGCTAGCAGCTTCTCCGCGACTCCACTCTAACTGGGTCGCGGTAAGACGACTTTTTTTATTTTGGTATAGAATTAAAAGAAGACCAAACGTGATAGAAGAGCAAAATGGTGCTCATGTATGGTAAAGGGTTGATGTGAGCTGTAAACATGCAGGTTTTCTTTAATATTGCAAACTCAAATTGGCTGTAGACGGAATAGCCTTTTTTATTTAAACCTTCTTTGTTTTTGTTATTTCCTGTTGTGAATTTTTGCTTTTGCATTAAAAGACAGTTTATTAATCCATTATTCTTTCCCTTTAATGTGTCCAGTGTGATTCAGAAAGCTACAGATAAGACCTTTACATGTTGTGTTTGATGGCTTTGTTGATCCCTCCAGTTCTAGAGAAGAGTGAATTCAAGGACGAGCCCTTGCTGTTCCGTTTCTTTGCGGATGAGGAGATGGAGGGATCCAACACCAAACACAAACCCATGAAGCATGACCTGAAAATAGTCGAAAATGTCATCACCAAGTCTCTCCTGGTGAGTTCTCCTTAACGTATTCGCTCCCGCTCTGTCTCGAATGCTGAGATTCTCCATAATTTGCCCTCTAATGGGAGCAAACTGAAAACACGGTAAATTATGAGGAACACATCTGGGAGAAAGAAAAACACTAACACTGCAAAATTCTGTTTATACCCCGAGAAGCAAAAAAAAAACAACAAAAAAAGCATTGAATGTGAGCAAAATGCTGCCATGTTTACTATCTGTCAGGACCAGCATCTTCATCTGGTGTGTGTAAAAGTGTCTCAAGCTGCTCTTTGGTGATAATGTTAAAAACATTGTTTTCCAGATAAGGCCGAGCGATGGAGGCTACGGCTTTACCCTGGAAGAGAGAAACAGAGTTCCCATCATCAAATCTGTGGAGAAGGGCTCCCAAGCTGAGGTTAGATGCCGGACAGCTGGGGCATTCAGCATGACTCCATGCTCACAGAAGTAACACATATTGGACAATGCAAAGCTTTATGGAGAACAGGGATGGCTGGTAGCTGGAAAAGCACAGGGAGTTGAATGTAGTTATGGTAGTGTAAGTAAATGTCAAACATATGACACAGAATTGTTGCAAGCATTGTTTTAATGCATTGATTTAGTATAACAAGTCATGTGACCACACCAACGAAAGCCTCGTTACCCCGTCAGTGTGTTTCCAAGCATTTTGGAAGGACTGAGGTTGTTGATCAATGCATTGACATGGGTTTAATGCACTGCACACTGAAGGTTTTTCAGAGGAGAGTAATAATCTTTCATCCTTTTGGTTGGATATGAAAGGATATCACATTAGAATTATATTAAATCAAATATTTGCATGAGACGCAGCTGCCAATGCAACTGCTAAAGGAGCTCAGAGTATGAAAACAGAGTAGGGCTTGGCTCTGAAATCACATGTAGGTTATATTTTCTTTAATTTATATATCTCTAAAACTGGGAATATTGTGGTTTTAGTGCTGCCACTCCCACCGCCGCAGACTGGCCGTGTGAAGGTGATAACTCAACAGGCTTTCATTGGATGGGTCACTATGAGAGGCCAAACTGAATAGATATTCAGTACTTTTTGATGATAACGTCTGCCACCAGGGGGAGTTTTATCTAAAAATGTCACAATTTTTGTCATAACGCAGAAAGTTTTGTCCGATTGGTTTGAAGTTTCATTCATATGCACTAAACAAGGACTTTCCACACGTCATACTGAGTTTTCTGAAGTTCATAAATTTGCCACCAGGGGGAGTTTTGTGTTTAAATTTAACTTTTTTTCTTTATTTAATGCATTTTTTGGACTAGTGATTATGCTTCCTTTTGTTGTGTACTAACCCCTGAGGTTCCAAATTTTCCCACTAGGGGGAGCTTTTTTCCCCCCAAAATTTCTTGTTTTTGGCTAAATCTCATCTATTGTTTGTCCCATTTTTGTCAAACCAAATGCTTCTGAATCCAATAGTGAACACACTCCCTATGATTGTGTGTACTAACCCCAGAGGTTGTGAAATTTCCCACTAGGGGAAATACTACCTTTTATTTCACAGCTATGATTTGCCAAGCTGTGAAAGCTGCTGTAGCTGTACAGTCAGCATGCTGACCAGCAGAATTATTTTATGTGTGAAATGTGTCATAAAACTGGAGAAAATTCACTTCAAAGCTAACCTGTTTCAGTGCATTTACATGTCGTAATAAATTGAAATGATGTGCACCACCTTTCAGAGGTCTCCTACATTCTGAGTTGAAGAAAGACAAGAAGGCAAATGTGATCTGTTTGAGCACATGACCCATAAAACCCCTCCAGTCCTGAATAAGCCTAAAAGTCTGGCTTAAATAGAGACGGTCATGTGTGTATATTTTTAAATCTTCAATCTGGGAAGATGGAAAATGGCAACAGGATAAAGCTGGACACTGACTAAGTTATATATTGCGTTTGTGGGAATGTGTGTGGTCTTCGTATTGATGCTTATTGATATTAGCAATTCCAAAGAATTTAGGATGTATGTTTCTGTGGTTTTGTCTCAATCAGCTTTGCACACTTGTTTAAGTGCATTTACATTCACTTTTATGCACTACATACTGTAGTATGTACGCAAAGTAGTGTTAGTGCGCTGATTAAGACACAGCTATTATGATTTTGAAAGGTCTAAACACTTTTTCCCTTTTCTATCCATTATTTTTTTTCTAAGATGGCTGGTCTGGAAATGGGGAAGAAGTTGTTCGCCATAAATGGAGACCTGGTGTTCCTTAGGCCTTTCTCTGAAGTGGAGATTCTCCTCAGACAATGTTTTAACACCAAAGGACCTCTTAGGGTGCTGATCAGCACCAAGCCAAGAGAGTAAGAGAGATTCGTGGGAACTCAGGCACTGTCCAAGTCATTAAGTTGTTTGCATAGATGACTACATTTCCTCTTTTCTTACTCTGTCTAGGACAGTAAAGATCCCAGACTCAGCTGATGGGCTGGGTTTCCAGATCCGTGGATTTGGCCCCTCTGTGGTTCATGCTGTTGGAAGAGGTAAGAGATAGCTGTCTGGCTTCATCAGCAAAATGCTCCCCAGCAGCCCTGTTTTTGGGGCACAGCTGGCAAGCAGCTGCTACACCAATCTTTGGGAATGTGCGTGACTTGGCTGTGGCATGATATGATCACAATGATTTCCATGCACCTATTCCTGTTTTTTGGAGTGGAGTCGTTTTCTTTGTAAAAAAAAGCCTTCTGGGTTATTGGAATGTATTCATGAGAGTCCCTCTCTCTACTCACCTAACGCTGCATGTTTTTGGCAATGCTATCCAGGCTGGTATAAGATCTGGTCCAATCAAAAAGCGGTACACAGTCTTATCCAGTTGTTTTCAGTAGATTTAAATCTTTTTTTCTGTTTGTATTTTTCTTTAGCAATCTGTGAGGGACAGAAGGATGGAAAGGGGTTGTATCATGCATGCATGTGTTGACTTTATGATGTTGCCTGGGAACCTGCTGCGTGTTTAGGTAGATGCACTGATCCTTAGAGACAAAGCCCATATTGTAGAAAAGGTCGAATCTCTTGGATTGTCACAACAGCCAGTGTTCCCTGGTGTGTGATGTCACCAGGAGCAGGTATTGCCAATTACAGACGAAAAACTGAATGACAGGAAGAAGTTAGAAAGAAAAAAGAAGCAGTTTTATAGATAGTTTTGTAATATCTGCACAGATTTGTTTTTAAGATTGCACATGTTTTATTATTTTAATTTGGAGCTTTGTTTGATTTTATTTGAGCTACTGTTTCATTTGATTTTTACCCTTTACAGTCCATCCAAGTTTCTCCTACAACAGATCACATTTTTGCGATAAACTAGTAGTTTTTACCTTTAATGAAAATCAAATGTCACAAGAAACCAAATTCTGCATTATCTTTTGCATGTGTTTACAAATGACCGATCATGATGAAAGCTAAAGATCACTTTTTACAGGCACTATAAATGGTTTAAAGCATTAATAAGAAGTTCTGCTATGTGAAAAATCCCAAAGGGTGTAAACTGAAGCCTGTTTAGCATCAGGCTATGTATGAACATGATGGCATGCAGCCCTAGTACATCATCCGAGTGCATCTTATACGCCTTCAGATTCAGTCATAAAGTGAGATTAAAAACAGAAATGTAAGACATGCTGACTCTTACGCTTTATGTTCAGCTTCTCTCTCTGTCTCACAACAGGGACGGTGGCAGCTACCGCTGGTCTCCACCCTGGCCAGTGCATCATCAAGGTGAATGGTATTAATGTGAGTAAGGAGAGCCACGCCAGCGTCATTGCTCATGTCACTGCCTGCAGGAAATACCGGAGACCGACTCAGGTGAGACTAGAGAAGACATAAAAGGCAAAGAATCTAAACTAAAGATGAATTTCCCACCATTTTGTCCCCCTCTTGGATAGTTTTATTTAGCCGTAAGTGAATACAAAAATAAAAATAAATAAAAACAGATTTTCAGAGTGTAGTTGCATGCTAGTGGCAATATTGCTCCATATGTAGCTGTGTATTAGCTTTTTGTTATAGAACTAAAAGGGAAAGAAATATGAGAACCTGCAGAGGTGGAAAAGAGTAGAATTAAATGGAAACAAGGGTGAGTGACAAACACAGCAAACAGACTTCATAGCTCCCGCTTACCATCACATCTCTTTCTAACTCCATCATTCCTTCTCTTGGGTCATTACTCAGAAATAATAGTAGTTTTGGCTCCTGCAGCGCTGACCCCTGGCTCACAGTGGTGGGCTTGTTGTGGGAGACTGGTAGACTGCAGAGCAGGGTGGGAAAGGATCTGAAGGTGGCTGGGAGAAACGGGGGGTTTGTTAGGCCAGGGAGCTTTCTTTAGTCTGGATAAGATGTTGACAGCAGATGAGTGTAGGAGGAGAGGGCATGCTCTGGCCACCTGTTAAAAATGGGAAAGAGTGAAAAATTGCAACCCTGGGGTCTGTGCATGAGGTGAGTTAGTGTAGTGTGTCGTTATAATTGAGCTCCGGTGGTACTTGGAGTTTAACGATGCACTACAGCGTACCAGGACTGCTGGAGTTCTGGTTTATATCATGAGCAGGCTCAGAGGAACCGCCCTCTCTTTCTCCTTCCCGTTGTGTTTGTGTATGTTTGTGTGGGGCTGAACATGGGAAGACCACAGACCAGTAAGCAGGCACAGCATGTAGCCTTGGCAGACAACCCTGTGCGGATTTGGGTGTGGAGAACCAACAGAGACACATACACGTACGCACACACACATGCGTGTGAGGCACGCTAGAATGGGTTGATGAGATTGGCATGGGTTTGCATTTGCGGTCTCACCAAGCACCATGTTTCCATATGTGTGTGAAGGCTTTTCACTGTATGCTCTGCCAACCCAACTGTGACACTGAACACCATATCGGGGCGGAACTGCCCGAACATGCTGCAGCACACACACACACACACACACACACACATAAACAACACAGGCTGTGTGTAGGGTTGGTTTCATTTCAAAATTTAGTGGTAAAAGTGCAGAAATGAAAAACAATAAGTGTTATAACGGATTTGTGTGGACATGTGTGACAGCTCCTATCAGTTTAATTTTAAGTGAACACACACGTGTGACGGCTAACACAAGCTCAAAGCATGACTACCCCCCTTTCTTTTAAACTGTGTTTCAGTTCCTATGATGCAAATAAACATTTTTTCAGTAAAAAAATTTTATGCAATCTTTTGTTGGATTATTTATTCAGCAAGACACCATTAACTGGGTCTACAACAACAGTGAGAGCGCCCAGGAGGACAACCAGAAAACTAACCAGAAACCCAGCCCTGAGGAGAACGAAGATGGCTTTAAATGCAAAGTAGAAGGTGACGACACACAAACATGCACGCACCTTCAACAGCTACATGGGGAATGACTCATTAGGGCAAAAGAAACTGTGTTAGAGATGGCTGTGAATGTAACACAAGGTTCCCTTTTTCACACAAGCAGTCCGACGCAGCTCGGAGCAGGCTCATCTGGAATGTGTTAGTCTGGGAACAGTCGCTTTCTCTGGATCATCAAGCGTTAATTTCCCCACACCAATTTATGGATCCCAGTGAGAAAGTAAAACAGGAAAAGTATCCCCCTCACAGCAAGCAGCTCCAGAACACAATTTATTGCTGTATTAAGTCATTGCGTATGCATTGAGTGTGGTTAACTCAGTGCTGCTGGAGTTGCTCATCATCTTCAGCTGAGAAAGGTGGAAATAAGCCATGAGCCGAGACTCTTTCTCTGAAATTCCACACAGATTTGGTGGTCAGAGACATCCTTTCGGGCTGGCCGGGAATTCCAGCTTGTGTTGGAATTCTGCCTGTTTTGTGTCCAAGTCTAAAGGAATGTGTAGCATGTTTGTTTTTGTGTGTCTTCTTCCTTCCTCAGAGGCAATGGACAGGTTCAACACTATTGCCATGATCGATGGGAAGAAAGACTATGTAAGTCTGACAGTGGACAACGTCCACCTGGAGTATGGTGTGGTGTACGAGTACGACAGCACGGCGGGCATCAAGTGTCACGTGTTGGAGAAGATGGTGGAACCAAAGGGATTCTTCAGCTTCACTGCTAAGGTATCACATCTGCTCAGTTGTGGAATTTTTGCTGTTTTTTTTTTTTTTTACTATTCCTTCTGGTTTATTAGATATGGGGCTTTCTGCTGGTTTATTTATGTTCCTGTTTGCAAAGACAAAAAGATTAAACAGTTAGTTGTGTTTTATATTTAATAATTCACCAGATATTCACTGTATTGTGCACGTCTGAACTGTAGCCGTTTAGCATCTTGGCTCTTCTTTCATGATCATGGTGTTAAAATACATGCTGAATGTAACACTACTCTTCTTTGAAAGATAAACAAGATAAAAAAAGCCTCATCTGAATGATGACATATGCACCGGCACATTTTTTGCACATTCTTACACCGACACAAAGGTTAATTTGTTCTTCATCATGCATCCAACCAGCAAAAGTCAGATGATTTTTGCAGCCCTGTCACGTTCTCACTCGCTCATTTCCTCCGATAATGCCTTCTTGCATTTCTGTTGCTGATTTAGCCATGGTGCATATTAAAAATTCCCAGCTTTTTGTTACTATGCAGTTGCTACTGTGTGATGTGATGCCTCAAAGCTAAATGCAGTTTTGCCTTTCTCTGGAGAAAAAAGGTATAAGCACAGTTTAACACTTAGCTTTCCTTTGATAGTGCCTTCACAGTGCATTTATACTAGCATAGATAACCATTGGACTCCAAAGAGCTGTTCAGTGGAACATCTTAATTGTGTTTTCTTTATCATTTGGATTTCTGTGTATTTCAAACAATTTTTTGCACATTTATCTGTATTTTATCTTGTTCCCATGAGTATTCTGTGATCTTTACTTCATATTCTTGTCACATCAGTTCTTTCCTTACATGCGTTGTATTTGCCACCACATGGCCCCATTATGTCCCGTTCCAGGTTTCCTTTGTCTGTCGATCCGAGTCTGACTCCGCATAGATTTGCTCATACAGACGGTTATAGCCGTACTCTGACCAATCGAATCAGGAGGAAACTTGTTATATTCACAGTTAAAACTCAAGATAATTGTTCAGACAGCTTCATTTTAAGTGCAGTCATTTATAGGTGGTCATTTTTCTAGACTAATAGAAATACCTTGTGAGGGTTTTTGTTGATAATAACTCATCCTTCTTTTCTGGTAGTAATGTACTGGTAATTATCAATAACTAACCAAGGATATATATATA
>JBAMIG010000019.1:10584763-10595705 GCA_037177335.1 Kiunga ballochi
CCCCCCCCCCCCCCCCCCCCCCCCCCCCCCCCCCCCCCCCCCCCCCCCCCCCCCCCCCCCCCCCCCTCTCCCCTCCCTTCTTTGTTATGGTGTCGGTGGTCCTGTAAGTTAAAGCCACCAGCAGCCTGAGAGGCTTCAAGTTAGTTAGAAATGACAGCTTTATTTTGGGTATTTTATTTCCTGCCTGAGTAAAGAGCATGCTTTTTACATCCCAGCAGTGATGTTCACAGAATGATCATTATTGATTTAAGACACACGGAGGACACGAGATTCGCTCTGACAAAGTGCACTTACTGATGTGGAAAATAGAAACCACTTTGCAGCATCTTTCTGCCAAATCCCACAATGATCAACATCTTTCTTGTTCATAATGAATTTCCTAAGATCATACGTTTGGTACTTGTTTTGGAGCAGATGTGGATTTACAGTCGCTGTGTTCTGAATCTTCACTGTAAATGATGCAAATGTCAGAACATCATGTTTCCCATTCTTCCAAAGTGAGAAGTCATTTTACTGCAATGGTAAAAATATGTTACAGCATAACCGTGTATTCTTCTGAGATTGATGTTGAGTTTTTAAGTGGCTGACGGAGTCGTTTGTTTTGGTCTTTTCTTCCAGTTAATTTGTCTTTTTTTGTCTCATCACTAAAGCTCAGACTTAAGATCCACATTCTCCTTCTCTCAAATCCCTCATCTGAAAAGTTAGAGTCTTAAAATGTGCAGCATATGTATCGTAATGTAGGTTTATCTCCATGGATTTATGAGTAACACTTGGGAATTTAAAATATTCCACTTTAACTGCTCAGAGAAACGAGCCTGCAGCCTCCTTTTTGTTGGTTTTTCAGCTGCACAGCATGCCTGGTCATTCATTTATAAACCACTGCTGGCTCTAAGGAAGATTTTAAAAATACTTGCCTATTTATGATTGTTTCTCACATTTAAAAAATAATCGCTTTTGTCATCAGATTCTGGAGGCGATGGCACGTAATGACGACATGCTGGTGCAGATGTGTAGCAGGTTGAGCTCCAGCTGTAATGTGATCCCTGAGGAACTGCAGGTACGCTTCAGCGCCATGTATGGCGAGAAGGTGGAGCATATCAACCGACGCATTACGAGCTACAGAAAGGTAACTTCCTGGAGTATTTCCTAGTGTTAAAAAAAATCAATAAATTAATTGCTCTTTACTTTAGAGGATAGTTTCTCTATTTTCTGGTAGATATATTTATTTATCTTTTTAAAAGCTTAGAATAATATTTTTTATTGTTTCATATTAAACAACAAACTGGGTGCTCAAAAAAAACTAAATAAATTTAGAAGAATGCAAGATAAAAAACTAAAAAGGCATCAATATGTCAGTAATTTATCCTCATTCGCTGTATGTTAAAGGGGTCAAAGATGCCACTGTAAGTATCTACAGCCTCTTTAAAGACTCTTTCAAGAATCAACTGAATTGTAATCAATGAAAGGTACTCAAAAGTCCTGCAGTGTCATTTCTGTACAACTCAAACAGCCTTTCATTTTGGCCTTTGCCTCATCAAGCAACATGAGGATTCTTTTGTCAGTCACTGAATGCAGAAATGGCTGCACTTCATCAATAGACTAAAGCATTGATTTGCATCTAGCCATTTACCTTGATGGTGACAATAGAAATAATGAAGTTGCACTGTTGGTGTCGGCCATTTTTAAAATCAGTGGGAAAAAAGTCTTATTTATCACTCATCCACTGATATTATTCTCAGACTAATCAGCAGCCTGTGGTCTGGAGACGTCAACATTTTGTCTGGACTCTTTTAAAATCAAACACCAGCAGAATAACAGCAGGATAAGCACCTGGTAAAATGTGCTACTACTTAATGCAAAACTCTAATAATTAAGGTGAGTTGAGTCTAGTCATGTCATATATGTGCTGAAGAAAGAAAGTCTGAAGTCATTCAAACAGTCCATGAAGGCTTTCAATGAAACTGCTGAAGATTCAAGTAATTCTTGTGGCTGATTTTAAGAGAAAAGAGCAACATATGCTTTTTTCTCCAGACCAGTCCAGACATCTACGCTAATAAACCAGAAAACACAGAAAGCACATTGGCAGTAATAGAAACTATATACAAGCTATTTTACCAAGAAAACTTTTTTATACTTCTTTTATGCTTTTTACACACCATTTACATACATACACACGGTTGTCTATATATCCAATAAAATAGTTTTCAGTTCAACTTTATTTGCCTATGTACAACCTTTGTCAAGGCATTTTAAGTTAATTCATTGTGATCTAATTTAAACAAATCTAAATTAGTCTATTTTGGAATAAAAGTTTTTACACAAGCTAGTTTGAAATATATGTGTATATATAGCCTAGCTTAAAAATGCATTGGGTTGCACTAAATCATCTATTTGATTACATCTTTCATCCTGAACAGTGAAAAAAGGGAAAAACACTTTCAGTAGGAGGGAAAAACCTCCAGCCTGTTTGTCATAGATATGCTCTGATAGAAAATTTATGTATACCCCCACAGCCTGCTCAACCTTACCGGAGACCAGAATGAGCACAACACCCTGAGCAGGGAAATAAATGTCCTTGAAGGAAACTTGGTTTCTCACTGTGCCGACTGTGTTGACATCGACATATCAAAACATAACAATCTAGCAGCACAGAGCAAAAACCGCAATCACAAAACCGATGTGCAAAAATGTTGCCAGCTGTCCTTTACTTTTAGCAAATTATTTAGCAAAACACACAGCCGTAATGTTCCCAACTTGTCCTGCACTTTGTGTAAAGGTCCACGACTTTGTCACCAGGTGACGTTCGCATCCACAAGCATGCTTTTACGTGCAGTAAATGTAAGCGTGCGTGAGAAAGAGTAAAAGAACTGACTCAACATCAGAGGGGGCCTTGGATTAATTACCATTTATAAATATCTCTGCACAGACACAGCCAGGACTTTTTGTTGTGTAAGATCCCTGCGTGCAGCACAGCATTCCTCAGACCTCTAGAGAGAGAGAGGGAAAGGGAGGGAGAGAGACTGGAGGAGAGGAGGAAGGTGGAACGAGAGGATTGACACTTGTAGAGAAGGGATAAATAATATCAGAGAGCTACAAAAAGACAGAACAGGGTGAGATTATTAGATGCATTAACTTGAAGTGTGGAAATAACAGACCTAAAGTGATGGTTGTCATGGTGACATAAGTTACAGCTTTACATTCAAACTAATCAAGGAGGATTATTTAGTTAATATGTCTTATTCAAAGTACATTTTCCCCCTAACGTAATGCTTGTGTTGGCTCCCAGCTTGAGTTGCTAAAAACTTGTCTAGTGGTTTAAAGTTTATGATGTTTATGTACGAGACAGGAAGCAGACCCCGTCACAGAGTTCAAGGAAAATGCAGGAACGTTTTCCTGCATCTGAGAACCTTCCTCCTCCCTCTTCAGTTTTACATGGTGATTATATCTTATGACAGGTTAAGGACATGTTCTTGTTTAACAGGATTGGTTTGCCCTTATTTAACGGGGTATCCGGAAGAACGTCAACGCGTGTTTTAGCAGAAAATCTGTTTGATATTACTCTTCTTACAGCCCTCTGGAAAAAAGGAGTTCTCAGTTCATCTGCAACTAATTTGAAACACGTACTTAAATTTTGAATGTGCTTGAAGCTACACATGAAAAATCACAATTTCAACACGATATGAGCTGCTGCGCACCATTTCTGTTCTGTTTATATCAGCTAAATGATGAGAGTTTACACTGGGGTCTGGCATTTTTCACATATCTGAGTTATGTTAATCTCACCAGTCTGCCTCAAATCTCCGATTTTAGTCTGAATACATGAAAAAAGGAATGTTGTAATACACAGTAATGGGTGTTTGTGCTTTTCTTCTACTGCCAGTTGTCAAATATGTGAAGGAATACAGCATGTTTTGTTGACAGATTCGCTTGGCCTGTGTTTCACATGGAGCCTTTTAGCATTTTCCTACAATCTACATCAACTAAATACTGCAAGAATACTGACTTATGAAGTCTGTTTGTTCTGACATTTTTTAATTTCCTTGACTTCCATTGACTTACATAGATATCATCCCCAAACCATCTACAAAGGGTCCATTTCACAGTTTTTATTGGCATTACAGTTAACAAAAAATAAACCTCTAAACTTTTTTCTCCTCTCTGATTTAGTTTTCTCGAGTACTAAAGAACAGAGCATGGCCCACCTTTAAGCAGGCCAAGGCCAAGGTTTCCCCTCTGCACAGCAGTGACTTCTGCCCCACAAACTGCCATATCAACGTAATGGAAGTCTCCTACCCCAAGACCACGTCCTCTCTCGGCAGTGCCTTCGGCGTGCAGCTGGACAGCCGAAAGAACACTCTGGAGAAAGGTGGCCGCGACAGTGCTGAGCAAGGTGATCAGGAAGCACACCTGGACATCCGAATGATTTATACACGGTCCCACAGCTTCATGGTTTAATAGTTGTTGCTAATATTTAGGGAAGCTGAACCCTACGGTGAATGTACAGCACACCATCACCACCATGGCCGCACCGTCTGGTCACAGCCTGGGCCGCACCGAAGGACATGGACTTCGCTTCCTACTCAGAGAAGAAGATCTGCTCACCCTGGATGCGTATCAGAAACTTCTCTACAAACTTACGGCCGTTGTCAAGGAGATGGAGACACACGGGGCCCATATTGATGAGTAAGTGGCCATACCTGCACAAATGAACCCTGTGAACCCAAAGCCTATTTTGCTCAAAATGGCATTAAAAATGACTACATCAACCACAAGTTTTCACATTAAAGGGAATACTTGTGAGACTTATCAAAATGTGTAAAATACAGTAAATGTGTTGCTGGTGAAGGCAAGTTACAGGTTTATTTTATAGCTTTTAATTTTATCTTATCCACCCTTAATTCCACATGTCCTGGAAAGGTGGAACGTTTTCTCTTTGAATAGATGAAAAATGGTTGTTGGAGCAGTATGATAGATACGTTTTTAATAAACTTTCTTATTATATTTTGGAGGAGTAAGCGGTAGAAAATGGGTGAATTATATTTTAGGGACTATGCAAAAAGATGCAGTCAAATGAGACAATTATTACGCAAAGAAGAGCAGGTTATGAGAATTTTTCCCTGATGAGTAATTTCTCCACCACGACATACCGGAGGCAAATTCTGGAGAACATATGTGGAGTTTTACTCATCTGTTAGAGGTTAGGGAGATTTAAAGGAATGAATTTACAGCTATTTCATTCATGTTTGAACACACACACATCAGTGGAAATAAGTTGTTTTGAGGCATCAAATAGTACTTAGTACAAAAATAAGTGAAACTATTAAAACAGAAAATTAACACAAAAAAGCCAATTTTTCACCTAGAACAGGTTTTTATGGATAAGACATGTTTCCTGGACACTTGCTGGTGTAGCAGGACAGTTACATTAATAACTGGTCAGAAATAAGTGTTCACTGAATCTACAGTTATGATCATTGCCTGAAGTATTACTCATTCAAATCTCATGTCTTGGCTTTCCAGTAATGTATAATGTGTGTATGTACATCGAAGGTAGATGGAGAGAAATACATATATGTTGTCATAGCTCATGTTGGAGACAGCTGGGACCAACATGTTAAGAATTAATTGAAAGAGACATACTACCCATAGCTCTGAAACGGTAATCTCTCATTGTTGGTGAATTGTGCTTTTATCAGTCTGCGAGGCTGCAAAGGACTGTTTTCAAGTGAATGAGCGCAACCTTTAGATAAATTCCTCTAAGTACCACATTTCAGATCATATTTTGTTAATGATAAACAGAAATTTCCATTTGAAATGTTCATTTGCTTGTTTTAATGAACTGTAGTCTTTGCAGCATGCTGCAGCTTGTACTTGTTTAGCATGTGGTTTGTTCTTTCCTCCTAAAACCTGTGTGTGCATGCTCTGCATGTGGATCAGACAGAGGGAGGAGAAATAGCACAAGTGAGACGGTGTGGTAAAAAAAAGTGTGCTCACAATAAATTTGTGTTCTTAATTTATTATGCTACTGTGTATAGGAGAGGATGGCAGGGGGGTTATGTCTGAGCTGATTCCCTTTTCTGCTGAGCTACTCTGTATTCAGCATGGTTTTCAGTGCTTGGCATGGATGCTGGGGTCATTGTTTGCAAGAAAGGAGGCAAATGGAAAACACTGCTCCAGTTCTGCTGCCATGACCAAACAGGAAAATCTCAATAAAGCAAGGTGTCACATAAAGCCAGGCGCCTTCTGGAAAACCATTCCCAAACAATAGACCTCTTCTAAACGCCTGCACAGCACTGACAAAGCATTAAGGTTGGTTCATTAAACAGATTGTTGATTATTTGCTGACAGCTCCATGATTGCAATGCCTGTTATGATTCCCTAGATCATCGTGTCATTGATTTAGTCATTAAAAAGCTCCTTTAAGAGAGATATTTAAGTTGCCAACTGGAGCTGAGTTGTCACCTCTCTGTGGTAATAATGGGATGAGTCCACTGCAGGGCTGGTAATGACTGAGTGTGGACAACTTTTTGTCATGCTCCTGTCACTGCCAATTAACTCACTGGCATTCTCTCACGCTTGAATGATCCAAGACAGACCCAGCGAGGCGATATTGACCTTTACTATGTGTCACCAGTTCAAACATGCAGACTTTATACACTTCAGGAGCTTGTTAAGTTTGAACAGCACAGAAACTAATAAGCTCTGTTTCTAGTAGTCATCTGGTGCATTGGTTTGACCTTTGTGGGGGTGTTTAGCCTTTCTTAGCTCTTCATTAGATTACTTTGCATAATAGCCTGTTTGCTGCCTGACCAAGGGTTATTACTTCTACTGCTACACACACCCTGGCCCTCCCACTCAGGTCTTCTGGTTTTTGTTTAAATCCCCGCTGATCTTTTGTGCGCTCTCATTTCCTCCTCGCTTCAGTATCTGCATAGCCATCTAACCACACAAATACAGGCATTCCTCACTTTCTGTGTCTCTTCCTTTTTCTGTTTTAGGCGTGATCCACTCTGACGACTCGGGTTTAAATTGTACTATAAAAACAAGCTGAAGTGGTTATTCTGTGCGTAATGTCAAACTTAGCTCTCTTCTCTGTTCCCAGCGTCAAGACAGATAGTCTGCGGTACGTTCACAGCAGATTAGATACACCGTATGTCTTCATAATCAATCTGTAAAAAAAGAAAAAGTGACATCGCTCCCATGTTACATAATTTCTTGGCGGATCTTTGAGGAATTTAATTTGAGACGGTGACCTGTGAACCTTTGTCTCAGGGCCGCTGTAAAAGGGGACACAGCTGTGAGAGGACAAATCCTGTTACGTGCTTTTTTTTTATCAGGATCTCCTCCCTTCCTGGATCAAATACCAACCTCCACTCATCCATTTTCCTATTTTTCATATCTTTTCCTTAATCTGCACACATTATACATGCAGTAGCTGGCAGTGATCTCAAGCTGCAGGGAGCTCATTGCTTATTTCTTATGGATTGGAGCATTATTCATTTATCATTACACAACCTGATGTGGAGCTTTGTTACGCAGATGCACTTCAAGATACTATCAATGCAGCTGAGGCCTAACAGTTAAATATGTCAAAGCTGGTTAAGCAGCTTCCTGTGAGTTATTATGAGCTCCTTCTGATTTGTTGCGATAAGCAGAGAAATGGTGGGCTTTAGCTATTCTCATTCGCTTCCTCTCTTTAAAACCTCTTCTCTGATCCAGTGATTATTTGGTCATACTCTCTCCAATAGTTTGTGCCCCCAAAGGCCCCAAGCAGGCTCACTTCTTTATCAATCAGTAGCCAATCACAGAGCTAGGAGAGCTTTTCCATGGCGATGGAATGCCACTCTGCTTTAGAGCGGCATTGTGGTGGTTCCTGGAGAGAACTGTAATGAGCGAGCCTATGCAGCTTTGTCCGGCTGTCAATGGGCAGAAAGGGGGTCAGATTGAGAGGGAACAAGGGTGGTGGGGGGGAGAGAGTTTAGGAGATGTGAAACTGAGGCACACTTGGCCAGCATGAAGGAGGCAGGTTGTTTATTTTGATGCTGCACAAAGTAATGCAGTCCCTATGTTCTCCCTCGGCCTTGAAATGTCTGGAGGGCCGGTGTTGTGACGTAATGGAAAAATCAAAATCAAAATGATTCCGAAATATAAACAGGCATCGCGTGTCAGAGAGTCTGTATAGTGGAGAGGGGAAAAAAAAGATCCAAGAGTGGAATTCAGTGGGATATGGCTTAAAATGCCACCATGTGTTGCCTCAACTGTGAAAATATCCTGTCCGCCCTCTTCCTGCTCCTCTGATCAGCGTCTCACTGAATGCAAGCCAACGGTAACGCAGAGCGGGGAGCTGATCTGTGCAGTCGCATCGCAGCATGTTGACACAGCTGCACTTTGCTGCACGTTTGAAACTTTTATACGATCTGGACCTCTGACCATCTGAAGCTGCTGTGCGGAAACGCTGGTTTTGTTTGGCCCACTCATTCCGCTATCAGAGACATGTGGGCTCAAGTTTATCCTGCTCGATGTATCATACTCACCTCGCTGTGCAGCATTACTCTGAGCAAACAGACACCTTTTAATCATTTTGTCAAGTTTTTGGCAGGGTCAAAGTTTTGAGTAAGACCTTCTCTTTTTCTGTATTTCCTTCTTTTCTGTCACCATCAGCCTTTTGTCCTCCATTACCCATCCTCCAGTGTCAGAGGTGAGGACCCAGGAGAGCTACATTTCTCCTGAAAGTGAGGGGGAGAGGGGGGAGAGGAACGGGAAGAAGGTGTGTTTCAATGTGGCAGGAGATGAGCAGGAGGATTCTGGACATGACACAATCAGCAACAGAGACTCATACAGGTAAGGCCAAAGAGAGAGTCGTTGTAATAACCTGGACCATTCAAACTTTATTAAGACTGGTGGAGAAAAACGCAAAAAAAAAAAAAAAAGATTGGAGAAAAGAAAACATAATGTTATACTAAAACACACCTTTTTGCCATTTTAAATATAAGACTGCATCCCCCTTTTAAATCCTTTTCAGTGACTGCAACAGCAACAGAAACTCCATCGCATCCTTCACCAGCATCTGCAGCAGCCACTGCAGCTCCTACGTTCACAGCGACGAGATGGACTCAGGTTCCCCAACTCAACACGGACAATATCCATACTTATACTTACTATTTAATCACATCAGGGGTGTTCAGGACCACAATTCTGCAGGGACGGTTTGAAAACCTGCAGGATTATGACCTTCGAAGGCCGATGTGTCTGACGATGAACAGCCCTGAATTACACATCCCAGTAACACAACTTTAGATTTATGTAAATAAGATATTCAAAATATTTCTAAATATTCAGATTTATCAAATAACCTGCATGCTTATGTTACGCATGTGCAGGTAAAACACTAGTAATTAGTTAATTAATTTAATTTCTATTAAGAAAAATGTTTTTGTTTTTTTTTAGGGTGGACAGCATTTCTGATTTAAAGGTTTTTGTAAGCCAAACAGTTACAGAGAACGTAATCAATGATCTGAAGGTGTTTGTGGTCAGACCACTCACAGCAAATGTGGAGGGGTTAAACACTGACATGTAACTGCACCACTGCAGGAGATGAGATGCCTTCCAGTGTGTGGCTTTCCCATGATAAGCAGAAGAAGCTTCACAGCTTTCTGGAGCATCTGTTCAGCCAGGTGAGTCCGCTGAACATCTTCTCATGTGATTGATGAGACAATTCATTTTATTCCATCCATTATTTGGCCTCAGGCTTTGTGACACATGTCCTGCAGCAGAGAAAATCTGCTGATACCCAGAGGAATACATGGGACTTTCCTGGTGTCTCAATATGATCAGACATTAATCTTTTTCATCTGGTTAAGGCTTTTTGTTTAAAAGCAATGCTGCAGGAGCTTCATGAGGATGTCTCCATGGTCAGTGCAGTGACAGAAAAAACTAAGCTTTGCTGTCGTTGCTTTTTTCCCCCCGTTTCACATCATTTTCCCCATCTTTGTCATGATGTTTACTGTGGTCTCTGTGGGAATGCAAAGTGTGCGCAGCAGAGAAAGCGGGAGATGCAGGTGTTGTTTCCGTGTGGACAGCAGTTCTTGCTGCCTTGCACACACTTTCGATCTCAGCCCTGTGTGAAACTGCATCAAGTTCACCAGCTTGACCTGAATGCTATTTCCAGGTGGACTCGATTACCAGCATGCTAAGAGGAGCGGTGGTGGCTCGGGCATTTGAGCAGACCAAGTGCTTCACACCTGGAAGAGGACTGCAAGGTAAAACACCAGGGTTAGGATACCTTATATTCTGACACAGACCTTATATTCTGCATAAAATATTCTAACATTTGTTATGAGGAAATAGAATTATTTTAATGAGACTATTAATATTTGTTCCTCCGGTGTGCTTATTGTCCTGTTGAAATAGAACTTTTTTTATGGTATCTGGTCTTTCTGGGATATTTGCTACTGCCGTTGGCCTCAAAGAAACAAAATAAATTGCATGCTGAAACATTAGGGGTGGTAACTTTCTGTTGCATAATGTGTGTGTGTGTGTGCACAGATGTGGTGGTTAAGACAAGTTCAGAGTGTGTTAAAAAAAAATCCCAGCCACTTTTTCTTTCCTTTCCCTTCTCTTCTTTTCCCTCTGAGCTATTCCTGCTCCCCTTTGTAGCGCTTAAACGGCGTACTTAGTTGCTTCTCATCTTCACTTTTAGCTTTGTGTTTCTACTTCTCTGTCAACGGAAAATGTGACCTTGTGAAAGCTCTGGTTATTTTAATTCTTTGTTTGTTTGCCTCATTTTTAACTAGTTGTTTAACATTAGTCTGTTTTATGGGTTTTTCTCTTGCCAGAAAATGTGGCGAGAAAGGGCTGAATTTATTCAAATACAAACCAGCTTACAGCAACCTTTCATCAGCTGTGAAACTTTCTTTAACCTGATTTTTGGATTTAAAAAAGA
>JBAMIG010000019.1:10595805-10614251 GCA_037177335.1 Kiunga ballochi
TTGTTTGTTTGCCTCATTTTTAACTAGTTGTTTAACATTAGTCTGTTTTATGGGTTTTTCTCTTGCCAGAAAATGTGTCGAGAAAGGGCTGAATTTATTATCCCTCTCCCTGGCAAATACAAACCAGCTTACAGCAACCTTTCATCAGCTGTGAAACTTTCTTTAACCTGATTTTTGGATTTAAAAAAGAAAACTTTTCAAAGGTATTACGTATGGTGCCAGAATGCATCGGTATCTTTTGGTGCTCTGCTTTGTACTTTACTAAACTCACCACAAAGCCTGTGTGCCCTTGACTCGTCCACAGCGACGTGCATTAAAACTAAACAACTTTTCCATTTATTCTGTATATTCTGATAATTCAAGCCTCCAAACAGCCATTTGGTCCACAGACTCTCCCTCTCATCTCCAGCTATCCTCTAGTGAGTGCAGATGAAGTGAAAATAGGCCTGCTTGTGTTTGCAGGGTTTTCTGTGTGTGTGTTTGAATGGATAAATGCCATCGGGAGGCACATAAGGCCTTAATCAGAGTTGATCCATCTCAGCTTCAGTTATGTGTGTTGTTGATAAGCAAGCAAAGAGAGGATTATCCTACAAGTAGAACATTCCTGAATCTGACCTCACACTCTCTATGCTACACACACATGCTTACACACAAAGCCTCTGTTAAATCTTCAAAGTTTCTTTTATAAGTCATTTAAGTTACTTTGAGAAATTGCATCAGATTGAAAGCTTTTCCACACATGTTGTATCACTGCCAGTATGTAAAGGTATGAAAAATGATTGTAGGTGATTTTCAACTGGATGTCCGCTTGTAAACAAAAGGAATATAACATCAGGACCCGGCTGACCATCTTTTCATCATTTTATGAAAGTAGACAGGCCATAAATAAATAGCCTAAAGTGGGACAATAAAGCTTGAGGTCCTCTTAACTGCTTCAAAGCAAACAGATTTGTTTTTGCTGTAAAAACTGTTTACGTCACGTTTTTAGCTTTTTACTTAAGTTTAACTCATTTTACTGTAATAGGAGATTATCTCAAGTCTCTGTTTTCCCTGTAGTATGCGTCATGCTGTCACATCTATCTAACCATGTTCCTGCTGTCTCTTCTGGCAGAGTTTCAGCAGGAGATGGAGCCCAGAGTGAATTGCACCAAAAAGTTGCGTCTCCATGTCAAGCAGGATCCCTGGAACCTTCCCAGCAGCGTTCAGGCTCTCACACAAACCATTTCTAAATATGTGGAAGGTCAGTGTATAGATGAACGGCTCAAAACATGCCGAACATGCACAAAACCAATGATAAAGTCATGATTTTTGAGTCTTTACAGCTTTCAAACACACCCAATGTGTCCACAAAAAAAGAAAAGCCACTTAGGATTGCATGGGCTTGCAATTAAATAAGTCTTCCGTACACCACATCGTATACATCATATGAATTAATAAGATTATATTAGTTGTCAGGGTACAAGCAGTCTCAGCCGCAGCTCCAAATTTTTTTTAACTCAACCTGAATCCATCCTGTGATTCAGAAACTGTAGCCAGACCTGAAAACCAGTGGAAAATCATTGCGCTGTTAGCTTTCTTTCTTTTATTTACACAAGCACTCTGCTAAACAGACCAACACAAACAGCTGAAACAAAAAGCCACACGGCACTCCTGGGAAAGGTGAGTTACTGGTCACAGCAGGCAAAATGCAAATAAGCAGATCAGCTGACTGTATACAAAGCCTGACTGTATAAACTGTCCCCAGGATGGCTTTTTTATACAGTACAGCTTCTTGCCGTGTAACCCAGAGTGAAAATATGACTCTAAACAAATGTGGATTTATGTCCTTATCTATGCCAGTGTTTACAGTTTACACTGTTTTTTATTTGTGAAGATAAACAGCTATGTAGCTGGGACGAAGTTCCCCAGCATTGTCCTGTTTATGACTCTAAGGGACTGGGTTTATAGCTCACTGTAGGTCAAAGTATTGCATTTAAGAAGAGAAGCTCTGTGCAGTGTGATATAACATTGTTTACTGGTTTGCCCTCTTTTATTTGTCTTTCAGAGGTGAAGACACGACTCCTCTTGGTCTTACTGCAGTACACAGGTTTGTTCTACCATCCTCTATTTCTGAGAATAAACCTAAAATGGACTTTTTGTTAAACTTTTAAACTTTAAGTTTTTTTTGCACCAAAAAGTCAGATGAATTATTTGTTTTAAAAACTTGATTTTCTTTCTTGAAATTATTAGGCACAGATTATATTTACCTTCAGAATACAGAGTCATAATAATTACAGTATTAATAACTAGAAATTGGGGGATGTGTGCACATTTTATCAAAGTGCATTACTGGTTGAAAGATTTCACAGAAGAAATCTATATGTGTGTTATTTTAATGTGTGGTCTAGTTTTTTTCTTTCATAATTTTATAAAGAATAACTTGCAACAAGAAATGTTAAATATTAGATTTGAGAGAAGATAAATTGAACAGTACTGAAAGGTAAAATGCTTTTTATGAAATATTGAGTTATTTCTTAAATAGTTGTAAACAAGAAATACAACTAAAGTTGATGTTACTCTTCTGGTTTATTATTTAATTCTTATTTTTCTTACATTAAAATACTGAGTTGTCATTTTGATTAATAAAACTGCGGACTTGCGCTGCTTCTATCTTTCGTTAAAGATTTCCAGCTGTTTATTAACTTGGCACAAAAAGTTGAATAATTTGTGTTTTGGTTGATTATTTCACTAACATATGAGCAGTGCTCCAAAAATCATACCAACCCCCCCCTGCAGTGTTTTACTGCAGGCGCTACTCACATCTGTCTTACTTATTACACAGATGGAACAGACTTGGTTGTTTCTTTGCTTTATTAATACACCAAGTTCTGTGCTATGCTTGATCTTATCTGTACCAAACCACTGCCTGTTATTCCTATGCTAATTTTATGATCCACTATGGACACTGTAATTATCTACATGTATTTCATAAAAAAAACATGTTCACAACACTCGCCTTCACAAAGTAATACTCTTTCACATGAAGCTGCTGTATTTCAGATTAAAATGTTTGGAAATAGCTTGATAAAAACACCCTCTATAACAATGAGGTTTTTTTTAATTAACATGAATTTAATGTTCTGTGATTGCACTGAACTGCATGAGGAAACTTAGGGCTGAATAAAGAGGTTGACGTTTTGGGTTATAGTCCATTGAAGACCTCTATCTATGACAAACTAGTATTTAGGTTAAAAAACTCTGATTGTTCCCTGTGACACATTTTTCATTTGAAGGTGTTCATGAACTCATTTTAAACTTGCCACATTGTTGATCTTTTTTTTAAAGGGTCTATTTCTCAGGAAATTATGACAGCCAATTGTTTTCTCCTTGAGTACTCCTGTCATTTGCTCTTTTTCCTGATACAATATTTAGTAACATTACAACAAAAAGCAAAATCTGCCAAACCTTTTGGTCATCCTTCTGAAAGTCTCACTCATGGATTTGTATTTAATTACCATAACAAACCCAGGATGTCTCTCTTTTTGTTGATCTGTAACCTTATCGCTTTGAACCGCAGCTTTTGTTCTTTTTACAAATCTGCCTTTTTGCATCTCAATTACTTTCACTATTTGGACTTAATTAATCTCTTTCTGAATGCTCTCACATCTACTTTTGTTTTCCCTCTAGACTCAGAGATCCAATTACGTCGAGACATGGTATTCTGTCAGTCTCTAGTTGCAGCTGTGTGTGCCTTCTCAGAGCATCTGCTGGCTGTCCTTAACCAGGTTAATAACATGAAAGAAATTGTAAAGAAATTGCAAATTAAGAGTGGATTCATCTCCTTGGCTTACCACAGTTTGCTTTTTTTCTTTGTGCATCCAATGAAAGTTCCATAATGTAGGGAAAGAATTGGATCAGGACTTTCCGGACCCTCAGGAGCTTCAAGAAGCTCAGGAAGCTAGCCGTCGGTGGCTGGAGCAGATTGCCAGTGCCGGTTTGCTGTTGCACTTCCAGTCTCTCCTCTCTCCCAATCTGGTGAGCTGCAGGCCGGCTATCGGTTTATTCTTGTGACAGACACTGAAAACTGTAGTTGCTGATAGAGGTTTTGCCTTCAACTGATAATATCAATCCTCTGCAACATCCATAATCTGATAAAATTAGAGCATGTGACTGCATATGTCAAAGAGAATGAGTCACTGAATTGTAACGCTTGCAGAAAATGAACCTGGCAACCTCTAATATTTACATTTTTCTCTTTGAATAATATGAAGATTGTAGGCAGTCATAATCATCAGTTATATGCTGAATGTGCTGAGTTTGATACACAGTCTGCCCGCAGTGACTGTGTTACCAAAAGTCTGGATCATTGAGGTGTACCACTGATTTGCAGAGCCAGATACCACAGCTGAAATCTCTTGTGTTTTTTCTCTTATTTAGTGCACAGCTTCTTCATCCTCTGCACAGGGGCTACTAAAACTTGTTAAAACTGTCTCAAACTAACACACACACCAAAAACAGTGTGAAATCGCTCATGGCCATATCATAGGCGAAAATACTTGAATCAGAGCATCATATATCAAATAAATCTGCTAAAACCTGTCAGTAACACTCTGGAAAATAGAGAACCAATAAAGGATCTGTGGTGAATGAATGGAAGTTGTATGTAACGTTCATTTATACATATGAAGGAATAGATGTTCAGTGAGATTAGATTTTGGTAAAATGATGTAACTGTACAACCATCAGTTTTATTTGTAATCATGCACCTTTCTCCCCTCAGAGATAGTAACGTGTTAATTTAAACTTGCATAAAATTAATGTGCATTGTCTTTGCATGACTCTTTATTTCACTATGTAATTCTATTTAATTTGTTTTAATTTGATTATTATTCTATTTTATTTCTTTTTATTTTCTTTTTTGCTTTATTTTTTGTATTTTTTCTATTATATCTTTATTTTGATATGTTTTCTATTTGATTTAACCTTTGTTGTTTTTTATTTAATTTATTTGACATAATTTAAAAACATATTGCATATTTCAACTACAACAATCAGCAGGTTTTTCTTAAAACTGTGTGTCTGATTTGCGTTTAGTTAACATTTTCATATCAAGTATCCCTGTGGAACAGAACTGGGTCGCAGCAACTAAAGGTGATTAGAAAGAATTTCCATCACGGTCCTTTAGGGCATCACATGAAAGGCTGCTTGAGAGGAGCTGCATGCTTGTGTTTTTGTGCAGGCTGAACACTGTGTGTGTCAGGAGGGATTTTTTTTTGTTTGAGATAAACTTCCACAAGGCGTCACAGTGGGCACCACTGTGTCTTTAGAGTCAGGCTTTAATCCTGTTCTTAGACCTCTGCATGCTGCGGATGGGGAGGCGGGGTGTAGGAAATAAAGAAAAACAAAAACAGAATGGGGAAAGTGGGGCGACAGAGGAGTGCAGAGCATCGTTGCTGTTGCCGTGGCCACAAGCAAATGTCTGCTTGTTTTGGGTCGTCTGGTGTCTGTTTGTAAGGGAAACATGTACAGTATGTGCACTAATTTGAGGATGTAAACAAGCACAAGTAAATGAAAGCAAACATGAAACACGCTATAATGTGTGAACTTGTGTTCAGTGTTCTTTTCCGCGAGACTGCACAAACAGGTTTTTCATGGCTCTGAAACAAGTTAATCCGTAACAAAGTAAAACAATAATACAGTTTCTGTCTTAGGGTAGTAAAAAGTAACAAAGTAACGATTCATACTAGACTGCTAATGCGTGGTACACATTCAGATACAGAAACGGCACCTACAGCGTGTTCAAATATATCAGGTCCTATAAAAATAATTTGAAATAACACAACACAACTACGGTACATGCAAAAACTATAAACTCTAAGAGGGTTGTGTACATATATCCTCTAAGTACAAAATTGGACTATTTTCTCTCTCTCTCTCTTCTTAGACTGATGAACAGGCCATGCTGGAAGACACTCAAGTTGCCCTGATTGATCTGGAGAAGGTTACTTTCTACTTCCAGCAGTTTGAAGGAGAGCCACTGGTTGCCAGTATGTACTCTTAATTACTTCTAAACATGTTTTAGCTTTTTCATTTATTACAAGCTTTTAAATCAGAGGATATTTGGCTAAAGACTTGTGTCTCTCCTCTGGCAGACATACCCATTTCATACAAAGTGGAGGGCACCCGCCAGGCCTTAAAAGTCTGCCTCTACCTTGAGAGCTTTTACTTTTCCCAGCTGCCTTACAGGCTGAAAAATGGAGGAGGCATCAAAATCTACCCTGTGCTCTTCACCCAAGGTATAGTGAGCCTGGTGCAGGAACTGTGAGTTAACATGTAGATGTTAACATGTTTGACTGTAGATGATGGTGAACACTAGCAGAAAGATGCTTCACTTTATCTTTAACTCTGTCTTTTGATGACTGTCTAGCACTAGAGAGTATGGAGGGATACTACTACAGAGACAATGTGTCAGTGGAGGAATACCAGGCCCAAATTAATGCTGGCTCATTGGATAAGGTCAAACAGTACTACAAGAGACTGAGGTATGGTATGAGACACACATTTTACTTTTAGATCTAATGTAAATCAAGGCAACCTTGTGTTTTGCTGGCCTTGACTCTTTTAACACTCAGCAGTGCCTCAACGTGATTGGTTGAGAGAAGCACAGTGGGAATGTTTTGTGATTGGCTGTGAACACGCACAGCAGGGGCGGCGGTGATTCGATGAGAACGCCCAGCATGTCCCCAGGTTTGGTGCATTGCCTCTGTACAGCTGCTGCATTCAGTTGCTTTACGGTTTGCTGTACACTCCAGACCCCCTGTGATTGGTCAGGTGCACGTAATTTAATGAGATGGGAAGAACACATTCCCTTTAACTTCCTGAGTGTGTGTGTGAGTGATGTTTTTAAAAGCAGCCCCACATAGACAGCTTGTAGAGATGGCATGGAGCTTAGAAATTCAATGTGACCTCAAACGTCTGTTTTCCTTATCAAGCACCTGGAGCGGGACCAGTGGGCCTCACCTAAATATCTGCTGCAGGCTGCGTGAATAATGAGAATTAAAATAAGAGTAGAGTGTATGGACAAACTTTTTAAAGGAGAATCTGCTGTAGAGGTTTGCATGATGTATGACTCAGACATCATCAATGCCATCCCACCATGACAGAACACTAGTGTCTACTCTCAGTAGGGCGTCTTTTTTCTTTGTATATGGTGTTTAGTAGTGAATGGATCACAGCTGTGAATGGCAAATTGATCATTTAATCATTTCTGCGCCGGGGTTTCTAACTGCCCTTCTATCTCTGTGTCATATTTTCGGCTCCATCTTCTGGGACTCTGTAACCTTTTGTTGAAGAAAGTTGGCATTTGGTGTCATCCACTTCATTTTGTAGAGTTCATATTTAGACTGCACTGTGCAAATCAGTATTTAAAATGTCACTATTCTAACATTTTATCCTGCATATGTTTTCCAGAAACACATTTTAGTGCCAGGTCCTGCACAATTTCACCTGTGTAGAAAGAATCTAATTGATTTGACAGCAAAGGCCCAAAGCAGTAAGACGGAGCAGATGTGTTTAACAAGACACAAACAACTAAGGCTTGTGATTTGGGGGATATCAGGGGTGCAGACAAGGATGTAGACAAGTCATGTGCTTTAGGGAAAGAACTAGAACTAAACAAGCTCTCTGATCTCTTGTGTCTCATACTGAGCATATACTGCTCTGAAGTGGGGTCAGTGGCAGTTAAGCTTTTATGTATATGCACCAAAGGAACAAGCATCCATGCATTAATTTTTAATGTAGCTTATTCCAATGAGGGGTTGCAGGTAGCTGCAGGTAGCTGGAGCCTATCCCAGCAATCATTGGGCAGTATACACTTCATGTTCTAGATAGGGACAGTGTACTATGTACGTGTGCTATGCTATTCTTACTTTTATTTTATGAATTAAATAAAAAACAAAATATGAGGGTATTGTCTGTAGAAGCAAGAATAAAAAAGGTGGATAGAGGAAAAGAAAAGACGGTCTGACTTACTGGCTGAAAGGGCTTAGAAAAGAGACAGGATCCAACATGAATTCCTAGTTAGACTTTAAACTGATTATTTATTTATAAATTCTATAAATGATCATTTTAGTGTCTAAAACATTAAAAGTATGTTTAATAAACTTGAGATTTAGCACTCATTAACAACCTGACAATGTTTAAATAAATGATGAACTTAACACCATGAATATGATGAAATAAGACTTTATTTTTATTATTTCTCAGCTTTTTTATTCACTTGTCTTTAAAAAATGAGATTACTTAATATTTAATTTTCTCAGTTTTTTTTTTTACTTTTTTTATTTTTCAGAATGATAAAATATGGATGAATTTTTCTTATTGCAAGCATAATAAAACTACAAAAAGAAGATAAAAAAATCAGTGTTTCCATACAATTTGTATTAGTTTAAAAGTGGTACCATACATTTTCCTTCTTGGTGTTCAGCTGTCATTGTTCTCACTCTCTCTCATCAGTCACATTACCAGTATTTTTCTTTTCCCTACTGCTATCCGTCTTTCTGCTGACCACAGACCGGGCCGTGATGTCACTTCGTTCTGCGTTGCCGCATTGCAACCTCAGATACCTTGTTATGCTTGGAGCTGAGCCACAGCAGTGCTGGTTTAAATCCACTGTATGAGCCAGAGCCTGACTGATGGAATGACAGACAGAGCCCTGCACTCACAGGACTGAACTGATCTGCTGTGCTGTGTTCAAGGTTTTCATGCTGCAGGACAGATTCCAGTCACTCCTTAGAATTTAAAGGCCCTAAGATGTTTTATATAAGTCATTAAAATAAGTTTTCTAACTTTGTGATATAATAGTGAGGACTAATGATACTTACCAGATCTGTTTTTATCAGTTATCCCCATGCTTTGGCTTAACTTCAACAAGAGAAAACGTGCTTTTCTGCAGAGACAACTCGTATGACTGCATATATGCCTTGCATTTTATATGAAGGACTTTCTCACAAATAGGAATTTGCAGGTTAGATCCCCCATTTGGTGGTTGTGTAAAGCCTGAACCTTTGTCAATATGTGCAAATAGACAAAAGACTAAGAAATACTCTAAATTCATTGTAATCCTTTAAAGTATATATAGAATGGATTTTGGGAAAGGGACGGATTTGACTGAGTGTTTTAAAAAGAGGAAAGGGCAGAAAAAGGGAGAGGATGATTCCAGACTTATCTAGTCTCATTTTGCTCGCACTGACAGGACTTTTCAGGAGGGCATTGGGTTTCCCTCTCGTGTGCCCGTGTGCTTGCTCATTATTGATTTAAGAGCAGCAGTATGAGGGAATGGACGGTAAACTCACTACTTTTAGTCTGCTGGCAGGCTTTATGTGCATCCCATATTGGTGTTGCAGGTATGTCTGAATCTATATCTTGCCTTGTAAGAAGATTGAAAGCTACTGGATATTTTTCATTGACTGATGAGGAAACCTCCTGTTACTCATCTTTTTGGTAAAAAAACTTTGCCTTATTTTCATAATGTCTTATTATGTCTTATTAATGATCTATAATGGTGTATAATGGCTGAAAGATTCGTAATAAGTTTGAATGTATAGCTCTGTTGATGCATATTATTATTTTGGGCTGTTAAATTTCATGCTTGGTTATAGTCATCTGTTATCACCCCACACAGCCTCTTACTCATTTGTAATTCATGTGTGTTCCTTCATAAGCAACCGGGAATTGGTAATCAGACTGCTTTAAAGTTGTTTGTTTTAATTAAGCAAGAATACTAAATGCTGTTGCAGGTGAATGTGTCAGTGAGTAGCTAGATCCCTCACTTGTGTCTTTGTGCCTGTTTGCTGGATTTGGAGCAGATATTGATCCCATTATTATTTTGCAGCTCAGTGATAGGCTATGACTTAGGTGAGGAAATGTTTAAAGGTCCCATATTATGCAAAATCAATGCAAAATTTCTAGCAGTCATGTGTGCCTATAGCCAGTGAATGAGGAACAAAAATGCTTGCTCAACTTTGTAGCAAATGGGTTCTCTAATAGAGAAATGGCTGAAAAAAAAGACCCAGGTTGAACATGAGGGAAAACCCTTTGGGAAAACAAATTTGCTGGACCTCTGTCATCCATATAAAATAGCTGTGAAATGTATAATAGAAGATCCTGCATTTCCGTGAGTATTTTGTTAAATAACAGCCATATTTGTAAAGTTTTGAAAAACAACAGTTTCAATTTGCAGGTGTATCCATCAGGTAATGTTTAGCACTTAACAAAATCACACTGACTTTTATTTGCTGTAAAGAGCTCAGTGAAGAGCCAGGATGTAAAATGGATCCTGGGTTACTTTTTATTAGAGGGCAGAATCCTGAATACTAGCAGTTTACTGGTACCACTTTTAAATACCATAAATACATTTTCCCGCACAGAAAGCGTTGCAGCAGTAGTGCACGAGATATTGATGATTGTTAATAAAGAATAAAATACATACTGCTGCATATGCAAAAACAATGCAGCTTAGTCTTTCATTGTGTTCTTCTAAAAACTGGCCATGGTATTTATTGTGTGAAATATTAACTATGAAAGTAAAAGCAAACTAAAGCTTCCAAATAAATAAAACAAGATTCTTTTAAAAGTGTTTTGGAAAGCAGAGGTTTTGTTTCTCATTCCCTTTGAATGGTATTTTCAAGTATTTTCTTTCTGAATTAAAGTTTTAAGTCTGCTTTGCTTAGTTTAGCCTGATGAGAAAAGCTCCAGTTCTTTAAACAGCAGATGTGGCCAATGTTAAAGCACCTCCATGTGAGTTGCACCTCCATCCTTTTGTATAGCAGTTACCCTGATAAGCACAAGTGGCTTAGAATGGCAAATAATGCAAAGATTTATCTGTCTTTTCTAAAACATGGATGGCTTGAGCTCGATAAGTTAAAGAATTGAACTCATTTAAGCAACTTTTGCAATAATCCTGTGATTTTTTTCCTAAGTCTTACACAATCTGTTTGTATATTTCTCTTTAAAAACATCAGAGCTTCTCTTTCTGACGTTTGTTCACTTTTAGAAAATGCTGCAGACTTTGCAGCGGCAAAGGGAGGCCCGGCTCAGTATCTCCGAGGAAGGTGATGAGGCTTTGTTCTGCTCCAGCAACTGTGCACTGAACCCCTATTTATTAAGCCTAGAGGGCTGAGCTGCTTCCATTTAACACTCCTCATCTATATTGCATGGCTTTAATTATTACAGCTCCACATTTAGTGACACTTCATGGTGTAAAATAAAGACTTTGATTCATTGCTTTAGGGTTAGTTTCTTTAATCACCTTTTTTAAAAGCCAATAATGTTTTGCATTCATTTACAGTGTACCATGGATGAAGAATATTACACTTGTTCACCTTTGTAAGCTAGCTATTAACCTTGTGTGTGCCTTGCTTTTGTTAATGTATCTTTATTTCACTTTAAGAATAAACACCATAAATTATTAAATATGAAAACATTTTATTAGGTGTGTCTTTCATTTGATTAAACTGTACCGCTATTATTAGATTACTTTTCATATTTTCTGTACTCCCTCTTTCCCTTTATCTTACCTTATGAATATACTGTAATTCAGGTGGGTTTTAAGGCCAGTTCCTCTGGTGTGTGCCACAATTGACATATATATGGCCGTAAATATGTGTCTGCTTGCAGCTTGCATAAGAGGGAGTCACAAGGTAAAGAATTAACCTCCAACACATTTCATTCACACACTTTTTCATTGCAGCAGTGTCATTGTGGGGCATGTGAGGGCTCCTTGTAACCCCTCATCCCCCCCCTTCCCGGCAAATGGGGAATTTAATAATAGTGAGTGTCATTCATCAAAGCCTTGTGAGTAATTTACATGGATCAACACGCACTGTCATAAATTCTAGCTAATTTACTTCAGTCCTCTTGTGCCAGTGAACGTAGAACAAAAATAGCTCGACTGAAGCGTTTGTCATTATTTTTCCGGGTTTTCTGGGGATTATTTAAGCTCCTTTTGTACCCTTTGAACGAAGGAATTGACGCTATTAAAACCATTCCCATGCGGCTTCTTTGAACACTTGCGTGCCTCTTTTTCTTTGACTTCATGCAGCTGACTTCTTCTGCCTTTGTGCTGTAAAAGAGCCTTGAGTGTCCTATTGTCGTGAAAGAAGTAGAAACAAAAAAAAATAAATTGTTCTCATTGGTCCAGTAAAATAAACTAGCTACACACAGACCATGCCATCTTTGGCCTGCAGCCAAATTCTCCATTAGCGCCTCATGAGAAATCCTTTGTGTGTGGTCAGTGGGTGATTGGCTATTGCTGAAAGAGCCAAAGGCATGCTTTACCTATGGTCTCCAGTAAAAGCTAAAATTCTTCTAAGGGATTGGGGGGGTTGCTAGTAAAACAAGTAACTGACAAGCCTGATTACACAGCTCCTGTTTCTTCTGGTTTTGTTGGACTTAGACAACCAGATGGTGGGGCAGGGGTTTGCATTGGGATGATTTTAAATGGAGAGTTAAGGAGGCAGAATGAAATTGTTGCTTTTTGGTTAAAGAATATCATTGTGTATTAAAAATGACAGCAATCAAGATCAAAAGCATGCCAATGAAACTGTTTTTTTAAGGTGCTTCTTTTCCAAAGTTTTAACTTAGTTCTGGAGATAAAACAAGTTCCCCTCACTTGCAGTCTGAATCCTCATATTTTGTTATCGGATACCTCTAGGAGACATGGTCTTTCAGAGCTGATTTTACAGCAGGATGACAGTTATTTTGTTTATGCAAAAAGGGATTTCAAGACCCAGACAAGGTCCTTTTATCAGCCTTGAATAGATAAATTAATGTATAAAGATTAAGTAAATCAGATGTGCAGAGATGCAAATATAGTACTTTTAACTGCTATATTATGTACTACAATGCTCAAAGTCAGAGCAATTGACCGATTCTGCAGTCAATTCACAGCTGAAGGAAGCTGTTAACCTGCTGCTCCTGCAACCAGAGCCGGGTGAGGGGCGATACAGGAAAATCTTTTGATCTATGAATTTAATTTTGTGGTGTATTCACCCTCTGAGTCTTCCTTTCGTAATCTCTGTTTGGCCTGATGAGCGATTGATGCTGTGGTTAGAGGGTGTAGCTTTCATTTACTCAGTGGGTTTGTTTATTCTACTCTCCTTTCACAACAGCACAGGAAGGTATGCACACACATAAATTCACCTCAACCAGTCAGATCATTTTCTTTCACAGCAGGCCTAAGGTGCTGTACATAAAAACATGAGACAACTTATTGCAGAAAAACTTTACATTTTACAAAACACAACTGCAAATGCAGAAACTTTTCAAAGGACACCTCAGAAAGCCTCTCACATCCTGAAAATATAAACGGGACAGTTTAGATAATGCACCAACAAATTACAGAGTGCATATTCCATCTAGCTCCAGTTTTTCTATGAGCATCTTTTAAATGTTAAGGTCATCTTGAACCAATTTCATGGGCTATTAGCGCTTTCTGAACCTCTCCTTATGGCCACTCGATGGAGTGTGCCATGAGGTTAATATATATAATTTGCTAGATTTGGATTAAAAACCCGAACACCTTTAACAAATAAATGTGTAAAATGTCCAAGTTTGTGAGTTGGCTTGGGTAAATTTGTCAGACTAAAGACTCATAGCCTCATTAGCCAGATGGTCAAAGCAAATGTTTTCTGCGGGCTTAGTCATCTGTTTTGAATATGGATGTGAATCTCAGGTATAGGATGCAGGCTGTAGAAAGCCAGGTCCCACTGCACCCGCATATGTAACAGCAGTGAGGGTACCTCTGGCTTTCTGCAGCCCTCTAAGGATAGGTTTTCTCAGACTATCCCTGATCCACTGCCAATCCAGTCAGAATTTAATTCACAATCAGTTCAAATCCCAAAAGTGTGAGGGATTTTGAGTTGCATGGTAATGATTCTGTCTCCCCCCTCCTTTATTTATTTATTTTTTTTACTTTAATCAATAGTAAGTTTGTGCTCTCAGTGACTGGATGGTTTATCATTGCTATTAAATCTGGACTCATTAACTCTGTTAACTCTGATTAATTAATTTCATTAATATTATGTCAGGCAGAAATACCACCCTCATAATGAATGCCTTCTTAGCCTGTGTTTAATC
Source organism: Kiunga ballochi (assembly GCA_037177335.1). Lineage (NCBI taxonomy): Eukaryota > Metazoa > Chordata > Actinopteri > Atheriniformes > Pseudomugilidae > Kiunga > Kiunga ballochi. The sequence goes on from JBAMIG010000019.1 coordinate 10,609,921, forward strand.
ACTCAGCAGCAGAATCAAAGCAGATGAATGAGATGCGCTCCACTGCTTCCTGTAAACAATCCCAGTCCCTCAAAGTCTAAGTTTAATAAAGACTTTTACTTGATTGTTAGATGTGTAATATCAGAAATGAGAAGTAAATGGTTGAATGTATAATGTGCTGTATTTTATTACCTCCTTAGGCGAGATGTAATGGAGTACGTGACTTTATTACCAGGGCTTTAATGTGGTGTTTTGCACCTATTTTTAGCACGCTGCTGGATTACTCAGATTTGATGGAGTCGCATACTGCTGAGTTTGCATCAGCAGCTCCCCACCTCAGAAAGACTCATTGCGGCATATAGGACACCATCATCTGTATAAGGACGCCAGTGCGGTGCTGCCTCCTGCGGAGGAAGAGGAAAACAGCTCTGAATTGACTCTCCTCCATGAATGGATGAGGCAGCAGTGTTTGGAGCAATGCCCAGGACAAGAGATGCTTAGTCTGTGTTTCTGCTCTTCTGTGCCCAAGTTACTCCCATGATTGATAGTTAGAGGCTGGTGCTCCATATTAAGCAGCTGGCCTAGTTTTCCCAGCAAGCCAGCCAGCGCTTCTGATGAGCTAATGGTGCAGAGTAATATTTGGGATTTCACGCTATGAAGCTACTGAATAAAAATAAAAGAACTCTGTTTATTAATTCAAGTCAATAGGGGTGTGTGTGAACTTTGTACAGCTGCAGAAATATCTATTTTATGTCACACCTCATGGGTAATGTCTTCTCTTTGCAGGGCATTTTTCCTTGATCAGTCCAACTTGCCGCCCAGCGCTGCACCCAAAGCCGCCCTCATAGATAAGGTAATGATCGTAAACCGTTCATGATCCAATGGAGGGAAATTTCATGATGAAGACTCTGCAGCATACGTTAGCAGTCACATCAAGTTCACTGGAATTAAATTGGGTGTAATAAAGTTTCAGAAGACGCATTTTGGTTTTGAAATCTTTATAAGTAAAGTATCCTCCAAATCCCAATTAGCAATAGTTGCTTGCTAAAACTTTACCGTTGCATGATTCTGAAAGATAAGTCCTGTGTGTCTCGCAATTTGCATATTAATTAATTTTTTCTCATTTGTTATTTATTTAAATCCTCCCTGCTGTAACCACTTGCGCTTACTTTGTTTCTGCACAGTTAATGCGCCCCCTCAATGCTCTAGAGGAGCTGTATCGCCTGATGGAAAGTTTCATCAGCTGCCGCCGCACGGCTGCCTGTCAGTACACCGCTTGCGGGGCGTCTGGAGTGGGGCTGCTCACTGTGGCCTCTGAGCTCTGCTCACGTCTGGGAGCCACTCACATTGTCATGTGCAACAGTGGTGTTCATCGGTGAGTGAGTGGGCACATGCATCCCTTTGTATGTGTGTGTTATATGCTCGTGATTTCACTTTTCCTGCCATTTCTATAACAATGACATGTTCTCACCTCAGATCATTAATGCTAGTTTTTTCCCCCAGATGTTATTCTAACTTCTTATATTCCTTTCTACCCCCTAACTTCATGTTCAGCTCGGTGCTTTGTGGTGGTTTCTATAAATATGCTTTTCTCTGCATTAATTAACAACAGCATATAGTTTTATAAAGCTCATTGTTTCCCAGACCAAATTAGAGATTTTAACTCAGCAGAGCACTTAACTCAGGAAGAGGACAGGGTCAATTGGATTTTATATACGGCCTTCTACTTCACCTACTGCTGAGGGAACCATTCATCAATGCATAAGTACAAAAATATCCTGATCGTTTGTCACGGCTGATCCCTGTCTCCAGCTTTCATTTTCATCTCGTGCTCTTCCCCTCCACCTGCACACCCATCTATCTGATGCCGTCTTTCTTCACCCTCTGACAGTTTCCATATCTTTGCATCACACGCACAAAGTTGCACACCAACGCGTTCGTGCCTTCTCTCGGATGTGACTGATGGCTTGATAAAGTGCTGTGGAGGGAGCCGCCTGCTTGCCTGAGCTCTAATAGAAAGTTCCTGTCTGCGCAATGCATTCTGCTACTTTATTAACCCACAAGGCTGAGTTTTGTGTGTATCTCCCCATGTGTCTGTGCAATCACACACACTAGCCACAACTCACCCAGACAGGCAGGCTAAGTGTACCGTGACATAACAGGTGACAAGTCTTGTCATATTTAGGGTTATTTGTGGCCCGGCGTTCTCTTAAAGCACAGTTTCACCCTCTAAAGCTGCAGAATGACGAGTAGGTTGGAGCTGGGATCACAAGAAAATGAATCACAAAAGCAAGTATCATCAAAAGCACACCATCGACTCTGGCAGTCGAAGCTTCATACAAAGTCTACCCGTTATTATAGACACAACACAGATTATATTGAAATAGATGGCACAACTTTTTCTGTCAGCAAGATGTGAACATTGAGCACACAAAGTAAATCTGTAATAATTGTTAAAACACATGAAGCAAGATGCTTAATTAGTAATGGGAAAATTTCTTTATCAGTGTGTCCGCCTTCTCAGGCTTCATTGATTGGATTAGTTGGCTTGATGGATGAGTTTTAATAACAGTGAAAGTAGGATGTTTTGGAAGTATCAGCAGTTTGCAGTTAACTTTTCTCACCAGATTTTTTTTGTGTATCAGCCGCACAAAAACACAAGAAAATAAACCAGACAGCGGAGTGAAACAACAAAGGAGAGAAACCTATCTTTTATATTAAAAAAAGACATCTTTATATACATTTCAGTGTACTAACTTTCCCAAAAGAGCTGATGTTTTCCCTTGTTTCTGCTCATTATTCATCTATTGTTTATCCAGCTATTACTCATGCTTGGCATTTATGCTCTTTTATCCTCCCCATCCCTCAGTCTGTTCATTCCTCTTCTTTTTGCACCCACCATCTTCCCCTTCCTTTATGTCTACCTTCCTTTATGTCGCTCTTCTTTCTTCTCATTTGTCAGTATGTACTCGGCTCTAGAGAAACACAGAGTGTAAATAGGATATGGGTTGGAACAACATAAAACAGATGGGTATAAATCATCTTTTCCTATCTCACCAGTCCTAATGAAACCAAAAACGGTGCAACCACACACACACACATACAGATCCTGTGCAGCTCCTTCATCCTGCTCCAGCTGAATAGATATTTAAAGATCCTCTTTGGTGACTCCCCTCCCTCTCCAGTTAGTCAGTGTGGAAAGCTCAAAATGAGTGCTTGAGATCATCTGAGGATGGCCTGTGAAAGGACAACTTTTGCAGTTCTCTGCTGGGATATCTCTCAGACAATCATTGGCTTTGTAATGTTTATCACATCATGTTGAGCTGTCATAAAGATGAGCATTTGGAGCATGAAGGAGACTTTTAAATCTTCATCAGATTGACTTAAAGTGCTGGATAGGGGGTTGATAGAGGGTAAGCCCCTCCTTGCACATCTGCCAATTTTTGTTTGTATTATTTTCAATGTTTTTTCATTAGAGTAAGGAATATTAGACAAACAGCTCATTCTTAGTGACTTTATGGCAGTGTTAAATGGAGATTAAATGTTGGAGAGTTCGGTTTGCAGTGGAAATGAAATGGATCGATATTCTAGTGCTTGTCATAGAAAGGTCACCCAGAAGTCTTGACACTTGTTACTCTCTAAGGATGGAGGATGTATGGGCTTAAAAGCAAGGGGGATAAAACTCATATCTTTGTTCTATATGTGCCAGGGAACAAAGTTAGCTCAGTTTACACACACCATTCGCCTACAGGAAGGAGCAAATCACCTCTGCCATTGAAGACGCACCAGCTTGTCCTTGGACATTTTACCTGCGCTGAGCAGGTGTTGGAGGTTATGTTTTTGCTGCCCTTTATTGGTCGGTCTGTCTGCATCTTAACGCAAAAACTACAGAACAGACTTTTATGATCTTTTCCCGAGAATGGGTCCAGCTCTAACATTAAATTATAGGATATCCTGGATATTTTTGGAGGATTCTTTATCATTGTGGGCTTTTTCCACTATATATGCATTTTACAACCGCTTGTCAGACTAGCTGTTTGGGGTCGATACAAAAAAAAAAAAAAAAAAAAAAACTCAAGATAATATTTATTATAACTTAAATTATCCAGGTTTAAAAAAAAAGTTCACAGTCGGTAAGCAAAAAGAAATAACTACAATTAACAAAAGATGTCCTACCAACAACGTTAAATTTAATATTTACTATTTTAACAAACTGGTGTCCTGTCCAGGGTGTACCCCGCCTCTCGCCTGTTGGCTGCTGGGATAGGCTCCAGCCCCCCCCCCGCGACCCCGTTAGGGACAAAGCGGTAGATAATGGATGGATGGAATTAGATAAAGATATATCAAACACC
>JBAMIG010000019.1:10671994-10698694 GCA_037177335.1 Kiunga ballochi
CCATCCATCCATCCATCCATCCATCCACACACACACACACACACACACACACACACACACACACACACACACACACAGTATATTATATAGATTTATCTTTGAGGCTTTAACTGGGGGTCGCACCAGTGTTTCATCTGGAGATATTTTTGGAACCATACTTGAAACACACTTCACTCTTATCTCTTTAACTGACTGACCCTATAATGAACCTGTTCCCAGGCTTGTAAGACCTCTTGCCCTTTTCCCTTCTTTCTATCCAGACACTTTCCACAGAATAAATCCCAGTCAGCCTAACCAGCTACTACAGGTCAGGAAACACTGCTTCCTCCGACTCTCTGTTGGCTGCCTCCAGTGTAGTGTTGTGAAGGCCTGCTTGTTATAGCTATGTCTGTCTTTGGGACTTTAATTGGGGGTCACCCCAGTGTTTCATTCATCTCCATCATGTGCCCAAACAGCGTCTTTTAACGGTTGTGTAATCCTGCCTTCAAACCTGCGTGCAAACTCATCTCAGATGTAGTTGCATCCTGGTGGAGTTGGCAGTGTGGTACTAGGAAACGGATAAATCTACACAAGCCTCCTTTTGGTCTTGTATTTCTCATTAAATTAATTGCTTTCATATCAGAAATGTGGTGAGGGAATGGTAGTCAGGACATTTGGCTATCAGCAGCGTTTGTTCAGAGAATGAGAAGGCCTTACGATAGTCATCTATGGTGCAGTTAATGGTTTTATTAAGACCAATTAAAAGAGAGGAAGACAAGGAGAGGGATGCATTAAGAAGAAAAGAAACAGAATACACTTGGAAAAAAAGGCCCAACCTTCTTTGTACAGGTAGAAACTGGGAGACCCTCTGGCTGGGAATGCAGCTGCACAATAAAAAGCGAAGGGATTGCTTTCCTTTGTCTTCGTCTTAATAGCTGCACTGATGACATGGAAATGGCATCAAAAGACTGTAGCTGGAGTAGTGTGTAATTACAGTTAATATGTTATATTATTTACACTTTATTAAAATGATATATCAAGGGAGAAAAATAAGGACTTTAATTCTGTACTTCTGTAGTAGTGAGTGAACAGGTTCGGAGAAGAGTTATGAATGCAGGGAAAAGCCATGTGGAGCATCTTCAGCGTCTTACTGAAAAGCCCTTGCTGTTTGACTTTCACACACAGTTTACTTTGCTATCTCAGGGAAACAGGGAGACAGCCAGATCTCTCAGACCTTCTTCTTTTTCAGATCTTTTGGGGAAACAAAAAACAAACGAAAGAAATGATAAGGGCTTAGAACATATCTTGATAAAAAAAAAGCTAAATAATGATTTATGGGAAAATCCTTTAATTTACTGATGTTCTTTTTTATTGTAAGCCAAAAAAATGTTTTTTTTCTCTTTCTGCATTATTAGGATTTTATGTAAAAATACAATTTCCTGGACATAATAAACTTAAATAAAAGTACAAAAAAAACAGCTGTTGTACCCAAATGGACCCTCATGGGTCTTCTCTCTTACCATCCCAGGTTTTTTCAGGAGAGATTAGAAACTTGTTAAACATTTCCTCTTTGTCTCATCACCTTAGACTGATAAAGACTTGCATGTTTTCAGAGATACAGCTCCCAAACACTGCAGCGCATATGTGTGTACAGCTTTTGTATATGTGTTACGTGTTGTTTCTAGGTTGCAGGGGGACACGCTATCAGACAGCCGATCTGAAGAGGAGCACAGAGCCCACATAGCTGAACAGGCTGTTCCTGACATCTCCTGTGAGTCTTAGAATAAACTATTCAATCCCAGAATATTTGTTGTTCTCTGATATATCTACAAGTTGTTGTTTTTTTTACATTCCTCTTTCTCCTGTCGTTCACGATCCTGTGTTTTGTGTGCATTGTCTGGAGCAGCATTGTTGCCTGGGGTGGACACAGTGGCTGCTCGACTGCAGGAATGCGAGGCCTTATCTCAAATGTCAGGCTCTGTAAGTGCATCCCTACATCCATCACCAAACAATTAAGATCACTTTACAGTCATCAATTACCTCCCCGTGCTCTGCTTTGCAGCCTCTATTATCTGAAACTGAGCGAAAACCACCTCAAGCTTCTTGTTTAAAAGGACCCAAGACCCAACCAAGACACAATCCGTCTTTATACGCAAATTTCAATTCACACAGTTGACAGCGGCAAACAGATGATACCCTAATGAGAAATCAATCTATATCACTTTGCTTAACTCTCAGGGCACTTGTGTGATGTCTTGAAAAGAATAAATGTAAAGAATACCAAGTGCCACAACTGTTTTAAGCTATTCAGATAAATATTTATGGGCTGCAGAAGAGCACAAAGTTTCCCTCAGTAGAACATTGTGGGATAAACCTCACATGCTGGAGGGAAGAAATCTATAGCTGCCTAATATGGCATGCACCAGACTCAGATGAAGGCAGACATTCACATGCTGTTCATAAAGCGCGCAGCCAAGGCGGTGCTACCTTTTTGTATAATGACAAAAAAAAAAGATAGAAAAAAAGCCAATACCTTTTTCATAATTGCCCAGTCTAAGTGTTAGACATGGCTTTTTTTTTTCCACAGCAATTTTTCCTTTTAAGAAAGGAGTTTGGAGCCAAAGCGGCACTCCGTGTGTGGAGCAGATGCAGAGTGGCTGCACGCTAACTGGGAGCAGACTTTCGGAGATTGAAAGACCAAAACTGGGCTCTGATACATTAGGTCTGATACAAATACGACATCCACCACCTTGAACTTTAAAACACCATGGCCTTAACACCAGAAAAACACTGTTAACAGATTTGTGATTGTAGGCTGCAACTAATATCTTATAAGACTCAGAGATTTAAACTGATCCCTTTAGCCTCTACTTGTTTGTAGCTGCTTATACAAAGAGATTAAACACAGTTTCTTTGCAGCCTTACAGCCTCATAGACTAAGCCTCGTCTGGAACAGTGTGCTTAATGTGTGCCACATGGGAACTGCAAATGCACACATCTCCTGTCACCTAGTGTTAATAATGTGATTGCTTTGTGCTTAATTGCACGTGTTTGGCTGTTTTTGAAAGGCGAATGTAATTTGTAATAGCTTGTAAGTGTTTAACTGGTCCTTCAGGGGTGCATGGGCCAAAGTCACTAAACAGTGTGGAAATACTGTAATGCTTTAATGAGTTTGTTGGGGGCAATATTTATTTGATAAATTATTTTTATATGTTTCAATGCATTTTTTAAATTGGAACACAAGTTTTTTTTATAATTAGCTCCAGCTACAGAGAAGTGGCATGTGTCTTTTCTTTAGAAAGTTTAGGGAGATGCTTATTTTTAGCATGTTTATGGCTGTCCATAAATAATAAATGCCTTGTGTTGTAGTCTGCACAAGTCCGTGGCTGTAAATGCTCAACGATGTTGGAAAGTAAACACTGTTAATGGTTATTATTATTAGTCTGACAGACCCCCTGCTTCTGCCAGCTCCTTTAGGTGATAATTGCCCCATAAAGACCAATACTTTCCTGAAGCGATAGCCACAGAAAACTCCCCAAGAAAAAAAAAATCTTCCACGGCCTTCTTTGTTTGAGTTGGGCGATGCGATTTAAGCACCTTTAGCTCTGAGTAATATGGCCGTTACTGTCGTAAAACCTGTTCGGAGAAAACTGCTCGTTCTCTGGTAGAAATAAACTAATTACCATGATGCGATGCATAATGCAGAGCAGAGCTGTTACAATGCTTTATTTTTATTTCAAGGGGGATTTTTGGCAGCGTCGGAGTTGATACGCTGTATGGCTTTTTATATTTGGCATGAGTCTGCTCCCCTCACCTCTGCTCAGTTGGGTGTGCATGGTTATCCTCTGAGAAAATCTCCCAGCATAGCCTTGTAGATGAGATGTGTAGCAGTGCTTGATTTTTACCATCTGCCACTCGTTTCATATTGAGCGTATACAGACAATCAAATGCGAATTAATATGTTTTATGAAAACAAGGAGGCGGTAAACCTAAAATGACATTTTATAAACCCCAAACATTCGTTTAAGAATAAGAAATTAAGTTTGTTTTGTTGCACAGATGTTTGTAATTCTATGTAATCTTAGTTTATTTGTTTTAGTTGGATGTGGAAGGTATTATCAGGTCAATTAAATAGATACATTTTAAGTGTAAACTATTATGTAAAGTACAAAACCTTCATGTTTGATATGCTACTATCATTCCTGTAAACGAACTTTATCTTTAAAATAAATCCATTGAACACAGCACCAGATACATAGATTGTTTGCCCCATTAATGCTTTGTTTTTGGGTTTATCTTCCATATTTTGCAACTGTTAACATGCAACTATGCATGTTGTCATATTTGGGATGCTTGAATGAAAATCTAACTGTGTTATTGTCAATATCCTGTTTGCTTTTGGCTGCGGCGGGGCTCATGAGCCTCTAAGCCTTGTACACAAGTCCATAAAATCCATTAGGTGATTCAACAGTGAGCCAAAACAACAGGAATTCATTAAAAGTGTTGCATAAACTCTCATATCCAACATACTCCCATCACTATCAAGCCAGTGGGGGGCTACACAAGCAAACTGAGAGCTATCCAGACAACATAACTCTTCTTTCTCACAGCTCTCTCATCTACAGATCTGTAGAAGAATTTTTGTTTGACAGGAAATCTAAGCCATCACGTTTTTGTTTCTTTACTTTGACACTTCTATTGAAAATTTTTGACCCTCGTGATCCAGTTTATCTAGCTTACAGCTGAGAAAGATTATTTGATGCAACAGGCTTACGATCATGCGCTGTGATGACAGAATGTGTGAAATGTTCATATTCAGTGAAGTAAAGATCTGCAGCTACAGTAAATTTCTTGTTCTTTCTTACACATGTGCAAATATTGTGTTAGCAATCTGTCATTTGCACGGATTTTAGGGATTTTCTCCCCCAAAGGGATTTTTCTCTTGGTTCTGTAAAAGTACTTCTGGCTAAGTACTTATTGGTCTACGGCTCGGATTTACACATATCTGATGCTGCTGGAAATTAAATAATTGACCTTTTTGAAAAGGAACAAAGAGCCTTTTTTGGCGTGCATTTTTGCTGTTGCCTCGTCACGCCTCAACATGTTGGTTTAGTTGTAACGTACCATGTACCTGCAACAGACTACACTGAAAATGCAGTGTAAACATGGCCAACATGTTTATAGCAGAAACTAATTAGCAGAGATCTATCAGCCAAAAGGAGCTCCAATTAGTTAAATAAAAGAAACCAAATTAAAAACTGTAAAAGATCCATCCATATTGATCCAGTTCACGGTCACGAAAAGCTGGAGCCATGGAGTCCCTGCATGAACCAAACAGTCCTTGTTATGTGGAGGATAACACTGGACTGAAGCTGAGATTGCAGTGACCACACACATACAGCAGCACACATGCAGACTATAAAATGTTTAGCATTAAACTCCCAACATTTCTTTCTTTGCTGGCAATGTGGAACTTATTTAGTCAAAAACAAGATCCATATTTGTCATTTTGGACTGATCACCAGAGGGGTCTCCTTCTTTTCCCTTTAAGTTTAAAAAAAAACTTTTTAACAGTGTGAGGGGGATTATAAAATCTGGGTTTTGCGCCACTGACATTAATATACCCATAAGTCATTCCATAATCATACCCACTCTTTATTTTGGAGATGAAAAAACATTCCTTCTCGTCTCTTTGCCAGTGTAGATTAAAGCATCCAATCCAAGAATCAAAACAAAGTTCACCCCGCGTGTGCTTATGTCATCTTGTCTGATAACAATAACTGTAACAGTAAGCTGAGGTTGTTTTTTCATCACTCCGTTATGACCTTTTATTGGATTTTATCCACTATCTAGCTTTTCTTTCTGCACTAGTTTTTCCACATTCACGTCTTCCATATAACTTAAGTATGTTTGACTTTAACAAACCGATCAGAACTGCACCAATATTTAGTATAATTTTATTTCTGTATTGATCTGTGGAGGCAGTTTGTTTACAGGCTTAATAAATATGTTTTGTTAGTCGGACCTTGGGGACTGTGCAGTACTGCTGGTCTGTTGTCTTCCGCACATACAGCGTGGTCCTGATTACTGTGGACAGGACAAGAAGCTTTAGAGTTGTTGCAGATGTTATAATGTTTATAATAGTAAATCTATATCAGTTGCTGCTTTGAACCAAGAATGGTTTCTAGAGCAGCATAATAAATTTGATCTTTGACATCACGCGAGATCTGGATCTGGTTTTCCAAAAGAATTTCCCCTGCAACGCCTTCAAAGTTAATGACTTAAGACTCCAATAATGATTGTAAAACGTATGGGAAATTAAAAAGCGGGGATCTGTTTGTGGCCTTGTTAGCTAGATCTGAGAAGACCCAGAGCGAGAGGAGGAGTAGATGATGTCATGCAGTTGGATTTGGGGAGATACCGCCACAGAAAAAGAAATAAAACCGGGGAGTTGATCCACTTGTAGTGTTCGACTCCGCTTGGTGCTTTATGAGGGCTGTAATTAAAGATTGGCTTGTGGGGTTGTGGTTCTGCCGCCACAGAATGCCTCATGTATCTGACAGGCATGAAGATCAATGCCGTGGGGTTCGGGTTTTTCATGGTTAGCTATTTATCAGAGAATAACAGCTTGTCCTGTTTTTCAATAGACTTTACCTCATTTAAAAAGAAGTTACTCAGGGTTGAATCCTGGAAACCTTAAAACTGAGCAGAAGAGAGATGTTAAATTGTGTCACATTGTAATAACTATTTTATTTTACCAGGCATGTTGGATTTTTTGTCTCATTTGTAATTAAATACGAGCAGATTGTGTTGACTACATTCTCCTGTTTTTGAATGTGCTCATTCCTCCCTTCCTGCTGCTTTTTGTTTGAGTTTTTGTTTCTCGACATTAAACTTCAAGATTCCCCGGCTCTTCTTTTGATAAACTTGTATCAGGGGACGTATTCAGCCAGGTCACGGGTCTTATTTTATTTCTGCAGTGATGTATGTATCTGTCCCGGAACGGCTGTGAGATTGATTTCATTCCATGCTGCAAATATGGAATCTGGCTTGACCACAATTTCTCTTGAAATTCACATAAATGGACTCCTCAGCAAGGTCAAATCCCCTATCGGTTTTCTCTGCTGTAACAAATCATCTTTCCCATAATCTATAAAACATTGCCTGAAAAATGAAAATGATCCCATGTTGTCTAAAGGGGTATCTCAAACAGACGCCATCCACCATGTTGCTATTAGCTTTCTGAAGTGACCTTCTCTCCACTCTTGCAGACAGACTAATTAGTTTCTTTTAATCTACAAAGCTAACTGGGATAATTCCTTCATGCCTCCAGTCACTTTTGACCACTCTGAGTTGTAACCTATGTTCTTCTAGTTTTATCAGTCTGCTACGCACCTCTTCTGCTCTATATGACTGGAATAATCTGCAGCAGACCCTGAAATTGAGTTTGTTCATGTCCTATTCCTCTTTAATAACAAAACAAAACCATGGATACTAAATAAGACATGAGGGTCTTCCTGAAATGGGAGGACTTGAGTAAAAAAACCCAAAGAAGTAAACCCTGATGGAAAATGTAGAACAAGTAATAAACTTCTTTTAGACACTGAAAGGTAACAGATTTGACCATATGAGACCACTGGAAAGCAGAAAAACTGACACTTTGCTAAAGAGGAGGTCCAGGCTTTGAAAGAAGTCAGTAGTGCCAGGTGAGCTGCATGAGCCATCAGGTCTTTGACTGTAGACTATACCCAACAAAAGTCACAAAACCCACATGGGAAAAGCCCATTAACCCAACAATATCTTCTGGTAGTGATTTTAAAACAGCACAATGTGTCAGAGGAAGTGAACACTGGGAGCGACAAAGCTTTTGATGCACTTGGTTCCTTGATGGACGCTGTGCATCAGATATTCAACTATGTAAAGAGATGTTCACATAGAAATAATGATGTGTGTTTACAGTTCGCTACCTCACGTAAACATTAAGCATCTGTGAAACTGATTATGAGTGCCAGAATGAGAACCATGCCAGAATTAGCCACTGGTTTGTGCTGGTGAAAAACAGTGAGGCATTCAGTGTCTCCCGGGTTAGATCTGTTCTAACTATGCAGAATTTCCAGCCCCACTGAGAAGACCGATTTTAATCTGCTATATTTATAACCAATTAACTACTACTTGACCCCAATAAATGTTTAAGGTTGTTCTTGCCAAAAGAGCTCTTCCTTTCTTTCAGGTGACTTAGACCACTAATAGCCAAACACAATTAAAAAAAACAGCTCAGGTAGCTGAAATCGGTGTAGGACTACTTTAACAACTTCAGCTTTATTTAATTGTTTTATCAGTTTTCACTGTACTGAATGTGTTTTACTTAACTGCTCTGCACAAATGCAAACCAATATATTACTCAGTTATATTTTGGTTTATTATCCACTGCAAGGTTCCTAAATAAGGCTGGGAGACTACACCATACATGCATCACCAGATGTCCCAGAATCCTCCTCTATATCAGCACTTTGTAAAGCCAGTTCTGTCTTTCATTAAGACTTTAGCACATCAAATGATGTCAGTGCTGGCATCGGAGGTATCATAACTTATACCGTGTAACTGAACTTGCATGTGGTGGAATTATGACCGACAAGTTTTATGTCTCACCTGTGCTTGGAGCGCTTGTGCACTTGGTCCATTAACTCTACAAATCATCTGGCCACTTGTGCTATCAAATGAAAAAGAAATAGCAGGATTAGACGAGCTGCCATTACAGGACTTGGCAAAGCTTAGTCTATCTTACAGTTTCCTTTCCAAATGGTTTACTTGGCCAAAAATAGCCTGAGCAGAAAATGGCTGAAATGGATATATTAAAATGAGCCAATGAGCATTTAACTTTGCAATACAAATCATTTTTATTTTTATGAAATAAAAAGAGATATATATTTTTGCACAACAGGGAGCAATTCCAGTTTGATTGTTCTTTAACTGCTGGTACACAATGGGCTGCATCCAGACCTATTACCAACGCACAATGCTTACCAGCTCCTATAGATTTACTGATAGTTACAGAAAAATGTCTGTCTAGTGCCCCACATTCACTTTACAGAGTTCACTGCAGGCTGCATGCTTTCATCTACACTTGCTGTGGTTTCTTGTGTTTTTCTAAAGCCCATAAAACAATAATTGGCTATTTTTCCCCCTCCCTGCAGATATGGCTCGGATATTTCCAGCAATAGCTGAAAATTATATAAAGAGTTAATTGAAGGGTCTTTCTTGTAATGAAACTTACTCTTTTCTCTTTTTTCCCTCCTGTTCTTACTAACTAGCGTCAGCCTGTCTGGGAGGCTGATCTGAAGGCTGTGAGAGGTGGGAGCTCTGCTGGGTCGACGGGCCTGCTACTGGGTGACTCCCTGTTTTCCAAAGAGCTGGAGAATATGGGCAAACAGCTCGCTGGTAGGCACTTGCGTGTACGTTTGTGTGCTAAACATGTGCTTGTGGTGTGACAGTTGGAGTATATGAGTTTATCTGTGTGAGGTAAAAGCTATAATGAGGATTTGTGGTCAAATGCTTCATTTAAATGCTTTGCAAACACATTTTAATCACGACTTCAGAAGTTGAAAGAAGTTTAGACAGCACTTCTAGGAGTCCAGCCAAAGATTTTGATGAAAGGATTGTTTTTGCTTCATTAAATACCAGTTTTCATCCAAAAAGTTAGTCGTTTTGACACAATAGTTCCAGACTCCTCAGATAAACTCCTTTGCTTTGCTTAGCTCTTCAGCCTGCAAATTGTCCCGACAAAGCATGACAGTTTGGAAATATATCATTCCTCGTGTAGTTAACGCGTCGTCTTTGACACATGTGACATCTGGGTGAGTCAGAGACTGCTTTTGTTGTCGTGAAGATCAAGTCATTCCTTGTTTATGAATCACATGACGGTCTGAAGTGGAGGCCAAAGGGAATGCTGCCATTTACGCTCATGTGTCACACACTTGTTTGTTTATGAATGTCCTCCCACTCTGTTTGATGGCGTCACACTGTGGCACACCAGGCTTTTTCGCAGCATATTAGCTCTGCTGAGTCACACAATGCTGGTCCGGCTGCTGTGACCTCCTCAGTTTAAATAAACAAAATGAATTATCTGCCATCAAAATTATACAGTGTGATTCTTTAAAAAGGCACCAAAAGAGGATTTTGAGCGAGGAGGAAACCAACAGATATCTTTAGAGATCCTCCGATTGCTTTGATTTATAAATGTGCAAAAAAGTGTTAATAAATGCTCTGAAACTTCTGGCATACATCTCCATAACGTTGTTCAGGGAATTATTTTAGACGTGCAGTAGCTGCTAATCTGTTCCATGTCACCAGTCTGAGCCTCAGATATATGTTTTTTTTTTATGTTACCCCATTTAGGTTGCTATTACACCACTTTAGCCTTTATTTTAGGGATAATGTAAAAACAGTGAAGATATAAAGTTTTATTTAGAAAGCTGATTATTTCTGATCCAAATAAGTCTGTTAACAGGTGCTTTATTAGAAACATGCAACCGTTTAAACATACACTAATTTATTATTTAAACTGCTCATTCAACCAGTTTAGTGACCTGGGGGGCATTTTGGACAATTTTATGTTAGTAAAACCCTTAAGCTTCATGTGATGGCTTTAATCATATTTGCTTTAATCCTTCTTGTTTAAATTTTTAGATGTTAATAGTTTATAAAGATAAAACTCACATTTAATTTTATTGTCATAGAAATTCAATTCTATTTCCTAAGCACACTTTAGGCTTCATGGGCTAGTACTCACAAGTGGTATTTATGTTAATCTATGTTGTAGATTTCTCTATAAACTTGTAAAATTTCTTTACAGTTTATTTTGTAAAAGTACAACACTGGATACACAGAAAAACCCACATTTTTAATGCAATGAAATACCTTAAATCTAAGCTTTATATGATGTCAACACTTTGCAAGTCTCTTGGCTTTGTGTAGTTGTAACCATTCAAAAATATTATGGTTAAAGTCACAAACTTTACTATTAAAGCAAAAGTGCATACATTTGATATGTTTTTATATGTTTAAATGTTGATATATAATAATGTGTTTTGCTTGCTGTAAGTTATTCCATCCTCAATGGGAATTGAGTCTCTCTTGAGATTTTTAATTGTTTCATAGATGTAATTTTATATACATTTATATGAGATTAAAAAGCCACCCTTTTTACTGAGCTGTTCGCTTCGAGTTGATGTGGTACGGAAATGTTACATTAGGTCCATCGAGTGTTTCCACAAGTTGGACCACCACTGTACATACGAGGTGATAATTGTTCAAAACGCTACAATCAAAACTGTAAAAACAACTCTGGTTTTGGAAAGTGGTGCCAGAGTTGTCCAGGCCTTACTGTTGTTTGCAGGCATCCTTTATCTTTTTATCTTTGCAAACTGGACTGAATGGACCTGTTTGTTCATGTTTGCTTTTGTTGTAAACAGTGACGTTTTTAGCTCCATGGTTAAGGTAGCTCCACCGTACCATTTTCTGTGCACCTACATCTGAAGGAGTTCCATAAGTTAGGCAGTTTGGTTAGTTTTATGATCAAAACACACAAAGTAGTGTACCCGACCATACCGGGCTGAACCAAACCGCTTAGTGTAAACGGAGTGTATGTCTCCATAAAAACTACAAATGTGGTTTTGTTTCTTTATGTGTCTGAAAATAAATGTATTTTTCATGTTTTTTAAGTAAAAAAAAAACTTGATGCCGTGTTTTCATTTGCATTTTGGATCCAAAAAGTATGAAAGTTTTACAAAACAAAAGTGTATTTTTTCCTAATTGAAACAAGGATGGTGGGTGGTGTTCTAATTCAATGAAGCAGGCAGCATTCTCTATAGCTGCAGGCAAATGATATGTCATTAGCACGCTTGTTTATTTTTAGAGGAGGGACCCAATAAAGATTGCATGAGTTCTGGATGCTTTTATAGCGTGCTTTGGCTGTGTACTCTCTCACCACGTGCAACTGCTTCTTGATCAAAGGCTTTAATAGATTCGATCTGTTTCTTTTTCTCCATGTCTCCTTCTCCGTCTCATTTTCCATTCTGCTTTCTTCTTTTCCTTTACTTTTCGCTTGAGTTTTGGATCCAGACGTGTCATTCCAGATGTATTTTTGATGTTCTGGTTTTGATCAGATGAACTTTTAATTTTGTTACAATGTCAATGACAGTTTCTTTGGATGGATTATAGTTAGATATGCAGAACTTTGTAATGAAATAACTCCTTATGGGCCTCTCTTTAATGCCAGGAAGTCAGAAGAGCTGGTTTATACTGGATTGTAAATGGAGATTATCACTGAAAACATGGGGTGTTATCATTAGGAGGGTAAATATCTTGAGCTGAAAATATCAATCCTATGAGAAAAGATTTACTAGTGAGCATTTATTGTTTATCACATAAATTAGCCAACGATTTTGTGGGTTGGGAAGAACTCAAGACTGGAATATAAGTGGAATCTCATTTTTAGGGATTTAATTTCCATGCCAGGGTTTTGGTTAAGTCACCATGGTCAAGATGTCGTTTTACAAACCAGTAATTGTCACATACAGGATAATGTTTTAGCTTTTGGGCAAAAATGAACAAGATATCCCAACTTTAACTTTACAATCTGAAACTAATCTCCTTACAGAATTAAAGTCGTTCAGCACACATGAGTGCATGAGAACAGCAATCAGAATTGCTGAAGCACATAAACAGCAATCTGCTGTCAAATAAATAAATTAATTTGATCCCCAAAGGATTCTGTTGTAAACTGTTTTGAATAGACATGTAAACGTACTCAAAAATTGAATTCCCCCAAATGTGAACATGGGGTAGTGTTGCAGACGTGTTCTGCTCTGCATGCTAAATGATATTTGTCAGTGAGCGGACACATGTGTTTCATATTACTGCATAAAAAATGTTGTTTGTATGGAAGCAAAACATAATTTGCTCAAAAACAAGGAAGTCAAGGTTTGTGAAACAGTTGACATGTTTCCTTTGTCATTGATTTCGTGTCTAAGGTAGACAGTTTTCCAGAAATTTTCACTCCTGGTGAGTCATTCCTGGTGTTATGCCACTCACATGATAATTCCCAGACTGCTTTGTTGTTTAAAGATTGCCAAAATTTGGAATAAACAGATGAGAGATGAAGAAAATTGTCCCAATGTTGATCACAGGACTTGGCAGCATCACCTCTTATGCAAATAGAAATGTAACTGAATTACCAGAGAAGCAAACAAATGGGTTATTGTCAGGAACTGAGGGGAAAAAAGACATATTGTACTTACTGTATATCAACTTGGGAATTTTTCTAAAAGAGGAAGCTGGATTCACCACAGTTTACAAGGTCTATAAATATTGTCATCATTACCCAGAAGAAGGATTAAAGCAAGCAGTCTCGCCCACTTTAATGCTCGGTAAAATTTGTGAATCATCTGTCTGGTGGGAAGTAAACCAGCTTCATTGCACAGCCTCTGCGTAGTGATCAAAACAAGCCTGACGCTATGCTGGAATCTTGGACGTTCATCAGAGTTTACAGGCTCCATCATGCGCACATTAAAAATCACTTCACACATTGGCATTTCACATTTGGGAAGGGGCATTTAAAATAAGAAAACGTTCTGGCTCACTCTATTTTGACTTGGATCTTCTCTCTCTCTTCAACAGAGGTTGAAAAGGACTTGGCCAAACTGGCAGAAGTAGGGAAGATGACCACTCGCAGCTCCAATAATCCACATGGTAGTCTGCTTCACACTCCTCTGCGCCATAGGACACTACCTGACACACTTCCTCTCCCCAGCCTTGTTTCCAGACCCCAGTCTCCGGCTGGCAGCCTTTCGGGCAAACCTTGTAGCATCGGCCTACCTCTGCTAAACCCCAAGCCCAATACCCTTGTCATGGGCCGGACTCAATCTCCCAGCAACCCTGGGAGCAGGACTCAAACCCCTAGAACACCCAGCAGACCCCTCACCCCAAATAGCTTGCTGACACGCTCTACTTTCAACCCTGGATCTCATAAAGAGGTGACATTCAGGAGGTCGCGAAGCCGCCCCGTGACTCCCACTTGTCAGCCAACACGCCCACGACCGCTGCTAACCCCTCCAGGACTAAGCACTACAGACAGCCTTGGTGCCAGCCTTCGGGCATATCTGTCAGAGGTAAGACCCCCAATCTGAAACCAGTCCATTTTCCCTCTTTGCTGAGGGCTCATATAGGCAGTTATTCATGTCAGTCTTGTTTAAAAAATATGACCACTGAGGAGGAGATTGTGTTGCTCTGTGGCTACATTCCCTTTAAAAACCTCAAATTCTTCCAAGGCAAATACATCTGGAAGAACCTTAACCTTTCAGGATTTAGATGAGAGATTAAATACAACTTTCATGTCTTAAAACAACCAGCAGTGAAGCTATTTTATCTAAAAAGGTGAGCCTGACTGTCAGATTTAAAGTAGGAGGGAGAGGATCTGTTCTGACTTCTTGGAGATAGTCGTGACCAGGCTCCAAAAATTACAGGCCAGGACAGAAAGTCCTGCACGCAAACCCACAAAATTGTTATTTTTGCACTTACTTTTTTGTATATTTGCTTAACCGCTAGACAGAGTGAGCACTGGCTGTTTACTCCCGCTGCTTTGCCAGTCTTTGTGTTGCTCCATGTGTGATCGACTGTCACAACATGCAAGAGAAATGAAAGCAAATTCAGTTCATTCTGAAGAGGAAATGGCCGCTGCTTTCTACGTGTTGCAGTGAAACTGATCCAGTGTACTCACTCTGAGTAAAACATGGGACAAAACGTTGGGTCATGGGCTTTAAAACAGACCCCATTTTATGATAATGTTTTAGTATAAAGGCAGTGAGCCTGTGCTCTGCATGTGAGGAGAAGGAAGTTGAGTTTAAAGCACAAGAGCATGATCGGCCAAACACACACACACACATCATGTGGGGTTTGGTGGCGAGTCATGGAGGTCTATACAGTAGGATGTCATTTTACTGTGGAAAAATGAGCCTGGCATTAAAGAGGTACTTTCAGAGGGATTTCTTTCTTATATTTCTTTCATGATCTACTTAACAGCAGCGCTGATAAATATGAACTTTTGTTTTACTTTCTTAATAGTAGGCAGCAGTTTTACAGTCCCTTTGTATATTTTTGACAGTTACGCCAATTGACACCTCGTGACATTATCCAAAACACTCCAGAGCAGCCAGTCTGCTTTTATTGAGGCCACCTGAGCCCTTGTAGAAAGATGAAGCCTGCTTAGAGTGACTGAATCCTGAAAGCCATTAAGACTGAATGAGCAGCAATTAATTGTGTTTGTTCCGCTTTTAAAATGAGATTTTTGTCATGTGTCATTAACAATAAGAGATAAAACTCGCCGACTTATAACACTTTGAGAAGGTTCCCACTACTGCAGCACGGCTTTTCTGAAGTACAGTAGGTATTACTATAGTAAGCAAGAGAAGTTGATTAATGTTTGGGTTTATTCTCAAAATTAGGTACAGCTTGGCGTGTGAGTGAAAAGAGGGAAGCCGAGGAATTAAACTGTGTATTTTTTGCACATACTGTATGAGAAACGTATTAGAAACATGGGAACAAAGAATATTCACAATATATCTTAATAAAACTAAGATTGTACAAATATTTCTTTGTATATGTTTAAGCTCCTGGAACTTGGAATATAGAGGCAGAGTATACAAATATAAAATGTAAGATGCTTTATTTCTTTTGAAACAAGTTCTTTAATTGGATGGAGGTAATGTGTGTTAGCAATGTTGGGATGTAGTCATGGTAACAACTTTGTTACCACTCTGTTGCTCTGTATTATTTGGTTGTTTTGTTGTTTTGCATCTAATAATGCAAGACAACAGTAAACAGGCAGATAACTTTTTTTTTTTTTTTTTTTTTTAAACCTTTTTCTGATATCGTCTTATTTAAATTTGATTTTAGCAAATCATTACAGTAACAACTGGGACCAGAACACTGCACTGGGGTATATAAAAGGGACACTTGCTAGTGTTAAAGTTGGAATGTTTTCCTATTCACACATAGATCAGGATTCCAGCTCCTGCAGAACTCAGTGTGCATGCATTTTTTCACTGGAGGGTCTGGATTTTTTGCTTTAGCATAGGATGCCATAGGAGATTCTCTTTATTTTCATACGTACCAATACTCTTTTTTTTTTGTTAATATACTCTGGTTGTGAACTTAATTGTTTTGTCCATTTTTTTTAAAGAAGAATCTGAATGATCCCCATTTTTCATCACTTTTGCATTTCAGGATGAGTTTTATCAGCAGTTAATGGCCATCCGGCAGCCTTGGCATATTCCCAGTGATACAGACAGTGACATCCTGGAGCCTCCTGAACAGGATAAGAGTAAGTGACCTTATTTTTTTGCTGATCCCGAGTCCTTACTTGGGAAAGAAAATTTTCACAGCTCAGTTAAGCTGCTGGTTTCTTAGTTTTCAAATTGCCCTCCTTAATGACTTTACCTTCACACATCTGAATTTTTACCCCCTGCCAGATGCTGGATTTATTTCATTATGTCACCTTGCTGCGATGAAATATCACCGGATTAAAGAGAAAAAAGTAAAATACTCCTTGTGAAAGTTTTAGATGGAACACGAAGGCTAAATATTTCCATATTTCACTGTTGGGGATTTAAATAGAAGGAAAGTTGTCATGTAAAATTTCCCTTTTCTGGAAATGTGTGAGAGATTTACCTATTTCCAAATCTAGTTGATGTACTTGACTGGCTCTTGCTGAACGTCATAAATCCAGTCACAGTAAGGAACTGGCTGTGATACAGTGGTGCGCATGAAACTCGCCTCGAACATGACGGAATTAGATTAGACCGCCTGGAAGGTTCGGCTTCATAAATTGCATGAGGGCATATGGCAGTAAGGCCCTGTAGTCAAAGCCTCACCGGACTGAAACTAAGTACTTCTCAATACATTGTGATGCATTCAGGAACTGTCAGATTTATGCTTTTTTAGCATTGGTTAACATATAGCTAAATGTCTCCGATCCTTTGAGATCCGGGAAAGAATTTACTGCTCTATATGAATAATGACTTGGGTAAACATTGCATATTTGTGCAGACCTGCTGGGTGGAATAAAAAAAATATACTGAAGAAAACTAAAAACATACTGAGAATGAAATATATAGTTTAAACCTTAATGTAAAGACTTCTTTAAATGTTAACATGTGCCTTTCTAGTGGCTGCAAATGAAAAGCTCAAGCATCAGTAAAATCATGGAAATATTACTTAATCATAGTAGTTAGAAAGGAGAATCAATAGAAGGCCTCCTATTGGATTAGTCTTGAGTTTTAGACAAAATTCTCTGAATTCAGTTCCTTGAATTTTATGTATCAACATGTTTTTCAAAAGGAAATTACCGCTACACCGCATTCCAAAACCCACCTTCGTGTTGTCGTTGTCAGCACCTCTTGTTACACGCCAGTGTTTTGCAGCTAGACGGTAATGAAAGATGCATGTGAGGACGTAGAAGAGAGTCTTCATCAGCTCCCCAAACTGAAAATTATCTGCACGTGGGATTTTAAAAGAGAGAGAGACAGCCTTCTCTGATGTTATGAAGCAAGAATCCCAGTCAAAGAAAAGATCAAGCAGGCCTATGGTTGTCACATGGAAATATAACCCTCTGACAAGTTCCTCCGGAGGGTCGATGTTTTGCCAAATTTGTATCTTTTGCAATAAATGGATACAGTTTCCTAATAGCCCCTGGGGGCCTGCTCTTAAGCTTTGGCAATGGTAATGGCATGCTGAGAAGGGATATGAAGCACAGATTGAATTAGACATTGTTCAGAGAGCAGAGAGAGACACTGACAGAGACCGAACAGCCACAAGACGTGACAAAGCACCTTCTGGCGTGAGAGCAGGCCCACAGGACTGAACGCTGAAATCTGCTTTGTATGTTTCAGTGTGAGTGCATGAGAATAATTATATTAGTCAGGGCAAGACATGAAAATTGTTTTCAGAGATTACGTTTGACCCTTTTAATCAGATTTTTTTTGTATGCCAGGGCTTCCCGGGGGCAGTTTTATTCCTTTGGCGGCATGTTTCCAGGTTTTCAGGTCACACAGATGCAAAAAAAAGTATGATGTGAAAGTGTTTTACATCACAAAGGACTAAGGTCAGCTTCACTAGTCAATACCAAGATAGAAATGTTGCTAAATTTAGAATAAAATTGAGACACAAGCTAGAAATTTGGCTCAATCAACAAAAACAGTCCAGCCACTGAGTATTTTTTTCACATAATAGGATAACTTAATGTGCCAAAAATGAAAAGCAAAAATGCAAAAAAAAAAATATTGTTCTGTTTTTAAATTGTTTTGTTATTTTATCATTGTTGAAATAAAATCAATAGAAAGTCCAAGCAAACCGAAGATAAACCACTCTGATTACTCTCTTTTGGCTCAAATCAGAGGGAATGCTTTCACACATTTTGGAGTGCACATCATTAGTGCGGTACACAGTATCTCAGCAGATGTGTCAGAATTGAGTGCAAACTAATAGGGGAAAATCCATCACCACTTCCTGTTACTCTTCAAACGTCCACAATGCATCCACCACACATTCCACGGCACAGATGAAAGTTGCCCTCTTTTTCCGTACTTGCCATGTCTAAATCCTGGCCATTCTGCGCAGCACGTTCAGGAATTCAGCAAGCCTTGTGTGTCCAGTGAAAAGGAACTCACTGCTAATATCATAAATCTACTACAATTCTTTATAGCTGTGAGGATGTATAGACTTCACAGGAGCATTGTGTTGATCGTACATCAATAATAAAAAAAATATGTTTTGGACATGAAGCGTTTGAACACAGGCATAAGAGAAAGCTGTGCTTCACCATAAGCTTTGTGCTTATTTTTCTGCTGTGAGATGCATGAGACATAAAAAACAGCACAAAAACGACCAGATTCTGGCCTAACTGTATGACAAGATCTTCCATTTGACATAAATATGTGCAAGATGGCAAACAATGCATTTCCCTAAACTTTATTAGTCTAGAAAAAAGATTACACTTCCTTCTATTGCTAATTCTTTTTTTCTTTTCTTTTTTTTTTAGGTGGTTCACGAGATGCCAACATGAGATCTGTGTTTTCCGGTAAGAATCTGACCAGGTCTGTCATAAGCTGAAGGGCTCACCTGCTAATTTGTTGCTTCATCTGAGCCACCAATAGCCAGCAATGCTACATGCCCTGCTATCGTAAGCAACTACCTCAAACTGAAAGAGACTCGGTGTCTGTCAGTGATCTCATTTATAGAGCCACAACATATAAGCAGCATAACCACCAATGGTTGACTTGCTGTGGCAGCCTCCACCTTCATTTATGAGCCATTCAATTACCGTCACAGGCTAAATGGAGGGCATAGCAGCTCTGAGTGCTGATTGGTTTGAAGCTGCCTGCGTGCGGAGACTGGAACACCGTTGCCCAGTTCCATTAAGTCACTTGGGTTCTGAGTTTACATGCAGTAGACAGCTTCACTTCACAGCATCAACATTTAGCAAAAGGAGAAAGTCTGTCTGGTTTGAGGTCGTCTGCGGTTCCCCTTCTTGTGGTTCAGAAGGTGCCCACAGTTCCCAGTGTCAGCGTGCCAGTCTGGACTGAGATCTGAGAGCAGGCTGCTGCTGTTGCTTGTCTATCAGAGAGGCTAGAGCATTGCCACGGCAACCAAACTCAGCTCACGGCTGTCCCTGAACTCCTCTGTATTGTAAAATATGGTGATTGGAACCTCTGCTGGGCAGCACCAGCCTCTATTTTCCACCTCATGTTGTTTGTCTATGACATGTATTAAAAGGCTATTTCACTGTAATTGCCTCACTTATTATTCCTATTAGCGGTTAAGTGTGTCTGATTCTGGTTTCCAGGATACTAATGTTTTTGTCTTTCATTTTTCACAGGCCTATAGTGATGAAGACCAGAGACACTGATCCAATCAAACTATTATGCAAACCACTGGACATTTTGAATAAGTTTGCAGAGACCATTATTTTTATAAATCGCATAAAAGGAAACAAGATTGTACCCTTTTTCACAGATATTTCATAGACATTGTACTGTAACTCTATGATAAAAAGAGAAAAATATTATTTGAGATTATAAAATATACCATTTATTTTTGTTTGCTCTATAGCATGCTATTAAACTTCACAATGGAGTCTGGAAAACGAATGCATTTTGTTGTTCAGACATTTTTTTTTAGGTCTAGCGCATATTCACATTGTGAGGACAGCACACTTATATGAAGAGGGTATTATTGAAATGCACTGTTTAAAGAGTTTGTGTTTTTCAGTTAGCAAAAAGGCAGGTTGTTGAAAGAATACATGGAATGCGGTTATTTTAATTAAAACAATTTGGTGCGTTTTTCTGTTTTTGACTCTGTTTTGTCACAGTTTCCTGTCTATGATTAACAAGCCCTGAAAGGCCGACTCTAGTAGTTACTGATTTCTAGAAAAGTCATCTTAAAAGGACTTTTTGATGATTCAAAACTTTATCTTCCTCATCTTCATCCACCAAACACAAGCCCCCAAGAAGAAGCTCAGTCTAATGAGGTTGTTAAGAGAAGTATCAATATATTAATGTATTCTTTCTTTAAAATCTCTCCTGAAATGGGTTCTAAATGCCCCGCTTCTGGCTCTTTTGGCTTTTCTTTGGCTAGCTGATCAGGCTGGGACTTGCCCAGCTGCAACTCCTGTCTCAGACAGGAGGAGCTGATAGAAGCTGGATCTGCAGCTCCTGACTTGCTAATAGACAAAATATACTTTAGAGAAACATAAACTCACTTAGCGGTTTATGGACATGGCTGCTTGTGCTTTTGGTGTCATTCACTAATTCAGTATCAGACTTTGCCAAGAGTTTAAAGTAAACCCAGCTGTAATTGGAAAACAAATTGGGAAGTAGTCGTCCTGAAATGTAAAAGTCTACACCGACGTCCTGGCTGGTGTTTTTGATTGGACACTACAACATTTCCTAAAAACTCATGAAGTTTTCCAGAATCTGATGTCATTTGTTACAATCATCATCAGATCTTTACAATAGGACCACTCCACCGGCTTTGTGCAAACGTCTTTTCTAACTTGCACTGACTTATCATTTCACCTGCTCTTCTAAGCTTTAAAGCCTAACCCCAAAAATCTCGCTGTTAAAAACTGGAATTTTATCCCAGAAGTTAGGACGTGTAATGATTCTAAGCTCTTGTATGTTGTTTAAAATGGTTAAAAATGTACACAAATATATAGACCTGTTCATCGATTTCATTGTTTATAGAAAATGTTTCTGGTTGGATTTTTTATGAGAGTTTAAAACGAACCAATAACACTTTCCTCTCCGTACCTCAGTGTGTTCGCTAGTTTCAGAGCCTAAACTAAAACCAAACAATCCAAACTATTTACACATAAGATTTACTTTAATCTAACAGATTCCATTGTGGTTTTGAGCAGAAAATTGAAAATGACCCCAAACTGTTTTTCATTATTCTCTATCTGGACTTTGCCCACATCCACCATCCATCAAACCTTTTGTTTCTTACTCGCACCGAGGCGCTGACAGAGACATAGAAACCTGTTGGGCCATGACTGCAGTGCTCTTGTGTGTTTGCCTGGGCACGTGTAACTTATACTGTGGTTGTCTGAGGGCTACACAGGCGACGTCAGCTCTACAGACACACACGCACACACATCATGGACGCAGTCTGAGCCTTGCATTTAAACCCTACTGAGTTTTGTGGTAACATGATCCCGACTGTGCCAGCCTTTTTTTTCTCTTTCTAAGACCGTCACTCTGGATGTGGTGAACAAACTACTCAGATCTCCAGTCTTATTTCATGATTCCTGTAAAAGGATGTGTGAGAGGACTAATCACTTTAAAACCCCATCCTGTAAAACATGGTATGCAGATTAACGTCTCATGTATTTAAGCACATTGTGCTCTCGTTGGAAAGGATGTGGTCAGAAGATATGTGGAAGAACTTCAGGACGTGGCATAATTGAGTCACAGATACGATCTCTTAAAAACACTATAACCTATATTTTTCTGTTCGAAAAGGCGAATGTCTTACGTTGCATGATATCATTTTTTGTTTTCTTCTCTTCCCATGTTGGGAGGAAGTAGGGGAGTGACAGTTGCCATCTGTTCTTGTTCCTCAGATCATCAGCATGTTAACTCTGTTTTACAATCAATATTTTCTCTGAGTTCATGTGTCTCGTCCCGTTTTCTGTTGGTAATGTCGGCTACAAATGAAAGCAGGGAGTGATCTGGACCGAGGCAGGACAACACAAGAGAAGAAGACTACAGTTACTGCCACAGATGCCACACAAAAGCAGAAATCTGATGCTTCCCCTTTCTTTTCTGTTGCTCTCAATGTCTCCATATGTCATCGGTTATGCTGATGAAATGGTGGGAGAGTCGTAACCGCATGTCAAATTGTTGCTCTACAACCTCATTATGATTATTACAAAAACGATGGTTAATATTCTGCTGCACAAATCATTTAGTTTCAGCTGGATGAAAATTGCTGCACATGTTACGAAATCAGTTCGGTTTTCATTTCAATAATAATATCGTCCCTCTGGAGAATGGCTGTCAGTGTCTTCTGAAGAATTGTGGAGGCTTTACACATCAGGCCCATTCAAAGCAACTGTGGGGGCCACCCAGGAGGAAGGACAGACACTGCTGTGCTTACTGGGAGTTCTAGACCACCGTCAATGGTCAGCAGACTGACCTGGGTCTTGATTTACAACACCCTGAGATTTATCCTGACATACAGCACAAATAATCCTATGGTGGATGGAGGGTACACTTTGAGGGAATATACAGTTAGTTTATAGCTTGAAATGTTCCAGTATAGTGAGAGTGTTGTGTATATGGAAGTGTAGCAGTCTGGGCGTGGGTGACAGAAGGACTTTGTGGAAAATGTACAGTTCAGGGTGAAAAACTGGCTTCTTACAGTTTAGATTTTGTGTCAGGGGTAAAATGTTTTTATCATTTTGACTGTTTACCTCAGGTATGCTGCAAACTCTAATACTCTATAGTATAATCTATAATAGTATAAAAATGTTTTAGTAAAGCTTTAGTTCTGTGTTGTGCAAAATGACCTGAGGAGGTTTGTGCAGCTTTTTAATTATTATTACAGCAGCTATTTAAGATTAAAATCAATATTCTGGGTTTAGTTTTTTTGTGTTTTTGTGCCTGTGCTCACTGAAGTAACTAAGTCAACCTCTTCCATTCCTCAGTAGTGTGCTTGTCCAAGTCTTTAATCAGTGTGAATTAAACTGCTGCGCTTAATCACAAAGATATGTAGAAACCGTTTCATTTTGTTGCAGTAAGTCTAGTCTGTGGGACTGATTGTAGATCAGATCCTGATGACTGCAGAGACAACTTTATGCTCGTTGCTGCTGCTAGGCTCCCTTTACAGCTTATATTCTATTTAGGGGAAGAGTGATACCAGTACGAGGTCAAATCGGACCTATTTTAAACCAAATGCATCAGAAATCAATCAATTGATATTATAACTTAACACTTTTCTATTGCAAATATAATAAGTTTGCAGCAGTTTATTTAACAAATTATGGTAAAAGTGTTGATCCCAGAAGTAATCTGATCTGAGAAAACTGGTCAAAATTATTTATTATTTAAGTTTGACTAAAATTAATTATAATTTCATTTATTTAAATAATCTGATTATTTCAATTTAAGAAGTTTTATATTTTAATTCATTTAATTATTTTTAAAAACTATAGTTTTTGTGTGTGTGTGTGTGTGTGGGGGGGGGTGATTGTTATTGGCATGAATGACTTTGAAAAGCCTTTTTTCATTCACCTACAAAAAGAAGTCTGAGCATGTTTTAAACAAATATAAACAAATGTGACTTTGCATGAAGTCCACCGACTCCAACCAAGAGCTGTTTATCAAATTAAAAAGCCTCCCAATAACTCCCCCACCCCCAAAAGGAACAATCCAGCTGCTGTAGCTAAACATTAAAAATGTTAGCTTGAGTAAATTCGATTTATTTGATTATTTTCACCTGTTCTAACTAGAGCGTGAGCAAATTATCAAGTTGCGTGAGCTCTTTTTTTTGCTTGTTTGTTTTGTGCGCATTTTTCCTATCTTTTGCATGTCAAAAATAGCACCCGTTGTCCCATAAACATTATCCCACAAATCACAAGAATAAAACCGGAACTCAGACTCAGTCAGACTTTCCACACACAGGGGCGTCCAACACTAAGCTGATCCCAAAGGTAAGTTCAGCCACATTATGTTTGCTTAATATAAACATTATTTTCTTTAGAAATATTATCTCTCACCTATATTGAATTGGCAAATTTCCGGACGTGTTGGATATTGACATAAAGCATACCCTAGATTAGTTTGGATTCACTTTGTCTGGTTAGAAGTATCAGCTGAGCAAGTGTGACCATGAAAACATTTAACCACAGTCATATGAGCCAAAACAGTCATAGAGCTATTAGTATTTATTATTTGCTTTATGAGCAGACCTTAAATCAGTCCCGTATTCGGTTTGAACTGTTACCTCAGGCAGCAGAGTTAAAACATTGTTTGACCATCATTCTTCCAACACTAAACCAGAAGATATCCATCATTGTTGCAAACTGAGGCTGTTGGGTTTGGCCAGACTCCTGCAGCACTGAGGGACATGTTGTCTGTCTTAAACAAGTGTGTAGCTGTTTTTAGGCCAGTGGCTTTCCCTTTTTATACATACTGATATTCACACTGACTTTTCTCTTTGTGCTTTTTCCCACACCAGTACTGCCAGTACTGATTTTTATGATAAACAACATGGAAGTGACTCGTTCTCTTGTGTTTTTAGTAAAAAAGGATCACAATCAGGACATGCAATTTTTTTTCAGAGCCTTTGGAACATCATCATTATCATCATGTTGTTCCAAAGACAATCCAGAGGGATTACATAGTGGATGGATGAGCATAAATCCGGTTTGATCTCTGCCTGATTGTGAGGCTTTTCTGTTAAATCTTGGCAGACTCCAGAGCACTTTGAACCTTGGCCTTGCTTTTCACTTTAAGGTTAACTTGTGAGACTTCCTCCTCTGTGTCTGAGCTGTCCTCTTTGCATCTCCCCCTTTTTTTTTTTTTGTCTCCATCAGACTAATTTATGGTTCTTCCACCCTGACCATGATGTGGTCAGTATTCCAGACGCTTGGGGATCATTTCAAAGAAGGCCTTGTGGTGGGTGAGGCTTAGACCTGGATCAGATGACTCATCCAAACTTTGTCTGTCTTTTGGGTCCAGGGAATCTCTGTGTGTGTATTGTTATTAATCCTTCAAATGCAGGGATGTAACCTTGGTTTAGTGGTGCACCATTTGATGGAAATGTTTGCGTTTGCTTGAGTGGAAGTTTTTATCAGAGTCTGGTGTCGACCGAAACAAAACGGGGTGGCAGAGACGGAAAGAAAAGGTTAACCTGATCATATTTATACCTGTTATCAAACGGCTTTGTATCCCCAAAGGGTCCCTCGGGGTAGTGCAGAAAACCTCTCCCATCATGAGTTTTTGTTTCACCATCTTTTTTTCTTTTTTCTCTAAAGCATCAACAATCCATCCTGATGCCAGCTCTCTTGTGTTTTCATTTACATATAAAGTTGCAGTGAACTTATCGAGTCTACACAGCTGGGATTTATTACACTTTTTGTCCTGCTTTACACAGGCTTGCCACCAGTCTTCTTCTTTTTGTGTGTTTTTGTTTTCACCCATTTGTCAAAGCCTTGTGCTGCAGGCTGCTGGTGCATAGCTGGGAAAGATGCATCTGACATCTATAACTTCTTAGTGGAGCAACACTGTGGCAAATACTTTGTATTCTTTCATTGTGTATTAGCACCACTTCCAATCCAATTCCAATCACAGGCACCACTTTTTGTTCAAATTGTTTGTTGATTTGAGACAGAGAAATGACCAAAAGCATTTTTAGATGTGCAGTTTTGCTGAGTACAACATGAGCAGGCAGCTTTATAATTTTATTATTGTATGGCGTCTGTACAAATGCTTTATCTTATGGGTTGTCCTCTCATGTATTTGAGTTCTAGCCTAATCTGGCAATTCGTTTAGAAACTCTCTGCAATAAAATAAAAAGTCTTATGTAAATGTTTTCAAAAAACACTGAACGCCAAAAAAACACGTGATCCTTTGACCTATTCTCATAATGGTGTCCAGTAAATGTCCCATTTTCCCTTTTTTCTATCCTTTTTATAGATGTAAAATAAATGTAGCCTCATTCAGCATGCTGGATTCTTTTTTGTCTTTCTAAATTAATTCTACTTCTTTCTTTTTTTAGCAGCACGCTCATTTAAATGTTGCGTTCATAGTACCGTAGGATCTTTCCTTGATGCTGTGCTGGAGCTTAATTTGATTTAACAATTCACTGTATCACACCTGGATACTGTAAGTCACTGACTGTCACATAATTCCTTCCTTTTAACATTCATCCATCCATCCATTATCTACCGCTTTGTCCCCAACGGGGTCGCGGGGGGGGCTGGAGCCTATCCCAGAAGCCAACGGGCGAGAGGCGGGGTACACCCTGGAAGGGACGCCAGTCCATCGTAGGGCTTCCTTTTAACATGTGAATTGTTAATTTGCTTTGGTCTGAATTCCTGCTTTAAATGTGAATGAAGCCTGTCATACCCAGGTCACAGGAAGTGAAACTCTACCCTGTTACACC
>JBAMIG010000019.1:10709837-10724618 GCA_037177335.1 Kiunga ballochi
CTATCTATCTATCTATCTATCTATCTATCTATCTATCTATCTATCTATCTATCTATCTATCTATCTATCTATCTGCTCATTAGCCTCAAGGTGCATCTTTAAAATCAAGACTTCTGTATAAAGTGGTGAAGTAACCACGTTTTGGATGACACCAAATGGTCAAGAGTTCATCCTTGGCCGTTTCTTCATTCTTGCAGGAGGTCCTAAAGAAAAGAATAGCTGTGAAGTTAGTCAGTGCTCCTATAAAAGGATTTAGATGTTTAACAGTTTGGTTTTAAACTAATGGCTTCACACTCAGGTGAGATTCTTCCTAGTATTTCCTGCCTGATGGTCATTAGGTTTTGTGTTTTAGTGTGCTTGTGAACGTTCACAAAGTGTTGTGGAGGTTCCTCTGACCTGCTATGAATGTTATTAAGCCATTAAATTGATGTTATTACTTCCATATGACCAGGAGGTGACCTCAGTCTGGAATCGTCCTTGCTACTTACGGATATGTTTACTGGGTTAAAGTCTTGTTGACACCACAACTTGTTAATTAGGAGCTTTCCTCTTTAATTACCAGTGATGATGGCCTACTGTGTAAAATGCATGTCAAGGCACAAGGCAATGATTGACAGATCTTTATCTGCTTTATTTTTGTTTTCAATAGAACTTAAATAAATCTGATTTTGAAATTGAGGCATTTTCAGTATATTGACTCATTTTAAATTTGGATTTAGCAACATAAAAAAACATAATCTCATTTTAGGATTTTAAAAGAGGGAGGAAGCTCCTGTCTTGTACCTCTTTGCTTTGCTGCTAGTTTTTTATTTTATGCAGTTATTCTGCTGCTTACACTCATGTTGTGCCACTGCGTGTGGGTTTCAGAAAAAGTCCTTCCCCCACTCCACATCTTTTTTTTCCCTCAATTTCGTAAATATAATGGCACTCTCTTCATTCGTGCATTGTCTAGTCATCTCTAAAGGGAAACCTCACATGGAAGAGACTGTTCTTCATCCGCTTCGTTAAAGAGAATAATGCTCACACTCATCTTTATTACCATGGGATTAGTTTTACAAGTTGTAATTTGTTTTCTTGATTGCAAATTTTTAAATGGACATAAAATTAATCTTACATAGTCCAAAATAGCAGTGAGTAATCGCTAGCTGGTTGTTAAGTGTACTCATTTGTTTTTCCTTGACTTTTTGATGTGTAACATTGACCTTTTTGATCACTGATTTCTTTACATCCATTTCTAATCGTTAATGCTGAGCTACCCATTTACAGCCGTGTGAAGATAACCCAGTCACTGCTCTCTTAGTCTAACCTTTACTTCCTTTTTCCTGCCTACCTCTCCACCTCTTGGCTTCTTCTCTGTTGTCCTTCCTTACAACCCATAGCAATAAAATGCTAATTTGCTCATCGGTAGCTGATGTTTTGGCAGCTAAATGTGTGGCTGACCTTAGGGGTAAACTTAGAGGCTGGGGAGGGATAGTTGCCCTTCATCATTAACTTTGAGAACATAGTCATTTCAAGGACTTTCTTGTACATTCTCTCTCTGTTTCATACGGTTGGGAATTGATAACAGTCCTATCCAGACTTGTGTTCCTGCTAAAGCACCAACAGAGCTCCTGCTGTTGTCGGCTTCAGGGAAATTCATTCTAAAAGTAGACATCAGCTGGTCAATCTGAAATACTCATTTGAATCAGACTGAATACAGCTCTGTTAGGAGTCAGACTTTTCTCAGTCGTTCTTTATTGCCGTCTGCTCAAAAGGAAATTCTTTTTAAAAATGCTTCATTTAATAATGTGAGAAACATGCTTGACTTGAAGTTTTTAAATACTTTGTTGAACAGCCAGCTTTTATTCTTTAGACATAAAAATGGATGGCATCCTGTTGGGCTGATTGACTCACTGATGTTTAGCCCTAACATACCTTAAGGCTTATGCTGAATCACTTGTTTGTGTTTTGTACTTGCTGTAATGCATGCACACCGTGTAGTCAAGTTGGATTTATGTCCGTCTGAGCTAGAGGTTTGAAGTTTCCCCAAGAGAACATGCTAAAATAAACTGTTATTCCCTTATGTGTCATTAGAGAATGCCCATAAATATAAATTCACCCACAACTGAAAAGTCCTTGTTTCTTGCAAGGAAAATTACAGAACATTCATTTAGTATTAAAAGGTTTTCAAGTCTTTCATGCTCCAATTGACTGGCAGTGCTTGCTTTTCTGATTTAGTTTATGAAAGGTAGTTTGTCCATGACGGTTTTATGGATAAAATTAAACCTTTTTATTAATATTTATTATTTCCCCCAATGGGAATGGATGATCCTAATACCTTTTATTCCTCTAACTACCAAAAATAGGAAAACTATCATTGTAATTTATCCATATGGCCATTACAGAGATGCCAAGGTGGCCTTAGTACTCACCAGCAAACCCTACCAGTCAACTTGTTTTTGTTGTTTGGAAATGGGAAACTCAACATTAAGATTCGTGGCTTTACTGGTTGTGAAATAAAAAAACGGTGGGATGTTGAGGTTTTTCGTTTTGCCAAGTAATGATCTAACTTGGATTAATAGAACTGTCAGAAACACACTGACGTACTAACTGATGCAGGGAAAGGTGGTGTAGTGAGCTTGCTCCACAGGCTGTGGTATGGACGAGGTTATTTTCCTCAAAATTGCTCACACTGGCTGTTATGCTAATTTGACATACATGAGTTGATAAAAAAATAAATTAAGCTTAGGCATGCATGGAGTGAATATTTATCAACCAGCTGCTGGCAGACTGTAGCATTTTCACTCGGTTTCATGCTCTAAGGATTGGCCAAAGCTACAACTCCCATTGTTCCCAGCTCTGAGCCTGGAAACTTTGTTTTATCAACTTCCGTCTGTCCGTCCATCCATCCGTCCATTCATCCATTATCTGTACTCCAATAAAGGGTCGAAGGTAGCTTGAGCCTATCCCAGCAATCAGGGGCCAAGGCGGGGTGCACTCTGGACGGGTTGGACTTTGCTGTCACTAGGAGAGCAAAACTAACTTGATGTGGCAGATGGTTTATTTCACACAAACCTCAAGGAAGGTCAATGTATGAATTAAACCAAGTAGAAGCCCACATAACATTCAGTTAAATGAAGCCAGCATTGTTTTTGTTCCACCCCAAACCCAACACTTTCTCCTAAGTACCACTATAGGACACTGATTGTTCTGAAGGCTGTTTTGGCCTCAAACTGATTTATTGAAGCCTGGTATGAAAAACATTTCTTCTCTAAAAGTCATTTTGAGTGTCTCCACAAACCTCAGTTGTTTCATAAGGAAGGATAAAAACTACATTTAGAGATTGTACAACAATTATTTTAGATAAATTTGCGAGTGCCAGAGATTTAGCCTTTTCAATTTAGCTGTTTTACACACTCCCCTTGGATCCAATAACATGTAACCTGTTACATTTGATTCCTTTAAACCTACTTGTAAAATAAATGTTTCACATGATGCGCCCTGTTCTCTACAAAGCCACATTGAGAAGTGTTTCTAGGTTTCTTCTAGTGAAGTCCTCAAAAAGCATTTTCCATCTCTACAGCAGAGTCACAAAGATGGGCTTTACAGAATAGTTGGAAACACACTGAGAACTAACAGGCTAATAAAGGTGATTCAATTACGTCTTTAAACACAGACACATAAAACAGGAAATGACAGCCCACAAAAGGGCACCTCAATAACCTCAGGCATCTCCTGATCTTATCAACAGGACTCTGCCCCTCCACTGCGCCAGTATCTGCATTCATACGGTCTGACATTAATATAAAATACTGCTTTCCAAAAAGACTGCAGGCTAGATGAAACCATTTTATATGTACTTTATTTTCTAGTTGGACACATTTTCATTGAACAATATAACTGTATAATTGCATTTCTTTGTGGATATTTTTAATATTTGTCTGTCTCATCTTTTCACTTTATTTTTAAACAGAGTTCCAGGAAATGTTGCCAGCTGGGGTTCTTTTAATTATTTATTTGTGTTGTGCTTTTTTTTTCATGTCATCATGTGTGGTGGCAGTGACAGCCGACTTTTTGCAAAGGGCTGAGTGTGTAATCGTACGGTTATATCAGATAAAATATCTGTCTAATGGGGACAACAGAGAAAAATATGGATTTGGGTAATTTTAATCTAGGAATCCTGAATATCATCTTCCCTGCAGCAACAGGTTTTGGATGGCTTTGGTTCAGTTAGTCAGGAGGATGCTGAGTTTTCAAGAATTTAAGTTAAAACCAGCAAAACAGGTTGGGTTCAATACAAGAGCGCTTCGTTAAAATGGACAAATGGAACTTCTTTCCAGAAATATTAATAACTGTATAGATGGTATAATGCAGTTCTGTCCTACCTGGGCTACATGGAAGCATAAGCCCAGACTTTTAAAGGCTTCTATATTCATACCTACTGTATATAGAATTAAAGGGTAATAAAATGTGTTCATTCAAACTGAGTCCAACATGAGGCGCAGTCTCAGAGAGTGATGCTGCAGAGCGGCTCCACCAAGCTTTCTACCCGGTACCCTTTTCCAGGTGAGTTTGAGTGGATAATCTGTGTCGTTTTTCACGTGACCATTGTACTGTTGTTGGTGTAAACAAAATGCTTTTTAAAAAAGCTTTAAAGTGAATAATATACGAGCAAACAAATGCAAGAACAGTTTGGTCTCTTTATTTATGTATTGTGAATATGTGATGTCAAAACTACAAAACAGAACAGCTTTCCACCACTGAGATAAATGGTTTATGATGTGAAACCCACACTCACCTGATGACTTGTTGCTACTGCCGCTAGAAAAAAAAAGTCTTGTTTTGTAGGGAATTAGATTTGTTTAAAAAATTCTAATAAAAACGTTTGAAGACTCAAGCAAAAAAACTAAATTAAAACCAAAACGTTCTAAAACCAAGCAAAATAAATTATATCAAAATAAAAAATTATGAATCAGCATGAAAACTATTAAGCTTTTGTTGAGTTATTTTCAGTAGTTTTGTTTGCAGTTTCCTCTTCCTCTTTCTCCCTTCTCTCTCTCTTGGTTACGATTCACAGTTTTTGGTTTTGATTCTTGATTGTTTTGTTTCAGTTCTGACACAAACCTTTCAGGGGCGGGCTCTTTCGGTGGCACATTCTGATTGGCTGGTGAGTTTTGGAGTGACACAGCAGTAGCCTGGAAGTTTTTTAACCTAAAGATCATTTATTTTGATTGAGTTTTAGAAAGTTTTGGCTTTAATTTCGTTTTTTTGCTTGAGTCTTAAAAAGTTTTGATTGGAATTTTTTTAACAAATCTGATTCCATGGTTTTGTCACCCTGACGCACTAATCGGGAACTTTTCTGCATGCTTGCCTGGCAGTGTCACAGCCAGCCTGTTGGCTCTCCTAATTTATTTTTAGTTTCCTAAGGAAAACACGCTGCCTCAGCAAGTCCTGATATAAGGATACCTATGGGTGTGATAGTGGAGGAGTAAAATAGAAAAGATGTAAGGGAAAAATTGAACATCAAATGAGACTAAAAGGATTTAAGAAACACCTTTTGACATCAGTGAACATCTAGAATGATGGTAAATTTGCAGAGAAGAATTAGGAATCGAGGCACAAGAGGAGAGGACATGTGGAATTGGGATGTAAAGGAAAAGTAAAATAAAGAGATGGTGAATCTCATAGAAAGGGAGGAAAGGTAGAGAAAGAAGAAAGAAGTCACCAAGATTACTCCTAATGAATGGATGGATAAATCCTACTGGGATTCATGGATGGCTATTAAAAAAACGTTCCTGAAAATATATTTAATAGTCACAAAGATTTTTCTGTCTCGACCAAAGTGGCAGCAAAGCCAAAGCCAGAATTTCAGCACAGCTTTGAAGGCATTAAAGCCCTGCTTTCAGTTTAGTGGAAAAGTAATTAGACTGAGAAAATAATCGTACTGTACACATAATTTAACAACTGCAAAGAGATTTCTGAAATATGATCTGTTTAGAGCTCGGTAAAAATGGCTTCTGAAAGACACCTTGATGACCGTCAATGATGCTGAGCAGATTGGATGCTTTACTGTTTTCGCTCGTAGCAGATTCTCATTCAGTTTAGAAAAGATTAGTCATTTTACTCCCATCATCAACTCTGGTTCATATTTAACATCTTCTCCTTTCCTCTCTTGTCTTTATCTCAAATTCAAAGTCTTTTGAATTCTTAATCAAAATGTAAGGTTTGAAAAACTTCAGCACATAAAGGGTTCAGTTGGTGTAACAGACTGATATGAAAATACTCCTAATTTAATGTCAATAAAGAGACCAGAAA
The DNA here is from genome assembly GCA_037177335.1 of Kiunga ballochi. Lineage (NCBI taxonomy): Eukaryota > Metazoa > Chordata > Actinopteri > Atheriniformes > Pseudomugilidae > Kiunga > Kiunga ballochi. The sequence continues at coordinate 10,716,132 of JBAMIG010000019.1, forward strand.
CTACCTCAGAGAATCTGACACTCATGTTGCGATTCTTGTCCTTCAGCTAATTCACTCATTCTCATTGTTTGTTTAAATCCAGCTTTCTTCTGTCATCAAAAATTTTTTTTTCAAAGTGCAAATCCCAGCTTGGCCAGAAATAAACTGTCACTGCTGAAAGAGTCAATATAATAACCAGTGTGTTCAAGCACCAATTTTTCTTTTTTTTTAACATTTCATTCTTAAAGTTGTGAGAATATCTCGGTTCTTCTTTATATTTATTAGTGCACAACTGCTGCTAATATTCTGACGAGTGGTTTTAAGCATTACGCTGATTGGTGGTTTAACAAGAGTTTTCAAATTTGAAACATTTCTGAGGAGCTTTTATTATAAATTGTGGTTGGTTTTACAAAGTCGCACCATATTTATTATATTGGATGGTTTTAATGTTTTCCAGAATGTTTGAAATAGATAATCCTATTTAAATCCAGCTTTTACGCTTCTACTGCTGTGTGCCTTTAAAAAAAATAAAATAATATTATGAAACCATATAAGTTAGATAATTTCAGTAGTTCCGTAGTTGTTTTAGGAATTTTATTGTATTTCAGATGTATATTACACAAAAGTAGCTGATGGGGAAGGTCACAATTGGTTTAATGTAGATTTTAATTAAAATACTGGCTGGTGTAAGTATTGTTTATAGTGTTGATCCAAATGAGCTTTCAGCCCATATAATTTATGCTTAGATTGTTACCACTATGATTGTCTACTCAAAGGATTAATCTAGTAAATGAGTTTTAGCTGGCAGATGGTTTTGTATATCCTGTCAGAGATATATTTATAGAATCTCTGACTTTTGGCTTAGAGTTGAAGATAAAGCACAAAATTCAACCCGAAACTCATGGATAGAAACAGAATGAGTCCAATAGGCAGGGAAATCCAGATGTTCCTGCAAGGCTTATTAAACAGTGAGCATATTGTTACAGAAACAGTAAATTCTGAGAACGGGACGAAGGGAAAATTATCTTTTCATATGCTAGATGGCAGTTTACAGTTAAACTCCACGATTCTGAGAATTACTCCCATCACGACACTTTGATCTTTAGTTGTTTTAAATTTGGCATAACAGGTGTTTTTCATTGATGTTGTTCTTAACACGGTTTTGTAGTTTATCGCCAGCCTGCTACTGTCCTCATGCTGGGAATTATTGCCTGGGATTTGTGGCCACCTAATCTCACCTCCTCACATTGACCTACTTGTGCTTAGTTGCAAATGAAAAAACTGCATTCTTGTGTGTTTTAATGAGTCTTTGCAGACTGTGGTTTAATTGTTTTCTCATTCTTCTGTAGATGAGCCACAATCTACCAGTTTGCAGAATGAAGGTGTTGTCTGGATTAATTTATTTCATGCAAATGATATCTTATCATTTAAAGACTAATTTCTGCACCTTCCAGTGATGTGAGGATGTGCTTCCACACTTTCATATTGTCTTGTCTGCCACCCCCCCCCCCCCTTTTTTTTTATTAAAAAATCAAAAAGGCTCAGTTGCAAAATCACAGAAAAGTGGTGTTAAAATTTGGCTTTTTCTCATAAAGCAACTTGAGTTCTGGTTTAGTGGTATCAGAAGTGAAATAAGCCAGCTCCATTTTGCATAAGTGCATTTACATCTGCTTGTGCATGTGCACTCATGCCGGCAGATGTAAATAATATGTATATTATTATTTAGATTTATGGAGCAGCTGGTGGTGGATGAATACATATTCCAGTAATGAAAAGAAAAAAATGTTTCCATGTGCCATTGGTGACTGAACACCAGTTACTCAAACACCTCACATTAGGAAAGTCCTTCAGAGCCTGTTAACAGTTTACCTTGGTTGGAAAGACAACACCTTTCAGGAACTACAGTTTGCTTATTGTAATGGACTGGGTGTATAGATGCAAACATGCACCTACTGCTGTAAGCCCAACCTCATCTGGGCAAATCAGATGAGACACTGGAAAAATATTTTTATTTTTATTAAATGTTTTGATTCCTATTTTCTGCATGGTAGTCAGATTTTCTAGAAAAGGCAGGCGGATTCTTCAACAACTGCATGTTTTTGGTTTTTGTTTGTTGAGTAGCGGTCAGGAGCAACGCAAGGGATTTCTCGTCATGCTTTAAGTAAGTACAATTTATTTATATAACACTTTTCACAGACAGGAGAAGTCACAAAGTGCTTCACATAAAGGAACTAAAAATACAAGGATACAATAAAATGGTATACAACAAAATAAACATAAATGTATGATGGTCATACCCATAATCTACTGAGCAGAGTATGCCTGCAGAAACATGAAAGTCTTTACACCTCAGACTTCTAGTACAACTCAGCTGTGTTTCACTTAAGAACATAAAGTTAAGTACAAAGAACTGGCTGATCAATTTATAGCATGGCTCTGAAATTATCCACGGCTTGAACATAAACCAAACAAAATTATGATTTTCTAAGGAACAGGAGGAAGCAAAGCACTATATTTACAATCGAGGAGAAGAAATGGAGTTTGTGAAGGACTACACATACCTCAGAGTTCAGCTGGACAATGAAAGACTGGAAATGCATCACAGATGCTGTCTAAAGGAACGGACAAAGCAGACTCCATTCTTAAGCGAACATCCATCCTTCAGTGTCTGCACTGAGCATTTTATATTTTCTATGAGGACACTGCAACCTCCGTTACAGCCATCTTTTAGGACACTGAAGAAAAAGCAGCTGCGGCGACCTCTCCAACCACCACCAAAGATTCAAGAGTCTTTATTGTCATTATGCAAACATAACGAAATTTTGTGCTGATTCTCCGCTTAATAACAGGAAATATAAAAATATTAAAGTTAGAATAGCACACTGAGGAAAAATATAAAATACAATATGTTTTAGAGAACTATAAATACAATATGTTTTAGAGAACTATAAATACAATATGTTAAAGTGCACTTAGTGCTGTTTGTGTGTGTCGGGTGTGTCGGAGGGTGTATGTGTGAAGCTCTCTAGGTGGGTGGGACGTGAGTGTGTCACTGTAGGGGGGTTATTGCTTTTACAGCTTTGGGAAATAAGCTATCCCTGAGTCTATTTGTGCTGGTTTTAATGTTCCTGTACTGCTTTCCTGATGGAAGCGGTACAAACTGTTTGTTGCACAGGTGGGGTCTGTGGCAATGCGTCTTGCCTTCTTTTTGATTCAGTTGGTGTAAACTGAGTCCAGATCCCAACATTCATAACACTAAAAGCTTACAATCACACACAGTGAAGTGTCTTGCCTGGGATACAGCAACACATTGACTGGGGGAGCAGATTTTGAGCTGCCAACCTTCCAATCTTTGCCCCAGTTCTTGAGTTAGTGCCACCTAGTAACTTAAACAGTAAGAACACAGTGTGTGTGTGTGTGTGTGTGTGTGCTCAGTGGGAGGCTTCTTAAAGTCCACTGGAAGACAGTAATGAGCAGAAGGTCTTTACTGCCAACAACTATCATCATGGAACAAAAATCCTAAATGAAAGACTTTTTTTTCTTTTAAATGTTGTTCATCAAGATAAACAGTTTGATGAACCTTCCTCAACATTGTGATGTTCCTTCTTGGATCATTAAAGCTTTTCTCTTTATTTCACTAAAGGGGGGCGTTAAGGTTATCAAGTGAGAACCATCTATCAAAGATGGTTTGTGTAATGGCACTTGAAATCTTCCGAACACCCCAGTAAATGAAAAACATTCCCAAATTCTTTCTATAACATAAAGTTCAGTTAAGATGGAGAGCCTGCATAAATCTAGTCTGAGCTGCTACTGTGATGTAACAATGCCCTGAAGATCAATTCTAACAATTCAGGAATTCTGATTTATAGGTTAATGGTGCAGATAGCGTAAAAAAAAAAAAAAAACTTATGTAATTCAGGTTAACTCAGGATGGAGTTTTAGGATTTTTTTGCAGGAATATATTCATTTGGTGTGATGCTGGACTTTTCAAATGAGCACAAAGAACACTTTGAGAGATGTACATTTTATCTAAGACATGAGGGAGAAGTATGACTCCCATCTGATTTTCTTTGTCTTAAAGCTATATTTAATTTATAAGTGTGATCAGAATTCCTGCTTCACTGCAACAAAGTGCTTTTTCCAGGAAGAACTATACTAGCAGATATGCCCCCCTACAAATTAGTATTGGTAACTTCTGCCACTAAATTCTTATGTTTTTTGTACTGCATGTAATTACAGATTAGAATTAATTTAAACAGTTAAAACATTTTAAAATGATTTTTTAAGATTCTCTTTGACTCATTATTAACACTGTAAAAAAAAAAACGTCTAAGGTTTGAATATATATCCGATTGTTTTGATAAAATAGTTTTGAAGGAAACATGAGAATTTCCAGTAAGAATGCACAAAGATATATACCGGTACTTTTCCAAACCATTGCTTGAGCAGTCTGCAATGCAGGCTTAGAGGCTTGCTATGGTGCTGGGTTATGTTGTGTAATTTGTTCACAGAAGCAGATGGACACAGTCTGATTTATTACTTCTGACAACCAGCGGTCTTTTTTGCAGGGAAAAGATAAGATAATTTATTATTTTAGTGTTGGTTGTCCATGTTTAACCCTCAAAGTTTCAACCAATTTGCATAATATGGTAATTTTCTTAATATTGCTTCTTTGGAACTTGCAGGGAAAATCTCAGGAGAGTAATTTACAGGTGGTGTTGACATCTAGGGGCGTAATACAAATATTTCAAAATGTGAACAGCTTCAAGACCAGCTGTCATGCCGCTTTGGCAGTTTAAAGATGGTGGGATAGAACACTGTGTGCGAGTCTGTCCCGTTGGAGTTGTTACTCTGAATTGTGGAGTTATGTGTGTTTTTTTATACTCTGAGGATGCCTTGTCTTTTAAAGACAAAAAAAAAGTGGAAAATTAAGAATATTTACTACTGCTTTTGTTGTGATTAAATACATTGTGTTGAGTATCATGATTGATGATAAATGATTTAATGGTTTGGATTTTTAAAGTCTTATGACATAAAACAGTGCAAATGTCATTACTTCAAGTGATGAAATAAACAGTTTATCCAATGATTCATTATGGCCTCCAGAACACAGAACCAAACATGTGAAAGTTTAGCCGCTTGTACACGATGACGTCAAACAGAAAAATGTATGGACCCCGTGCTTCCTATGATGTGGTGGGAACAATATCTCTGTAGTTTGATTAATGATTTAAAGAAAACACAAGTAGCAGATGGTATGCTGATTTCATGTTTTTGGTGAGCTTGTTAAGCGGAACAGCTGTGAGGTCTGTGCTTATCGTAGCATTTGCAGCATGGGGCTGTCATTACAACAAGCCGTGTGAATGAGGGAGATAAGAGCGATTAGCTTTTGACGACCTGGATGGAAAAAAACATGCCTTTTTGAGGTGGGTTGTATTTGCCTCATGTGGCCCAAAGAGAGTGGACAGTTTCTTGATGAGTTGGCAAAGATCTGTGGTTTGATAAAGTAAGCTGATAATCTTTTTTTGAAATGGTGCATCTTTGTCTTTTTCCTCATAGACTATGATGGGAAATGTCAGGAAAGCTATGATGCTAGCAGCTAATGGTGTGGCCCCTGGGAACTGCACCAAGGTCGCAATGCATAGGGCATTAGTGACTATGTGGTATGCGCTTTAACCACTGAGAACAGTCTTTAAGAGGAGCATGAAAGGCCACCTCTTTAAAAAAAAAAAAGAAAAAGAAATGAGAGTAATTGCAGTAAATAGATCCATCACTGTGTGCTGTCTGCCAGGACAGGATCCTGATGGCATTATGTGCCATTATTGTTTTCTCAGATGGAAACCAGGCCTTACTCGGGTGTTCTGGCTGGTTGCTGTGTGGAGCACACTGATTAAAAATGCCACCACAGGGGGCCTAAAACAGCTTTGTAAAAATAAGGTAACCTTCAGGAAAAAAAGAAAAAACCTGTTGTAACAACTGTGAAGCAAAACTATGGCTTCATACCATTTCCCAACCAGTACAGAAAGAACATAAATGAATGAGTCTTGACATGGTTTATTAAAGATAATTCAACTTCTGTCTGTCTCTGGTATTACACCAATACAGTCAGTCCTCTGTTTTTATTCCCCATGACTCCATAGGGGATAATATTTTGACAAAAAGTCCAGCATATGTTATGGATCATAGATCAAACCACCATAACAATGTCACGCCTGTAGTTTGGGGAGAGCGATCATGTTTGGCTCTTCGGATAAAATATGTGCCTTTTGAGCTGTCACTCAGTTGTGACTTGCTACTAATTTCAAAGGCGGATTGTTTTTCATAAACTGGGATTGTTTTCCAAATCAGCACTTGAGCTGATTTTCTAAATTCTAACATGGTGTGGTACTGGAGGAAATGTGGATTGCTTTAAGATCTACAGTAGCTCCTGCAGCTCAGCATCCTTTCTGATTTATAGATAGAAGCTTTATAAACAGGCCATTTTGGGGATTGACAAATCCAGTTTTGTCTCTTTAAGTGAAACTTTTTTCTTTCTCTCAGCCATTTTCCTTTTTTTTCTGAGCAAACATAGCTGTGGGAACTATCTCCTACTATTAGAGGTTCAGGTCAATTACAGATAAAATTTAAATAAACCTTTTGGGTTTATTATGTAAGATCCATTTATGAGCCAATTATTTATTAATGTCTGCTCCTGGAACTAATCCCGATGATTACATTACGGTCATTGAGCTGTTAATGGGTTGTTGCCAATATCACAGCAGATAAGCCTTTTAAAAGACAGTTTAATTGCTTTTGAACTCCAGTAGTGGCTGATATGCATGTGTGTGCATCGTGTATCACCACAAATAAGTCAAAATATTGTTCTCATCAGGCCCTGCTGTTTCGCCTCTCCTGGGCTCAGATTGCAGCTCCCAGATGGTTCCTTAATCTGCAGGTCTAGCTCAGGTCAGCTCCAGCCAGAGCCAGGTAACACAAGCCAAACTCATAACTCAACTATCGTCTGAAATGCATCCACAGAGACTGAGACGGATGGCTTTAATGTGTTTGCTTCTTCTGAAAACCAAGTCGTAGGGAGCTCAGTGAGCTGTTATTGAAGGGGAACCTAACTGAAATATGTTATCTACAAGACAAGCTGCCAGCTGAAGTCCTCCTTTCTGTTTGCTTCTGATGACTTTGGAGAAGTGGGGTAATGATTTCTGAGTGATTACTGTAGGGTCAGTTATGCTAATGGAAGATTTTGTATTGCTAGTCATTTCATGGTATGCTGTTAAGTAATCATTGGCTATTTTTTTTTCTCTTTTCACAGGAACGTGAAGCTTTGGGTTCTTTCAAATCAGCCTTTTTGACTTGAATCTTACTCCATTTGCTCGGAAAGTCCACTTCCTTTGGGGAATTGTAAATGCACAACGAAGTTCTGACACAAAAGAAGAGGAGTCGGTCTACAGATGTTGTTCACTGTAATGGAGAATGGAACACATTACCTAAATGACCCAGTTTGCTTGGGAAATTGTCGCTTGTGTAAAGTGTTACAAACAGCTTTTACTTATAGAACTGGTGCTTAGCACGGCTCCTCCATGCTGGACCAAATTCGCTGTAGCATTCTGAAAGAATAACGGCAAACACCTTTGATCCGAGGCCAGATAAAGAACCATTTCATGAGACAGTTTCTCCCCCTCCTAACCTTGACAGAATAGCTGCTGCCGTCCTGCATGTGATTTTAAAAAATCCTTCCAACCTGAAGCCCTACCATCCCCTCTTATGTGTGATGGCTAATAATTTCCATGCTCCAATATCAGTCGACTTGACAGGACACGGATGTGTTATTGCAGCCAAACTACGGCTGGAAACCTTTTCCAGGCCAACCTGAAGGGTGTGAATGAGCAGCTGACCCACAATTACACATTCCAGCTTAAAGTGGTTTGAAATGAGGCCTTTTAAATCTGCCAGATAAGTTCTTTTGATCTCCTCTATCTTGTTTCTTCAGGTGAATGTGATTAAATTGTCTGTAATTTCTCATTTTTGTCTGTTTTCAGTTTTGATTTCTTTCTATATCACAAATAAAGCAGTCTTAATCATTTTGACTAAAGGCCTTTCATGATATATATTCCCCTTGAGAGGAAAATGAATGGATCCATTTTCTTTTGGCTTCCCTGGACACTATAAAGTGCCTCGTCAGGTAAGATTTAAGTGCACTAGGTTTGCTTTTCCCTACATATTTACCACAAATGCTGCATTAAGAACAACATCTTGTTCAGAGCTCTTTTTTATGTTGCTTTTGTATTAGATGGTGTGGTGAACGGTCAGAGGTGAAGGAATATCAAATGCATTGTGCAAAGTATTAAATTAGCTGTTTATAAGAAGGTGCAGACGTTTGTGCTTGTCAACATGTGTTTTCTTTTTTCCACCACCACTCAAAGGATTCCAGTGATCTTAATGAAAGCAATTTTCATATAAAGACGCCTTTTAGCTTCGGCTTCGTGCGGGTAGGCTTCAGCATTTAGGATGCAG